>CM060984.1:79826410-80426410 GCA_030765065.1 Deroplatys truncata | reverse complement strand
CTCAGCGAGAAAGGAAGTACTTCGAAATACTATAAAAAGCAATTATTAATTATGTTGCCATTGATGACCCCTCTTGTTTCGTAAAAAACGCTTTCCAAACTTATTTTAATTACATATAGTGGCAACTGCGCGTTTTTTTAAATATATAATCTACGTCCTTAATCGCAAAATAGACTTTGTTGGTAAGATGGTGCATTTAATAAGCGAGGTTTACTAATATTGCTTGCAGTATTGTGTTACACGCACGAATAGGCAGCACTGGACACAATGATATTTGCCGATTAATCCGAAAGTGGGCAGAAAGTGACCTCGTAGTGCGCAAGGGAAAAATCGTGTAGTTCGCTTCTGTGTAGCTTTGAATTGCCATATTTTGCAAACCGCAAATCAAATTTTTCACATCCAAAATTGTAAAACTTCTTTAGTTTAATTTTTAAAGTACAGACAGATGTTTTTAATCGCATGTCAAAAGCTTTTCTTTTTAACACGGGTAACAAAAGGATTGTTTTTATTCTCCTATAAAATGATTTTTTTAAAAGTTTTATTGATCGATCAGCACGTTTGCACTATATAGAGCATTGTGATAGATATACAAACAAAAACAATGAATTAATTTCTTTTAATGCATGATTACTGTGCTTTTACTGCTTATTACCACAACTACACATACAAGACAAACACCCATGGAGGGACTCGAACCCGCGCCCCTCAGTTGTCGGAACGCCGAGGTTATACGCTCTAGCGACCACGGCTGAAATAAGGTAGGCCCAATTGAGATCCTCAAAGAAAGTTAAATTTGTTAATTATCGCAATAGGTGATAAATGGATAGACGACTCTTGTGGGTGAACTGCTTTCCAAGGGAGTAGTGGACTGCGCCTGGAACATTGGTAATGTTGTAGAAGTTAAAAGTGTTGAATGGTGCTTATGCCTGTTTTACTTTGCAGGTGACTTTCGGAAAAACCATGGAGCGTTGATTGATATGTGTAATAGTTTGTTTTGAAAAGATTTTGCTTTACATTTGATTTCATTTGAAAATTTTCCGCCCTAAACAGGGCAAGCGTAAAGAAGCATTTTATAAAGTAGCCACTGTTTGAGCTTTAATGAAGACTTTAATGGGTAGAGTTGTGCCAGTCGTCCTTGAGCTACCTACTTTAAGTTTGCTGTTTATTTTATGTTTCCATGTTAATCGGCGGATAAGTGGACTCCAAGGTATTTTACCATCGGTTTGAGGCAGGGACGTCTCCAGGAATTTTGTGAAATTGCAAGTCCCGTCCCCCTCACGCTTTCAGTCATACTAATTTTTTTATGGCTGCACGAATTTTACTGATGATAAAAGGTTCATAGACGGTTTGAGATAGGCAAATTACTGGGTTATGCCTTAAAATTGTTATTGTCATTTCAACTGTGAGGTATGATAAGGAAATAAGTGAAGCTAATCGGAGCTTGCGTCTTTAGCGCAGGGTTTATGTTGCCAGAAAGGCGCAGGTAAACAGACATTTATTTTTTCGGGTTCGAATTTCAATAGCCGCCCCCTTTTTCTTTCTTGCTTTTTTTCTTTATAAGCACATGCTTAGTTTAATTCGATTTACAGGAAACATTTATGTTGTGTAGTATACTTTTCAACTTAACCAATGTTCAAGCTTTTAATTTAAAATTCTTGAAATTGTAATTTACATATTCATGATCTTAATAGTACACACTGAATACTAAATACGTACATTAATGTTAAATGAACTAGTCAAATAACGATTAACATAAATGCACATTTAGAAGTACTTACTTAAAAGGTGTAAGTGTGACTGAATTACAAAAATAAGTTATCTGGGTATTAATATTACAGTACAATAGGTTGTAGTGGGAAACGGTGCTGTGTGCCATCTGTAGCGCGAAATCCTTGATCCTTGGGTTGTTGCCTGTTGCAGTGCTCTTCTTCCTCGGCTATAGATGTTCGTCGTTTGTTGCGTATTCCATTCCTAACTTTTCCTACCTATATCTCATTCTTAATTCTCAGGTTATAGTGGGTGAGGTAAGTTAAAAAAATACACTGCAAGTTTCCCTTAATCAATGAAGTTTATTCACAAATGAAATAATTGTGGGCGGCTAGCTTTTCCCATTATTATAATCCCACCACTTTAAATAATTCAGGAACCTAGTTATCTGCACGCGCATTCCCATCCTTGTGCACACACGTGCATGTGTAGCACCTCGTGCCGACGACAATTCTAGATCAGTTTGAGAGAGAGTGTGGTTGGGCTTTGAGGCCTTGTCTACCCTTATATACGGGAGCCTAATGACGCTTAATTCTGCGTTTAAAAATGTAACGACGTTTCCTATTGGTTCTCAGACTGCGTTGCCTTAACATGTATGAAAATGTGTTTCTTCAAGTCCGTGGGCTTAAGCGTCACCCTGGTGCATTGTAGAGCCGGATCAATATCTCCGTCTCTTTCTTTTCTCTATCTGTCTCTTTCTATTTTTCCGTACCGTTACCAGTTCCTTGCCTGTTGGCTTGGTGAAAGATACGCTCTACTTAGGATTATGCTTTTCCTGGAAATTTGCTAGCTCGCCCGTTTCTTACAATCAGCTCTGTACAAATGTTAGATGTTGAATATTTTAACATGTTAGTGAATTATATTATTACTGCACTATTCTTATATGTATGGTTCCCATTTCATATGTACAATTCTTATATATGTATAATATATCCCCTTTCAAATGTACAATTCCTATATATGTATAATATATCCCCTTTCAAATGTCCCGCAGCAATGTTGCTAAAATTCCAGCATGGACATTTTTGGGACATAGACGAATGTCCCCGAACAAAACACAATAAATGCACAATACACAAATAATCTGCTTAAAACTAACAATAAAAGAGGTAATGACAAGTATGTACAATATTGTAGACATTGATAGTGTAATTGTGCTGTAATTTGGAGTATCTTCGTATTGTTTTTTTTTATTTTATTTTTGAAGTGTGCAGCACGACTGGTGTTTGTTTGTGTGTTGTGTAAGTAGAACAAGGACAAGAGAAAGAAAACAATACACTTTTTGCTCTTCGTTTTCGGAGGTGGTTTCACTATGGTTTGCTGTTCCCACTTTACCGAAAACTGGTATTTTTGGGCCCCTTTTTTCACTATTGCATTGATTCACTTGCACTAGCCCTTTGATTGCCTGTATTTCTAGGCCACTTCACACGCATATTTTGTGCACTGCTTATAACTAATTACAAATGTGTGTAGGTAATTAAGATGCTACAGTGTCGGGCGCGGTGGCTGCTCTCTGACGTGACATTAACCAACATTATAGTTGTAACATACGATAAACAAGTTTTAATCATTCTCAATTAACCCTCGAATTTGAGTTCATTATTTTTGTTTGATTTTACAAACTTTTTCATAATGCATTAAATTTACTGTTTAGCTATTAAGACATAGATACAAATTATTTGAATGAACCCTTATACTTGGAATATTAAAACTAATGCACAAATTATAAATATTAAATTCACATATTAAGTTATTGTATGCAAGAGTCAAAGTTGTTTTCATACATAACTTAGCGTAAATATTTGCTTAAATTTCTTATGACTCATGTTCTTAAAATTTCTTTTCTCTCGCCCGTGGCGAATTTACTACTTTTACATAAACGCTGACCGGTCAAAAAGTGATCAATGGGATTAGACTTAAAATGCCTTAAATATTCCTACTATATATACACAAATTATGAAACTTTTTATGAAGGTTCAGCGAGTTGGAACAACGTGTTTAAGTTTTAAACGGCTTTAACAGTTGCCGATGATAGATACCCCAAATTTTGTTATCATCTAAACCCTTTGATTGGTAAGTGTGTGGACCAAACTGGGCTGTTATCTCCGCTGCCCTCTGTACAGTAGATACATTCGATGATCTTCTTTGCTCCAGGCTGACGATTTTTTCTGATTCTCATTTCTTGTTAGAACTAAACCTTCAGAGTCTGTGTCCATTGCTTCCTGTGCCTTTTTGGTTTTACTGGTTTCTCATTTTTATCTTCGTTTCTCCCTATTTTAGCCGTGCGGTCGTTGTCGTTTTATCTGAGCCGCGAGCTCTTTGTCGGCTGCCAACACCTCTTGACGCGAGGCCTAGACCGGTTTTTTTCTCACTTGTCAGCTGGTCGGCATGCAGCATATACAGGTCAAGGTGTTCCGACCTTTCGTTAATAGCTTGCGTATGAACATAAAGTGCTTCTTCGCAATCCTCGCCTTCTGTAGTGATGTTCTGTGCTTCCTTATGCACATTGATAATGTCGATCATAAATTCATTTTGTACCGTGATTGTTTCCACAAATAATTCCTTGGTGAAGCCGGCTTTCTTCCTCGGTGGGACCGATGTTTTTATTTAAATTTTCAGCGTCGAGTGTTACTTGAATAGTTCTCTGCTCCAACGATATACATTTTTCCTCAAAATTGATAATGGCTCCCCAAGCATAAAAACAATCTGCACCAATAATTACTCCTTGTTGCAGCCGTGGCACGATTAAAAACTACACTAAATGTTTTGTTTCCTATTTTAATGGAAAGCATGGCTTGGTGCTTTACCCGTTCTGCCCTTTTTGATATTGGCACAGTACAATTAACATTTTTGATGGGTAGCGACATTATTTTAATTTTTCTGTTTAGCAATTGTTGAAAATAATCTTCCGAACACAGAAATGTTTGCTCCAGTATCTAAGAGTACTGTTGTAGTGATATCCATTAAGTCCACTGTGATTCCCGGCGATTCATTGTTGTCCTTATTTTCTAATCTCTTGTTAGTATTGTGTTCTACGCCATTGTTGCACTTTGTATCGAAGCAATGGGCCCTGAGTTTGACGATTTTGTTCTGTCAGCAGTGTGTAAGGTGTTTACCTGGACCCTGCAAACACCTGGGCTTGGTTTCCCGGATTCTGATTGTTGCTTGTATTTGGATGGTCATTGTTTAATTCCGGGTTTGATCCCCATCTTCTCCCAATGCTTGTGTTTTCAATAATCTGCGAGGGTACCAGACTGTCTCCCTGATCCATTGGAATATCTCCGGCGTCTGTCACGGTTTCCTTGGTGCACGTTTCTATCAGGCGAGTTTCTGCCTCCATTATTGCGGTTATCTTGGTGATAATGCCTCCGTCCAATATAGCAAATATTGTTAATGTGTGCTGCTCCTCCATGGGCTCTGTTGTCTATTAGGTTGATATGGTTGCTGTCTTCTCTCATATCGTGGTGGCTGGAATCTATTTCTTGTCCTTGGTGACGTCGGGTGCCTTTCATTGTTATATTGAGGGGCTCTTGCCCCGATCCCCGAAAATGATGGTGACTGGCGGCCATCTTGTGGACAGATGCTCCTCTGTGTGCCACGTGGTGTTTGTGCTGGGCTTCTGGTCGAAAGCTGTCATGAGCTCCAGCATTTTGGAAATCGTTTGCGGTTGTGCAGCAATAAACCATTTCTTATGTGAGGGTCAAAATGGTTGATGAGTAGGGCAATCACTTCTGTGTCTGACAGTGGCGGCTCTATTTGTTTGCTCTTTTGTGCCAATTTGAGTACATAGTCAATCAAGCTGCCGTGAATATTCTAGTTATAGTAGCCACTGTTGAGCTGTAGTGTTACTTTGTTAACCTCTGTTGGTCCTCAGTACCGTAATAGAAAAGCCTGTTTAAACTCACTGTATGACAAAGAATCCCCCAACGTGAGACGCAGCCAGTTCAGTGCACGCCCTTTTAAGCATTTTCTCACAACAATTTATTTTATCTCATCTGGAGTGGCTTTAACTCTAAAATATTGTTCCAATTCGCTAATAAATTCTTTCGGGTGATCCCCTTTTACCTCATCAAATATTGGAGGTGACAACTTATTTAACAAGTGAGAATTAAAATTACTGTTGCTATGAGAGCAGGTGACCGGTAGTGTTACACTTCTAGCATGCACCTCATAATTACATGAATTGTGTACATTGTTGGTGGCCTTGCCCGGTAACAATGGAGTGCTGCCGGGGTCCGCCGATCTTTGGCATTCACTAGGTGAACTTGGACTTGCAGTAAGTTTCAGTTCTAATCTTTCTACAGAATTTTTTAGCTCATTAATGTCTTCGTCATGCTCTGCATTCATTGTTTGCACAGCATTTCTAAGTTCGTTAATTTCATATGAATTAGCTACCTGAGACGCAGTTACCACTTTCTTAACTGCTGTGAGTTCCGAATCTACCCTGTCTACTAATGCTTGTTGTCTATGTGCTAAGATTTGTTTTACCTGCCCTAACTGGTTTTGCATTATCTCGTTCTTGGCTCTTAATGTGTCTACCTGTGCAGTGACAAATTTGGACAAAGTAGCTTTTTCACCTTTATTTACTAGCAACTCTTGTTTTAATGTTAAAACTTCTGATTTAATTTTTTATAATAAACCAGAAGTATTTATTGTGATGTTGCGTAGTATTTAAAATTTGAGTTGGAAAATGTTGATTCACATCACATACATGCGCTAGTTGTTATCGCAGGAGCGCTTTCGAGAGATGTTTCTCCCATCTTCAAGTTGGATCTCAGCTGAAGATGGGAGAAACATCTCTCGAAAGCGCTCCTGCGATAACAACTAGCGCATGTATGTGATGTGAATCAACATTTTCCAACTCAAATTTTAAATAAAAAAACAAACTCTGATTTAATGTTTTCCTGCCCTAAACTGATTTGTTCTAACATTTCCTGTACCTGTTGGCTATTTGTTATGATTTTTTCTTGCAATTGCTCCTGTAGTTGTCGGCTATTTGTTATTATTTTTTCTTGTAATTGTTCCTGTAATTGTTGGCTATTTGTTGTGATTTTTTCTTGCAATTATCTATTCGCATCTCTCAATGTTGCTGTGAGCATAGACTGCACGTCATCCTGCTTCGCCCTAGTTCAGCAAATGCATATTTTTGCTTCATGTTCCCCAAGTGTTTAGCTATTTCAATGTAGTGTTGTGTGCTGTAGGCAAATAGGAAATGAGACATGAGTGATGTTATTATATTGAAGAATACAGCGGTTACCTATGACTTGAGTAAGAAACAACCAGGAACACAGCGTCAGAATAGGCAGGGTAAACCGGCAATCCGAGAATTAACGTAAAAGAAAGAGAAGGAAAGCTTGACGGATAAAACGAAAACCAAAATATGTTAATTATCTTCAAATAATCTCGATAAAAGTTGAAAACTTTATGAATATAAAGCACGCTAACCTCCAGGGGAACGTCCACTTCTTAGTTCTTTCAGCCTAGGTAAGCTGAAGTCATTCAGCCTCAATTTGCCATTAGAGTCGTGGTAAGAGGAGATCTGTAGGGGGGGTGCGTGCGCATGCTTTTCAAGCATTCGAAGCAGCCAGCGGGTAGGCCAGCTATCCCTGCAGTCTACCCTAAAAAACATTGCCTTGGTAACTCACTTGCCATGATAGCGAGGCTGGGAGACTGTTGCGCAATAATTTCGTTTCTAAGCTTGAAGCTTAGCAGGTCTTTCAAACTGTGTTTTTCCCCATTTATATAGTTAAGGAGTGCTATTTTAGTGTGTTAAGTTAATAGTGCCATAGAGCATAGACATGAACCAAGTTCTAGATATAAATATTGACTGTTTTGATTCCGTGAATTTTCGCTAATTAATTGTTTTAAAACTTTGTCTTTTGAAAAAAATACATCTGAAAGGAAAAAATAGCAAGACCAAGGCTATTTCACCAGAAGATGGTAAATATACAAGAACCTTTCGAGAAAATTGGTATTATAATATAGATGGTTAACAGGGAACAAAATAAAGCGAACCTGTCATTGCTATTATTGCCTGATGTTCGGTGGGGAGGAATCTTGGAGCAAGAATGACCAGACAACATTAAAAAAGCATCAAAGTATGCCACTAGTAAACTACTCCTTAAGGACGCCGAGGCGTTTCATATGCTGGGGAGGTACAGAATTGATTACTAAATTTCAGAGAGTGTCCATATTGAAGCAGACAGGCATAAAAACAATGTTGCTCGTAATAGAAAAATAGTAGGTTGCCTCATTGATGTATGCCATTTGGAAAAACAAGAACAAGCTTTCCGAGGACATGATAGTGACAGTTACAATAGAAGAGAGAATTAAGCATAAAATTCGAGCTTTGTGTCAATTCGGGTGGATGAAACTACTGACGTTTCTGTAAAGGCACTGCTCAGTATCTTGCTAGATACGTTCATGGCAACGTTTTCTCGATTTTATGATGTTTCAAGCAATAAAAGTGTTGAGGGAGTTTATGAGAAGGTTATTGCTGTCCTAGAGGAATACAAAATGGAGGAAAAGCTTATCTGCCAGACATACGATGGGATATCAGTAATGGCGGGCCATCGGGGCGGAGAACAAACCATAATTCGACGAAAATATCCTAAGGCAATTTTTGTTCACTGCTTAGCACACCAACTTAACTTGGTGCTACTGCACAGTGCCAAGACAAAGAAGTTGAGTTTTCATCTGTAATTTCGCTGAATTTCATACATTCTTCAATAAATCTGCATTTCGTGCAGAAGTACTTCGACAGAATGGATTGAACCTACTTCATCCAGCACAAACACGATGGAACTATAACGCGCGTGCTGTGACAACCATCAAGCATAATTACCAGGCTCTACGAAACGCGGTGAGTTATATAATTGAATCTGAAGATTGGGATCCTGAATCTATGAATGAAGCAATCGCCTTATTAGAACTTGAGATTCATTGTTATTTATGTTCCTACTGTGCGTATTCGATAGTCTTTGTCTTCAGAGAACATCTGTTCAGCATTTTCTAAGCCAAGTGCACAACGATGTAAACTTATGCATGAATGAAATAAGGATTATTAAATCAAACATTTCGTCTCTACGTTCGGAGACTGTTTTACAACAGTGGAACTTCTTGAAGAATATCAAGTACCAGACAGACTTTCAACCTAGATGTTCTATTGAAACCAGTAAACGCGTTGCATTTGAGATCCTTGACCCCATCATAGCTCAATTAGATGAACGATTTTCCAACTTTGGCGAGCTTTTATTCGTCAAACTGGTAAACCACACAAAATTCGTCCAATTCAAAACTTCATATCCAGAGTCTCAATTTCAAAAGCTTAAAAATATGTATTCTAAAGTATTAACTTCATCACATTGCTTAATGAACTGATTTATATCTACAGCTCTGAAGACGGTTAAATTTTGCATTGTGTTATTCGTTTTCATTGTAGATAATTACCTCCAAAGTGTATATGAACCGACACTGAAGTTGTTGCAAGTCATCCTCACTATTCCAATGAGCTCCGCTACTACAGAACGTTCAACAAGCACACTGAAGCCAGTAAAACCACATCTACGTAATTGTATGATCAATAAAAGACTACCCAACCTTGCTAATATTTCAATAGAAAAGAAAATATCTTGCAAGTGTTCTAGGATCCAGTATTTAAAGAAAGAGTGATAGACATCTTTTCAGAAATGAAAAACAGACGCTTGAGCTGATTTACAAGAAAATCTATCTTAACAGTCGCAGGCAACATGTACCCGAGTAAGTAAGTAATTAATCCCCTAAACACTTTATAGTTGCACATTAGTGGTATACTAGTACCAATAGCAGCAGTAATTATTATTATTATTATTATTATTATTATTATTATTATTATTATTATTATTATTATCGTTGTTGCGAAACTTTTAACACAATCCGTAAAAAAATGCGTTTAACCATCGCTATATAATATACGTTTATGTATAGTCTTACTCAGCTTGCCCAATAATTATTACGAAGCTCTTCGTCACTAGAAACAGCTATACCGTATGGTGCTGTTAGAGTCCTGCCAGGGGTATTATGCTGCCACATTCTCAATTGTACTTTGTACTTTTACTTGGATCAAAGACCTGGTTAACTGTTAGATCAAAATTGTCCTTATTGTCTCACACGTAAACATCGATAACCGAAAACTTCAAGCCAGTGCCGTTTACAACACTTCAGGCTTATATGTGAGAGGACGCAGCAGTAAGTGGTACCTTGTGCATTGCGCATGATGATGGTGAATGTTTAAGGGGTGAGCATAACATCGTTCCTAGGATGGGATAAATAAAGAAAGAAAGAAAAAGAGTTCACCCATTCCAGATTCGAACCTGAGTTTGCTTGCTTATTCCAATTCATAACCAACCCTCCTAACCGCTGGGCCCTTAGTGCTATCGAAATCTTGCTTACGCTTGTTTAATCGTCTCCCACAACCATCTACTATACACACTATCCATTGTAGTGGTGTGCAGCCATATGTTAGATCTAGAGAAATGCTTATTCAGAAAGTTAAGAGACAGGCTCTAACGAGATCCACTTCGTTTCTCATACAGACTATTTACATTTTTGGTTTTTATTTTGATTTATTGATTCCAGTCTCAAATTATTTTGAATGCACTTAACTGGGTAACTTGGCTTCGTAGACGATTGGATTCTTATCTCAAATTGATCGACTTGGAATCATCTACTGCCAGTAAAACCCGTGCGTGTTATTTATTTACATCCCGAATATATTTGCAGGAGTAATCAAATAAACCTCAAGAAGAGATAGATGTTGTGAAACAATTCTTGGTTTACCCCTTCATCAGGAGATTAAAAAACTAAAAACGCACTTGGCGGTCGACTGCACTGGTTAATAATCCACAACATATTTGCCTGGGCTTGATTTTAGTTATGAGTAACAAAAGTTAATATGTTCCGCTTATTTTACTGTAATAATACATGCAAAATTACGCGAGTGAGTCACTCTACCATTTTACTTTACTGTTACTGTTAGTCTGCCCGTATCCTTTTGGGCCGTGTGGTATGAGGCATTGTCCATAACAGTAACACAAGATGTTAAGGATTAACTGATTGTTAAATCATTTGTAGATGTCTTCAGGTAATCCCCAAGTCTTCTCGAATTGAAGCGCAGCAGATGGCCATAAAATGAGATGTTCCAGTTGGGGCAATAATAAAATCCTGCGTGTGATTTTATGGAGCTTTCAATTTTGTCATCCCATCAGTCCAGCCATTTTAACACGGCATGGCCAGCGTTTAACCACGTTTCAGCCAACCATACTATTTACCTCAAATTCTTATTTCGTTTTATATTTAAAATGATGCTCATTATATTTCTCTTATTTACTGCCTTGAACTCATATCCAAGATCATAGAGGACGTTGTTGAAAAAGCTAAGGCTTCCATGAAACAGCTCTGCTTCTTTAAGTGAAGGAATAAGTTTGCGTGTGGTAGGATGCTTATTTCGACTGGAGTAGCTGTATATGTGCCTTCTTAATGCATATAATAATACAAAGTTGTCCAATTGAGTTTCTCTAGAGTTAAAAGTAGTAGTTAATAATACAATAGGCTAACAACACTAGAAGTAACTGAACCAACAAACGGCTAATTTCTGAGCGATAACTGACCTGAGAGTTCATGAGTCACCAATGTAAGCAAATTGCCTTAATATAGTGACTTGAAACACTCCTGTTTATAAACGTGATGTTTACTGTTAAACACCTGAAGCGCACGGAATGTTTTGACGATGATCATCAATAGGGAACGTATCCAAATCACTTTGGTGCTTCATTTCTCACAATTTCATAACAAAAAATCTCAAGAAAATGGCTAGTTTTTGAGCGTTATTTGAGATTCCGTCAAATTTTCACATATTTTGTCGACCTGAGCAGTGGTATGCTTCCCGCCCCCTTAAGTCGACTCTGGGTTTGAGTTTTCTAAGCTATTTCATGAGATGCCATTACTATTGATGTTAGGTAACACATGGCTACAATGCGCAAAACAATTTAGGAAAGTAACAGCAAGATGTTTTCTATTTCTTGTGTTCCTATAATGTTAAGCTATTTAATTATATTTCATAGGATATTATTTTAATCATCATCATCATCATTAAAGCCATCAGTTAATTTTTGAAACTGCATTCATTCACAAGCCCGAGCATTTATATATACGAGGCGTGTTTTTAAATTTTGATTCTTTTAAAAAACAACAGAGCATTATTTTCCAAATATTTTATTATCGTTAATTACCTTACACCTTACACTAGTTCTCCACAAAGTCACCGCCGTTATTCAGGCACTTGTCGTAATGGGGAAACCAATTCTTGTATGTCTTCGTCAAAGAATGATGCCGCCTGTGATAAATACCAAGTTTGCACCTCTAGTTTCACATCGTTATTGTCATTGAAATTTTTCCACCAAGGAATTTCTTCAAATGAAGAAACATGTGAAAATAGCTTGGTGCCAAAGATGGACTGTAGGGAGGGTGGTCGAATTATTCCCAACCAAATGATGCTAACAGATCTTGAGCTTATTTGGCTGTGTGTGGTAGGGTATTATCGCTCATTATTGTTTCCCCATAAATCTCACACAACTGGAGATGAATGTTTCTTTGCGTAACATTCCTCGCATTCGAAAAATGAATCACTAATCTTGCTTCACAATCGGCGAGTCGTTCAATTGTTTTGAACGTTTCGAAACGCTCAAACAGGAAAACACAAACTGGCAATCGCTCATAAATGCGTCTAGCTTGCTCAAAATCGCGTTGCAGCAGCAAAGTGTTAAAACGGTACTTTAAAAACACGCTTCATGTTGTGTGTTTCTTTCATTAAAGCTTTTACAACATATTGCGTTGATAAGAGCCTTTCGACACTTTCACCCTCTATACAACAACAATAGTAATAATATTCATTTGAAGATAAGGTACATACGAAACCCGCTCAAATTACAGAGGCATTTTGTTAATAAGCTCAGCATACAAAATCTACTCGTTTATGTCATCAAACAAATAATAGAGAAGAGAAAGCTTTTTATTCTCTACTACGTATAGTAAGTAGGGGAAGTATTGCATTCCATCCAAACTTCGATACCGAGATTTCACAGGAAATACATGTTTTGAGGTGCACTGAATGCATATAAGGCATTTTTGGAAACATGTCCGTGTGTGTGTCTGTGAACAGCATAATTCAGAAACGAACAGTCGGATAAACACCAAACTTGGTATTTAGGTTCAGTATCTTCCAGAGATGCGACACGAAGGTTTTCAAGAAAATCCCCCACCACACATTACCTTTTAAAGGAACATTTTTCGAAAATCTTAATTTTCTCAAAAATGGCTCTAACGATTTTGAATAAAATACCATAAGTTTAAGACATTTTTATGGCAAATGAATTGTATATCTCAAATTTTCTCGAAATATCTCCAAAAGTATTCTTCATTGTGAACGACTTTTGCATAACTGGTAAACCATAAGAGATAGACAAAATTTTACTACACAAAAAATGTAGATCGCGTTAAAATACACAATTTATGTCATATACATTTTTTTTGAGTGAACCATTTTCGAGGTATTGCTTGTTATTCCCTTAAATGCTCCAATACTTACACTTTTTCTCAAATGGGAATGCATTATTCATTTTTTTGTCCTGGTAATGCAAAGAGAATGGAATACTCCACATAGCAACCAGCTCTTAAAATATTTGACTATCGCTTAAAGCCTAGCATTTCCCCTTGCATCTACAAGAAAACTAGCAATAAGATTAACATCTCGATATCTTGATTAACATGAAGCATATGGAGAATAAGCGTTTGTAAAAATAGTATGTACAAGAGTAGAGAAAGTCATGTGAGTGTAACACATCAGAGTTTTTACTTATCATAAATAGTGTTCTTAGAGTATAAAAAGTTGACAGGCATTGTGGAATATAGTGAATGGATATAAAATCACAGTATATTTGTTAAATGCAACCAAGTCTCTGTATAATAATAGAGATACACAAAACTCCCATAAACATAAACTAGGGTTTAAGAAGCCTCTCACCCATCTTCGCAGTTTGTATATAAGATCATACAAGAGTGGCAGAAAGAAAGCCTCAGATGTATACATAGGTGTTGGTAATCAACAGTATCTTGCTTGTAGATGATCAGGCACTGTTAGCAGAGTCAGAATAATACATTCTAGGGAATATTACAAAATTAAATAAAGTTCTGCAAAACTACAATGAAATAATATCTTCCCTAAAACAAAAGCTGAGTGCAAGAGGTGATTACCACGTCAGAGCTAAAAAATTTTATGAATAATAACACAATAGAACAAGTGAATACTTTTAGATACTCGGGGTGAGAATAATATCCATATATAAAACAAATAGACTTAGAAAACAAATCTATAAGAATATAACACAAATGGACATATTAAATATCTGGGAAGAAATGCGAGAAGATAAATTCAACTAACACTCCATAATATTACCTCTCTGAGGTATGATAGTGAGACGTGGGTGCTAAGAGCGAGCGAGATGAGATGCAACTGAGATGAAATTTTGGAAATTGTTACTCGAAGTGAGCCTCAGAGATCAAATAAGAAATCAGGAAATCAGAGAAAAACTTTAGGCAAAAACCAGCATGTGGGAGAGAAGTGATTAACTAGGTATCAGAATTGATGGTATCAACATATGCGAAGGGTATTCCCAGAACGTCTACCTTTTCAGACATATTTTTATAACCCATCAGGAAGACGGGATATAGGACGGCCCAAAAAGAGGTGACGATAGCGGTTCACCTCATATACTGTGACCGCGCGCGCGGCACTACTTACGGCCGGCTGCTAAGTGCTTCCCGGTCCGATACCTGGACAGGACCGGCGGTGGGCCGTCGGAACAATAGCCAGCGCGGAAACACGAACAATAGTGAATACGAAATAAACAGCCTCTTTATGCGTCACTTATGTACTTGTTCCGGAGCCTTCGTTTCGGCATGTTCTGGTAGGTTTTTCTTCTTGACGGTTCCGCTTTGTATGTAAGGGACTGCCGCTCTGCCAGCAGGAGTCAGTTGTGTGGTAACTTCACTTGAGTGTTGAGTACAGTTGAGTTACGCGCTGTTAAAAGTGACACGTGGACGTTGTAGTTTAATTGTGAGTTGTAACTCAGCAGTCAGTTGTGAGCCATGCAATTCAGCACTTAAGTTGTAATTTGATTTGAGGCGTTAGTTGTGTTGTATTCCGAGTGCGTTGCCAAAGTGACTCAAGTGTAACGTTTGTGCTAAATTGAGTGCACAGTGATAAATAAGGAGTGATTTGCAGTAGCTGGTGTTTAATTTTTACAACATTTTGGTTTCTAAACTAGATAAATAACTCAATCCGTGAATCGGAGGAAGAAGAGGACCTGTTTCCGTTTCAATTGTCCAGCAGTCTTTTAAGTAGTCTTGCAACATATTATAACCTTTCTGGATGTAATTATTATTTGTTTCCACAGTCTGGTTTTGTTCATATTTTCCAGGTGAATATTTAGTTATTCGTACAGTCCTGTATTTTATTTGTTACTCTACTAAAATGTAAATATGATAAACGATCATCGTTTATTGTGTGATCATTTAAAATGCACTTATTACATTCCTAAAATCTCATTTCGGTGAACCCACTAAAATCTCTGATAAAATCCAAGTTTGTAAGCTATGAACTAAATGAATTTGTCATTATTTAATGGAATTTGGGTTGTCTTTGCTTCAATATTTTCTTCTATAAAACATTTCGATTGTACCGCATAGTGCTTAGAATTTGTTTAGCTTTCGCTCAGTATGTTTTCCCCCCTTTCTTTTAATTTACTATTATAGTGATTTATGTGCTCTAAAGAAAGTCATACCGCGACCACAATTACAACAAAAACGCAAATACTAATCAAATATTGGTTCAGAACTGCGGACCACTCAAGGCCAATTGAAAGTCGGCTGGAACTCCACATTGTGACCGCTGAACAGTATTTTTCGCGCAAACTATATCATGAACTGTGAGAACAGCATCACACAGAGCGCATGTGGGAGGAGTTTCGTGCAAGGGAGGTAAGAATGGTTTAAAGTGGTATATCCGATACATAGGAGTACCTGTCTGCGAGTGTCAGAAGAGTGGAAACGGGTTGAGTGTTGTGGTGTTATTTGCTGTTAAACGGAGCTATCCAATGTGTTCTCCATTGCTTTACAGTAATGCCGTAAGAGGCGTGAGGTAGACTTCATGGAGTATCCTAACGTCTGTGATGCTTGGAGGATGCTACGTTGCTTCCTTCCCAACAGCATTTGCCAAATCAATCCTGGTATATCATAGTGGGATGGCATGCACTTACCAGAAGCTATTAAAGCATTGCAGAGTATTTGTATCTCCCGTACAAGAATGTGAAGGGAGAGTGTTGTTGTAGAGCCAATAGAACGCTTACATAATGGACTGATCTTTGTTACTCGATTCATAGTCCAGGAGAGCCGAACAGCTCACAAGAGAAAATAGAAAGCATATGAGGCAGTTTGGAGAGCATGTTGTGAACCTCATAGCCGTTTCTGTCATCCCATCGTGAACCATCGGTGTATATTTGTTGAAAGTCAGAAGATGTTACCTGTAGTTCATGGAATAGTAGTGTGTTTAGGAGTCCAACAGATTTTGATAACTGGAGAAAGTTCCCACGGTATAGCATTTACATTGGCTGACCCCATAGCTCAATCGTTAGAACAGCTGCCTGCTGTGCGAGAGATTCCGGGTTTTATTCCCGGTTTGGGGTAAGAATTTTCCTCTAGCCAAGATTATTCCCTAGTCTCTTCAGAGTCTGGATATATGAATGAGTGCGTGTATGTGTGTGTGTGTGTGGTCCAATGTAAAATCCAGAAATCCAATGACAACAGCTGTATGCGATAGGCCGATAGCCAATATGTAACTAAAGTAAAAGGCCGCCGGTATGACCATTGCAGATAAAGCCAAAAAACAAAACATTTACTTTGAGAGCATCTGGAAGCTTGTCGAGCTTCTAAGTTGGAGGTCGTATTCTCAAAGGAGATGTGTGATTAGGAGTATTCACTGATTGGGAATAGATCACTGTCCTGAGGATTTAGTAGTAGGCAGACGGAGGGGCGTACAATATTTGGAGCAGACATCGCAAGTAAGCCGCAGTAGGCCCTTTTTGCTGCCAACGTTACCCTGGGAGAAAGAGACGAAGGACAGATCCAACAGGCAGCCAGATCTGAATGACGATGCGCTAGGAAGGATGGGCGCCCTAATGATTCCAACACATCTGACTAAGATACTCACAACCCGGGGGTTCCGTGGCAACAGAGACACTTCCCATAAAGGGAGTCCCACTTCTCACCAGGGAGAAATCCTTCCAGAGCGCAAATTTCACCGTCCTGCCGCAACCGTCATCGCCTTGTCCTACAACTCTGAAATAAATGAGGTGAAACAGATGAAAGGATATTATGAGGATAGGAAAATGACAAGAGATTTTTTTATAGAAGGGGAATAACTGAAAATTTGCCTACCGACCCGGGAAACCCCAAATATCCATGGTCAGAGTAACCGCCCGAACGGTATTTGAACCCGGGACCTCCCAACTGCAAGCCTCACGTTACCGTGGACCCTCTCGGTCCATTGCCCTGTGGACTTCAACAAATGGATCAGTGGAATAAAGACGCTATATTAAGAACATGTTTTAAGATCAATGTAGGCGAAAGTATACGCCATAGTGAGTAGGATTTGGAGAATTCAGAAATGTAAACCAACAGAGTGGAGTAGGGTTTCAAGCAGCTTTCAACATTGATCGAGCTCAGCACCACTCCATAGAGCAGGCGTGCTTAGGCAGGTAGGAAATCGGGCGTGCCCAGTTTGAGCCGGGCAGGCACTGCGAGTAGTATTTCACAACTGGAGGTGATAGGAATTCAGTAGCGGCGGCCGATTAAGTTGAATACTTTGTTATTCTTTACAATGAATTTACATTTCATACAAAAGTGCAGGCATTGTTATTTTACATTTACGTATATTGTGACATATATTTCCCATGTTTTGCAGTAAGCGGGTGAGTGTCTGAACAATTATTGCTGGTGATGTGCAGTCGAAGATCGGCCCTCAAATGATATATGTGATTTGGGATCGATGTCTCGATTTGCAAGGTTTTATGGCTGGTAAAAGTTGTCAATGTGGAACCAAATATGCACACTATAGCTGCCGCTTTGTGTGTAGTGGAGGAACTCTATCCCGTGGAAGGTATGAATAAAATGAATGATGTTCCCCATTCTAAACTTCTCCCTAAAAGAGCTGTTCGCATTGCAGATCTATTGATTCTAACTGACCTCTGCGGACTCAGTTCTGACATCAACCAAATATGGTGACGTGAGCATATCAAAATCCGGCTCAAGTGACCTCATAACCTCGAATATTTTCGCGAATGCTAATTTAGATTATCGAGAGAGTGAAGAATGAATATCTGAAGAAGATCATTATTAGCCTTAGCTGAGAATTTCGCCACGTTTGGAAAATGCGTGAAATTACGGTCCTGGAATTGATTTCTCCATATATCCAATTTCATTTGCAGTGCACGAATTTTAAAAAAACAGAGATACAATTGATTAACCTTTTCCTTGTAAAGAAGCATTGAGAGAATTCATATGACTCGTTAGGCAGTAACAAAAGCTAGGTTAATAATCCACTGAGTGGATCCATTGAAATCTCTGAAAATTAAATTGAATTTTCTATATATACGTTGTTTAACGGCTAAGGTTCTTAGCTTCACATTATATGTTAGGCGTGAAAGACCGAAAGTTGGCTCAGAGGCCACTTTATCAGGCTTGAGGTTCTTTTACTTGCCGTAAATCTACGATACAGGACCACCGGCTTTACTTCCCTTCCGAAGAAAGTCATGCTAAAAACTTTTACACCAAAAGAAATCATTGCCCTCCGCCGTGTTTGATAATGCGACCTCGTCAGAAGCTCAGGAATAGACTTTCTTTTCATATTCATAAAGGGTTTACTTGGTCAAGCAAAAGAAGGAAACGTTTAAGGGTTTTACCCCACTTAGCCGCCTTAGCTGACAAAAATAAGGTATATGTATCATTAACATCAGATTCCAGTGAATTCATTCTCGAAACTGTCTATGATTCAAGCCTGCAGATCGTTTGAAATTTATAGCTCTAACTACAGCATTCATAACATGTCAAATTGCGCAGTCTTGGCACGAAGTGCCCCCTGATGAATTACACAATGTAATGAGCGAAATTTCTGGGGTCAACTTACTTTTTAGAAGTTTCACAAATCCTACATTATAGGCTATCATATTTGGGGTGCCATCAATTGCGGCGGAAACCAGATTATTCCAGGGCATATTAATATTGTCAGTAGCATGTTCAACAGCATGAAAATATATATTATCTTCGCCGGTACATTTATTTCTCATGGGGATTAAATGCTCTCCTTCAGTCAGCACCACACCTCACCCGCAACCACCACAGCCGTCCACAGCGCAGCATTTCTCCACTCAACAATCATCGCAGCAACATCCTACACCACTGCGCTACAGCGTAGTCATATCTGGTGTCCCACGTGATCTTCCGACAAGATATATTCTCACCGCAGCCCAACTCCGGTGGCCTTCCTCCCTGAAGGCCACGCGTATCAACACGTCACGGGGACCAACCACATTCGTTCGCCTGGCATTGGCTGATCCGGACGACCGTGAAGCTGCCCTAAGGTCCGGCCTGCCCTTGTTAGGGCAGGTTCTCCGCGTTGAGGCCAGCAGATCGGAAAGCCACCGGCCTTGCCGCAGATGCTGCCGCTACGGCCACGACAACACAACCTGCGCTGCACCACCCAGGTGCCACTATTGCGGAGCACCGTGCTTAACGTCAGAGTGCTCCAGGCATGATCTCCGCAGCCGACGCCGGTACTGTGCCACCTGCAACGGCCACGGCCATTTCACCGGGCAGGCACAGTGCCCTCAGTATCCGAGAAGCCGTCGATTCACTCCGGCCTCTAATATACCAGCACCGACATCTCCGACACCAGCACCGACATCTCCGACACCAGCACCACCAGCGCCCGCAGCACCAGACACCACCTTGCGAGATGCAATCCAGGATCTACATTCAGAAGTCCTGAACATTGGATCCAGCATCTCGCAACAGGACGAAGCGCTCGCTTCACTTACCACCGCCGCTCAAGCTACCAACCTGGAAGCACAACTCGATCGACTGGACGCATTGGAAAGCTCAATCCAGGACCTTCACACCATCGTCACAGGTTTCACCACCGCTTTCCACAGCTTCACCGCACGCTGCCTACGCCGGTTTGAAAGAGCCGACACAGCCATCCGAGGCCTGGAAGAATCAATCGCCAGCCTGCCACCACCATCAGCACAGCCACCTCCGACAGAATGCCTAGAGGAGGTTAGGCAAACGACGACAACCCTGATCACGACGATGGACGAATGGACATCTGCCCTCTCGGCCATGAGGAGTGAGCAGAAACGTACAAACGGATATTTAATGCAGCTGGAAGCGGCACGCTTCTTCCCAAGCAACTTCAGAACACCAGCGGGCTCCTTTCGAGGACCGCGCCAAAATTAACGGATGATACAATAAAAAGAAACGTAAACAACGCTACAAAACCTTTCCTACTCCTTTCCACGTACCTACCCGGGGGCCGGCCAGGGCCTCGGTCATGGTCGTCTCCCGGACACTTCCTTACTCCGCTGCCAGTGCAATAAGCTGGCAGCCACCCATCTTTCCACGTACTAACGGGGGTGCGGAAGCGGAACCCCAATACCTTACCTTACTTCTCCTATCTACTTTACGCCTAATCCTTCCTATTCCCGATAAAAAAAATAAATAAAAAAAAAATAAAAAAAAATCCAAAAACTCTTCTGTGATATTCAGATCTAAATCCACTCCTCGGCCCGAAATACCCAGTTGTGCTGTATCAACAACGCCAGTACTTTCATCAAGGCACGGAGAATATGCAATGAATTGTTGCCCTCTCAGTGTTAGTTGTCGTTCAGCAGATGCACTAAGGTCTTCTAAACGGAGTGCAACTATGACGAGACAGACAAATTGCATTAAATTGCGGTTTACTCAGAGGGCTGTATACAAATTCACTGGCAATATCCTGGCCTCTTTCACAAATGGCCCAGTGGAGAATAGTCGAAGTTCCCGAGCAATTAAATGAGCAATTTTTAAGCTCGTCCTCACCGCGCCATTGATTGTAGCTTCAAATTTCTAGATGAAATTGTCGGGTAAATAAAATGAAATAATAAACTCTAATTATATTAATAGTTGATATCAACTATATTAAAACAAAAGAGCTTACCTTGCTGACGCTTTCTTTTAATTTGCAATTAGTTGCAAAGGCTCGTCTCCCTGAAAACTGTTATACATGTCTCAACATATTTTGAACTGTAGTGTCGTTCAACGTTATATGTCTACAGGGTGAATCACCTAAAACTTGCACCGCAAATATTTCGGAAATGGAAAGTGCTATTGATGTGCTATTGGTAGTCAGGGACTCGTACATTTAACCTATAAGTAGATTTTAATAATACTGAGAAAGTGTATTTTTTGAGCAAACATACAATTTTTAAATGGAACAATGCCTAGTTACATCAGCAGAATAAAAGTAGGGTAAATTAAAATGGCAATGGTCTTTGTTGCAGGATTCTAGTGCAAGTGGTTTACGAGAAATCGTATTTTGAAAAGTTTCCAACCCAGACAATTGTTTGTCCCATTCAACCTGCTTAGTTGCTAGGTACGATGTTGTTATGTTTGTTTGCATTGTGTTTTCTGTTCATTGATAGCATTGCGACTTTCTGGTCAGTTAGTTTGTGACAGTTCAAGCAGTAAGTCATGAGTAGCAGATGGGGTTTACTAATGCAGAAAAAGCCGACATGCTCATGGTGTATGGAGAGTGTAGGAACCATGCAGTTCGTTCCTGTACGGTGTATGCGGAAACGTATCCCAATAGACATCAACCATCTCGGCAATTATTCATCAACCTCTTCAACCAATTAGGTAAAAGTGGTACTGTAACACCTAGAAAACGTAACAGAAAGAAACAAGCGACTGGAGAAGAGGCAGAAATTAATGTTTTGGCTGCCGTTGCAGTAGATCCCCAAATTAGTTCCCGCACAATCGCACGTGGAAGTGGTATAAGTCAGGCAAGTGTACTGTGCATTCTCCATCGACATAGGTTCCATTCCTATCACATCTCCCTCCATCAAGAGCTGCATGGAAACAATTTTGAGAATCATGTTAACTTTTGTACATGGGCATTAAGACATGTTACTCCAGATTCATCATGTATCTAGTTTAGTGATGAGGCAACGTTTACTAATCATGGCCAGGTAAACCGCAGAAACATGCACTATTGGTCTGTTGACAATCCCCGTTGGCTTCGTCAGGTGGAACGTCAGCGTCCATGGGGTTTAAACGTGTGGTATGGGATAGTGAACCATCAGCTCATAGGCCCTATGTTCATAGAAGGAACAATGAACTCGCACAATTATCGCAGCCTCCTGGCAGATTATCTGCCACAGATAGTCTTCTAGCGTTCCTTTGTAGGCTAGGAAGAACCTGTGGTACCAACATGATGGCTGTCAGGCCCATAGTGCACGAGGTACTAAAGCTTCTCTTAACGGATTGTTTCCAAATCGTTGGAGTGGACGAAGAGGACCTGCACCTTGGCCGGCCCGTTCATCGGATCTGACCCCTTTAGACTTTTTTCTGTGAGGAAGGCTGAAAGACACTGTCTACAAGGATGTACCAACTACACCAGACGATATGAAAGGACGTATTACTGCTGCCTCTCTGAAATTTCCGCTAAAATGCTAGAACGTGTGCAGCAGTGTTTCCATAGCAGACTGGAAGCGTGTATTGAAGCTGCCGGTGGTCATGTTGAACACAATCTTTGAAGGACTATGTTCTGTTTACTTGCAAGAATCCACAGAAGTATTGTAATTCCCTTTTGTTTTTCTTTAGTATGTGCTACCATATCATACCGTATGTCGGTTGTACAAGTGTCGTTTGCGTAAAAGTTTCAGAATAAGATTTCCTGTAAAAAACGTGCACTAGAATCCTGCAACAAACGCCACTGACATTCTAATTTACACCACATTTATTCTGATGATGTAACATTAGCATTGTTCCATTTAAAAAGTTGTATGTTTGCTTAAAAAATACACTTTCTCAGTATTATTAAAATCTGTTTATAGGCTAAATGTACGAGCCCCTGACTACCAATCAATGCTGTGAAAACTGCACATCAATAGCATTTTATATTTCCGAAATATTTGCGGTGCAAGTTTTAGGTGATTCATCCTGTATATTGCTATAACAGAATATCCACATACTAAACATTTGGCACGTTCTCCAAATTGCACAAAAAGGCCGGTGCCTTTCCATCGTGATTCTGTCGCACGTAATTTGCACTAGAACTTGGTTTGTTCTTCGCCGAATCCATATTCATGGTATCAGCCATCACTGCAGTGAAGCAATATATTTGTGTACGTAGTCAAGACTGACACACGCAACTACCCCGCCCGTTCATGTAGTGTATCAGGCACGCAGTAAGCGAAATGCCCGGCGTGAGCAAGCCTGCCGTAGGGGATTATGGCTATTAAACAATAATGATATGGAAGGTTATAAGAATGGTTTAGATAGTTGGATGGTCGAGGTCAAAAATTGGGAGAGATCGACAACTGTGCTACACTATCTTATCTAAGTACGATTCCTGAGCCTGAGTAACATGTAAGCAGAGCTATATGATGCGCAATGAAGTTTGTCTCCTGTCAACACACTATCGTGGAAGTGTAAAAGAAACTGTAGGTACCTAGGTTAGAAGTGCAAACCATTAAGGTTCCAGTGTAGCAAGACTAGATTACACTCCATTATGAAGGTTGAGGGCCATCACCTCTGTATAGTGTCCGTGGGTGTAATGTTTGAACACCAGAACGAATAGCCTTTGCCGCTAGTGGTTTTCTTTCAAGAGGAGTAGTGTGACTTTTTATATCAGTACTGGTAAGGTGGGGATAGATCTTACGAAGAGCCTCTGCTATCCGCTGTAAATTCGAGGTATAATTTAAGGCGAATTTGGGGTGCCAATGGCGCCGATAGTGTTTTCGTAAAGCTGTGGAAAAATGAAAATAAGATCACTGGACTGAGTGTCCAATAGCGGTTTGAACGACAAAAGAGAGTTGCTAATAGTAGGTTTATTTTCGGAGGATTGAAGATTTTATCAAGGTAGATTACGTTTAAGAGGGTCCTCGTCAGATGATTCGTCTTGTTGTGTAAGAGCCCATCACAGTCGAAAACAGCATAATCCTCCGAGGTTCGGGTCGTTGATCTGCTGGAAGAGGAAAGCGGATTTTTGTGCAAACGTGTCGATGGTATGTAATGCTGACCCATCCTAGCATTTCATTATATTCGGTAATTGAAATTGCTGAGTCCATTGGCGCATATGTATTGGGTGGCCCCATTTGACTAGGAGCGACAGGTAATGAAGTATTAGAATCATTCCCGTTACGTTAAGCTATGTGCATCCTAATTAGACCTTTAGTTTAGCGCCACTTCGTAAATTCACGTTACATCCCGTACGTTTAATTACGTTAAATTTAGTTCATCGTCATCACATCTTAATTGCGTTAACAATCGCGCACGCCAATCGCCGTTTATTTTGCTTGGGTCATCCGATCCGTTACCACAGTCTTTGTGAAGAATCCTTTCCTCCAGCAAGGATTACAACTTAGGTAACCTCTTAACACTGAAATTCTGCCCAGCGATGTTAACTGTTTTAGCTAATTGAACTAATCCAGGATTAGGTAGGTCAAGTTCATGTTTTAGCTGGAAATAAATCGGGCTGGAGAGTGTTAGATATCGATATTATTTTTGTGATTTACTTTATGATATTATTTTAGTTTTTAACACGTATTACGTAAATGTAGTAGTTCTAGATTAGATTACATCCTCCATATTTGAGTAGTTCTGGCTTGATATTACCTATGCCTGGTTTTTTCATATTTTTGAGACTGGTTAATGCTTCTGTCACCTCATTCAGTGTTATTTCATCTAATCTTTTGCATTCTTGTGTGTTAAGCTCGCTACTTACCGAGCGAGACAGCTCTACGGTAACGTGGAAGGCTTGCATTCGGGAGCTCCCGGATTCGATTCCCGTCGACCGCCCATTCTGACCTTGGGTTTTTGTCGTTTTCCCTGGTCGGAGGCGAATGCTGGGGTGTTCCTCGTGTACTAAAATTTCTTTCCATCATTTCCCTTTCATTCCATTTCTTCTTATGCTTCAGCAGGTTCCGTAGCGAATGACGGTACCGGACAGATGAACGTGAATGCTTGCTCAAAGAAAAGAATGTTCTCCGTGAGCAATAGAGAGCTATTTGGTTGACGGGTCGTTCAACGTCCTCTTTCGGTAGCTCCAGTAATGGAACGAGTCTTCGAGCATGGAAATCTTAGGCACTTCCACGCGTCTCTGTGGCCTGTCTGCCTGCGGCTTGTAGCTTCTTTGGTTTCTTCACTTCATCCTTTCCTCCTGAAGGGTGGTAGCCGAAGTGCGTGAGTTGTCACCCTCCGTTGTATAGCGTATATCCTAAGTTCATTCTTTTTCCTCTATTTATTCTTCATACCACAGAGTTTTATAATGGCTGAACGATTTCTGCTTATGAGTTACGATTATTCTTATGATTTCTCGCTCTATGATTAAATGCCATTTGTCTCATAATCCTCTTTTTATACTTTAAGCACGAGCCTTTTACTATGTATTTCCTTTGTTTTTGTCTTTCTCTGTTTTCTTTTTTCGATAATTTAAGTATGCGCTATATGTTTAATTCTTTAAATTAAATATTTTTGCAGATATAATGTAAATTGTTAGAGCACTTTCCTGCCTACATTGTAGTAAGCATCCATTTAGGCCAGTACTGTTAAATGTTAAACATGTGTTTCTTGCAATGAATAACCTTTTATTTTCAACTTATTAGCACAGCAATGCGATGGATAAAGAAATCGCCGTTTACAAAATCTGAAGCAGGATTCACATCTTCCAAAGAACCACTTGTGCCACCATTGAAAGGTGAGTATCATGAGAAGCAACGTCAATTTTCATCAAAAGAAATATTTGTTATTGCCTGCATTTATATTTTATTTGTTGCTCCTTTCACTATTCCTTATTACCTCAGCAACAACTACAATCAGTTAACAAAGTAGAATAATTAATTAGGGTGTCTGCCTCACATTCAAGAGATCCCGAGTTACAATCTTGGTAAGAGTGAGCTACACGGATACGGTTTTTTCCGGGTTTTTCCTTATCCTGAAAAGATGAATGTCGGGTAACTATAAGCTTTACGGATCTTGGGCACATTTTCACAATTATACATAGGGTTGGTGATACCAGTAAATTAGAATAATGTATTATCGGTGTTTAAAAACCTTGTATGAAAATGAAATGCTCAAAAAATTTAAATTTAAGAAACAGAAATGATTTTTAAAAGAAGTTTACAATAACCGGGAACGGAAACCAGAAACGAAAATGAGAAAGTTAAATCAGCATCACAATCTGAACGTTCAGAATTAAAGGAAGCGTTGCCAGGTCCCGGGAAAGGGATAGAAGATTTAGTCAAGTTCTAACTTTTTCGTTCCCGTTTCCGTTTGAGCCATATTGTTCATATTAGACTCTTCGCTGTAGAAATTATTCAAGGCGGTCATGACCAAAACCATTCTCTGGAGCACTCTGGTCACAATATAATCGATAAATTTTTTTTTTGGCAAATGTGCCTCCTGACTCCCTAAGATTCATCGAGCGCTGGAGAGCAAGTAACTTTAATGTACCCTATTAATAAAGGAAAGACACAACACAATTCAATGTTTCTGTTTTCTTTTTTATGTTAGCAAAGATTGTTCCAACAATCCAGAAGCTACTTCGACTTTTGTGCATGGTTGGAACAACCAAAGTCAATTAACGGCCTTCTTAAATTATTGGTTTAAGTATCCTAGTTCTCTTCAGTTTCAACCTTAAGGCAGTTCTAATTTCTTAAAGTTGCCGGACGCCAAACTGCATAGTTTATGTAATACCAAGAGGTTATTAGGGTTGTGGGCTGTAGAAGCGCAGCAGCGCATTGGGGGACCGAGGCGACAGCGACGTTGAAAAGAGAGTCAGCATCTCTGTGAATAAAGTAATGGGCCCTTATTGAAATCTTAAAGTGGTGTTTAAAAGCATAAAATGGTATATAAAAATAATAATAATAACAGTAACCTTTATTACATGAGGGGTTTAAATGCTCTTCCACAATAGTAATACATTTCTAGGTATGAAATTCCCGTGAACATCCATAAGCCTGCAGGTGCCGACAACTTCTGCTCTAATATATTGTTTTAGATCTTCTGTTGTGTGCATGTTATTCTTAGACACATGTTTGGTGTTTATTTATGGAGATAAATAAGCATCACTCATCTTCAGATCGGAAATTCGAGAAGACCAAACTCAGTACTTCCATTCTCAAAAATCTCCGCAATCAATCTAAATGATTTGTAAGCCATGTGAGCAACAGCAGAAACCTGCTAAAATTACGATTAATAACATTCAATAACTGCTCTAAAAGTCGTTTTAATAGGTCACTTCTATATCTTTGAACATTGATAAAAACTTTAAAAAGATTGGCCTATTATTCTATACATTCAGAGTGCACCACACACATTGTTTTTTCAGAATGAAGTGCAACTTCATGCACAAAATGAGCTTTTCTGCGCTCCAATACCGTTTGTCTTGTGAACTGCTTCGAGCCATTCGATTCAAAACAAACTTCGTCTGAAAATATGATACATTCTGAATTTACTCTGCCGCTTCACTTTAGCATCCAGCTGTAGAATCGAACTTTAATCACTCAGCGCATGGTTGTAATTCATGGACTTCTGTAACATCATGAGGTTTTAATTTAATGGTATTTCCTGCTGAATATTTTGAAAATGCTCTTGAGTAATCCAGCGGAGGGATTTTTGGCTACTGCTCACGTGGCTTATGAATCACTTAAGATTGAATGAGGAATATTTTCAGGACAGAATTATTGAAATTATTATCCTCTCGGATTCCTTATATTCCTCTGCTTCATAGTTGTGGAGAAATCTAAAAAGAAAACAAAGTGTATAAGACTAACCCGCACACTAAAGAAGATGTAAAACTAAATAGGACAGGAGAAAATACCACAATCACACCTGCGGAGCTTATGGATATTCACGAGAATCTCATATACAGTTGCCAGTAATGTATTGTTGTTGAGGAAGATCATTTTAATACCTAATATAATGCAATCATTAATATCAGATTTGAAGATGATTTTTATCTTTTTAAATAAAATTTTAGGATTTCGGTAAAAATAAAATAAAAATATTTTATTCGCGGATAAGCTGTCTCACTCTTCACCACCACTGTCTCATCCACCCTACAACGCGCAGCAGCGCCCCTACGGTCCCAACCCGAATAACCTCTCTGTATATAATATTATGTAACATCATCATCCAAATTAACAAATTGTTTTAGTTTCAATTTCCCTGCACGTTCATGTGAGCAATGCATGTTTAATATACCTTGCTTGTATAACCTATAGCTTTCTTTCCCCGATTTCTGTGTATCCAATTTTTCCCCGTTATGTTTTATTTGAGGTAACCTCTAAACTAAGGAAGCTGAAAACCCCTTTTTCTCTAAAAAATATAAAGCAGCTCAAAATGTTTCTGTTAATTCTATGAGCAATAGAACATATCATAATTTTCCTTCAGTTTATTTTCTCGAATGTTACACTGATGTTTTCTCTGTGTTGCAGATGAGACATGGAAACTTGTCAGTAACGCATTATGTGGACTTCTTATACTAGTGGTTGTGGTATTGTTGCCTTGTGTCCTATATGTCACAGTATTCGCTGGTACTTCGAGTCAGAAGCCAGTCAGTTCAACATGTATGATAATTTCAGAATACAGGTAATTCGTGCATTGGAGCAGATACCAACTCCAAAACCTTTTTATGGCCAGAAAACTTTGAGTAAGCGTCCACTAAGTCCCTTAGAATATCCGGTGACTCGCACTTGGGGTTTTCCGCCGTATTCTGATACATTAATGTAGTACTATGTGTTCAGAAATGAAATGCTATCCTAAGGATAAATATATATTCTGAATAAAGCCATGTGCAATTCAAGCTCGTTATATTCTTACTTTTTCTATACCCTTGAACGTGTTTTCGTCATCCTTCTGGCGAAAATTCAAATACGTATTTAAAATAATAATTTACCTTCTGGTACATTTTGTAGTTAACATGTAATAGTACATACTCTTAAACTTAAAATTGTTACACTCCTACAATATGACTCATTTATTAATTGCTGTCTACTTTCACATCACTTGCTTGGCTAAGTGTAAATCGAAGGACTGTCGCTAATTTGCACAGTTCGGATATTGGCGCTAAAGGCGGTTTTGGGTAAGTTGCGAGTTTGGATGAACTGCGTGCTACTTTTTATTTCAATAATCTCCACCATTACTAAGTATTTATTCGACCTTAGTAAACATACTAATTAAGTGATACGTAACAGTATGTCAAAAGAGATACATCAATGTACCTACTGCTTTCATTAAGATACTGCATTAACGATTTTCAACTAAAAATAACGATTAAGCTTGTACGCCAAATAATCCGAAATCCTTGAAAGCAGCCATTTACAAGGGCAACCGCGGCTTTGAAAGTGACATTGATTTCGAATCACCTACACCGCCAGAACAAATTATTCAACGTTATTAACAATTTATTGTCGCAAACGCTAAGAAAGAGGTATGAAAAACTTTACGAGACTGGCGAAAAACTAAATGCATAATAACTCTTTAGAAAATGTAATGTACGCTTTGAGGAATTGTTGTTGAAAATGAAATCCTCTAGTTTGTGGATGCACCATTCAGTATTGAAATCAGTACTGCCTGGAAATGACATATCCAAACAAAAGTGAAAATCAGTATGATAGAAAAGAAAGAAATCTAAAACATGGTCACAGTACGGCCATCTCTGTCAAACCAGCCATGGTCACCGTTTCATTATCAGCAAGTAACACAGAAAATCTTAAAAGTTTATATTTAAATATGGTCGAATAAAAACAGTCGCATGTGTCCTGCCTAGGGTAATTAAGACATCCGTAAGAAAATTATGAATCTCGCGTGTTAATTACTACCTATACAAGCATAGCACATAACACACTATTAAAATGTTTGCATAGGGCTGCGTTCATCAAGCTTCACTAAATGAACCTAAATTCAACATTATTAAACAATTTACATGTTTTAATAAAGCTCATCACCATAGCTTTTCTTAAAACTTACCAGTCAGTAGGTTAAGTCTCGTTACAGAGAAATAAACGTAATTGTAGTTGTTGACGGTCAGTGCCATAATTTCATGCTTACCTATAGAGATAGAATGTATATGCGCGGCATTAAATATAAAATGCATACAAGTATTTAAGTAATAGTGTGCACGAAGGGTTAATGTGTTTCCGGAAACCTCAGGAAGGAAGGGGTAAAGTGGACGCAGGGTGTGACTTGTTCCGGAGCGGCAGAATCGGATGCAGGAGGATTTTTAATGTTTCTAGATATTACATCCTGATGCAGGCGGGACCCACCAAAGCCTACCTGTTCCCACGGAGAGGTCTCTCTGAGGTCCCGTCACACGCTGAACACCAGGTCATGCAGTTTCTCAGCAAACTCCACCGTCATACGCCTCAACTGTCGTCCATTCGCCTGATCCATCGATCCTGAATCATGATAAGGAAATGAAATTACAGGAAGTGGGGGACAGAGAAATTTACGGCATTATATAATCCAGCTCAATTTTCGCCTACCAACAAGGAAAACTGCGAAAAGTCTAACGGAAATCGTACCCGGACCTTCATATTACTGCGGAGCCATCTCGCTCGACAAACTACTCTTTGCATACAAATGTTTTCCTTACCATTTATTTTCTCAAAATGGCTCTCGATTTCAGTTAAAACACCATAATAACGTTTTATAGCACTAATAAAATGAATATCTTGAGTTTTCTGGAAATAGATGTGAAATATTCGGAATGAATTTTGTGTACTATAAACTCCAAGGAATAGACAGAAATCTACTCAACAAAAATGTAACTCTCTTTAGAACACAGAATTTATTACAAATAACTTATTGGTGGCATCAGCCATTTCCGAGACATTCATTGTTAGTGGTTTGCACAATAAATTGGTCATTTTTTGAAATGCTATCATCATTCGGTTGTTTCTCGCGACATCATGGAAAAAGTTAGTATGGAATTTCAAATTAGGCATCTTTTTCTTTCTTTTTTTTTTGTAAGATTTGACTATCTCTTCAGCCTTCTGTATACCCTTTGTGCCTACAACGAAATGTGCAATGAAGCTATTTCTGTAAACGTTTATCTCCACTAACATGAACTATATAGAAAAATAAACTTTTGCGACAATAGCTTGTAGCAGCTATACAATGATATACAATAATGGCTACAGAAGGTCATGTGAATGCAACATTTCTTTTTTTAAATCTTGTATGTCCCCGTTGTGCCAAATGTTTTTCATTTTATCACCACAAATAACATGGAAATATTTTCTTTCAAGCTTAACATCACTTCTTGCGTTCTTAATGACTTCCTGTAATTTCGTTTATAAAAATGTAAGTCCGTAGTATTGAGCTTCTTTAACATTGTAAGATGCAGACTCGAAGTGGAGACTTCAATTTGGAGAAAAGGTCGTAGTGAGGTGGACTTATCTCCATGCTGTAGATTGGGTGAAGGACTGCTGGTCCGTTTTTATTGATCATTGTGGTATGCCGATAATCTGAATGAAGCACATTCAAAGACTATCGCTTCGCAAGTCTTCTGTCTGTGTTTTTCCAAAACATTGCATAAACATCCTTATTAATCTTGGTCTTCTAGGGAGTAGATTGTCTTGCACAGTAATACGACCTTCAGTGTAATGTTGGGAAGTGGTGCTACGGCCTACTGAGGAATTGCCACATATTTCTCCAAATAGCTCGCACATTTATATCAGCGTACATTCACTTAAAGTTTCAGTTTTAATGAAAGATATTTGACCTAAGATACTAAAACAATTACGCATTTAAGCACCTAATCAGTAGGCAAGTTTTTTTTTATTTTGACCAGAAGGCATTCTACTAAAGGCGCGATAGACAAAAGCCACTCTACAAAAAGCTGGCAGTGTATGCACAGTATATATATATATTGTTTCTGAGATTACTCTCATACTAAAGATGACTGGTGAATTGCAAACATTATACAATGGATCTTTTAAACATTTTGGAACATGGAAAGCCGAAGCTTGCTGAATACGGCCATCAGAATAATAGAGCGCTATTATAATTGAAAAACGTCAATTGTCTGCCTATCTTCGTGACTTGCCCGGATTAATTTTCCGATTTGTTTCAGAGTACGATGTGGGGACGGAGTAAATAAAATAGATTGCGAGTCTATGGGTTGCTGTTGGAATACCACCGAGTGTTTTCATTCACTTCCTTCCCAACATGGCTACTCTGTCTCTAATTGGTCAGGGAGTGACAGTCTGGATAAACGTGGTGTCCTCAGCCTCATGATACAGTCTCAGCTACAGACACCTCTAGGAACTGCCAAGAAACCAATACTCACCGTTTCTGCCACAGCTGTTTCTCCAGATCACTTGCGACTTCAAATGAGTGAATCACACCCAATATCGATGTTTGTAGGAAGGACGCTTAACAATTCGAAGTTCCGTGCCGTTGTAGAAGGACCAGAATTCTTCTCTGTGCAGATACTTCGACGAGAAGGATCTCAAACACTCCTCAGCACTGCGCTTGGTCCAATTATAGCTAGTGAAGGTTACTGGGAAATAACTCTGGATTTACCGAAGCAAGGTACCGTGTTCGGTTTGGGAACTCTTGGACTCCATGGATCAACTCAAAGTGTGGTAAGTTGAGGGATCTGGTATAGAGAGAATTGTATTGGGAAATCTCTGAAGCGTGAGCTACACAAGTATGTTATATAAACTTTGCTCTGATACTGTTTATGCTCAAACCCTCCTTGAAAATTCATTATTGTGTACATTATACTGTTTAAATGCTTTTGGCAAAATTAATAGTGTTCGGCAACCTCCATTGACTGACTGACTCAGTCAGTGACTCTTGCCTGAATGACTTACTCTCTGACTGATTGACTAATTGATGACAATTTAAAATGTTACTTTCTCGTTATACTAATCATGCTTTTGTTATTGACAGGTACGGGCGCTGTACAACCGAGAGGACCAGCCTGATGCCCAACCGTTCCTATTATATCTCGACGAAAGAGGACACGCTCACGGAATCCTGATACACACAAAGGGGCCTCTAGAAGCAGAGGTTATGCCCTCTAACTTGTTGATATTGCGGGCTATATATCCTTGGGATATCAGTGTGTTTGCTGGACCCACTCCAGGAGATGTTTACTCCCAGATGACTTCTGCCATCACAGTCCCTGCTGTACCACCGCCCTGGGCCTTTGGATTTCACGTATGTCGTGACACTGACGACTGGATGGAAGAAATGGAAAAGTTCATGAAGAATGCCATGGAACTGGGCCTGCCATATGAGTCTGATTGTATCCACGAGCGTTTAGTGGCGGAAAATCTCAACTTTACAGTTCCTATTAAAGCACAAGAGGCTTTTGTAACTATTCGGGATGCTGGTAAACGATTACTGCTGTCTCTTCCACCTCACGTGAGTGTTATATTCTTTAGATCTCTACCTATATAAAACATTGCGAGTTACAGTGCAACCGAAAAAGCAATGCTTAATCTGAACCTGCAGTGAACTCATGAAACATATTCGTCTCCGTTAAAATATCTAGCACCTAAATTAATGGGGAAAATATCTTTTTAATATAAAAGCATATTACAGTTTATGATCATTGCAATTTTTTCGAATTTTACATGTATTTACTTTTATATTTTTATATTGTTTTAACGATTTTCAATTTATTAATGTGAGGTGTTTATTACAAAATTGTTTATAAGTGTTTAATTTTCTTGTATCATACCGGATTTCTACTATATTTTGTCATAATATAGGTCCCGCATACAAAGTGGAACCTATTAGAAAAGAAACCCCGAGAAGACCCTAGCTACCATGTGAGCTGTCTCTAAGCATCAGAAGCGATGTTTTAATATGCGTACGTGTTATCACAGCGATGGAGCATTGGCACGGAAAGTCCAAGATCCATGGTCCAAGTCCCGGCAGTGGCATTAATTGTTCAAGTCTGATTAAAATTTCCTGTCATTAGTAAAACTCGGAGAAGGGAAGTTGGAACGAACAGCATAAAATAACATTTAGATCACCCCAACTTTAGGAATGCATGAAAACGGTGAATTAATCCTTTCGGTTCCGCTTTATTTTCGATGAAAACCTGTTTTCCAAGCTTGCGGCATATCGTAATATTTCCAACATGGATTTCCCTGTCAGAGGTTAATGAAGTTCCAATCCTTGCTTTATTGATATGTTTTCTCTGATAAGGAACGTAAGGTAAACGGCGGTTGACTTGCGTAGATGTTCACGAAATTTCTAATGCTTTATGGCGAATGACATTTAACAATGTATCAACATCTTTTTTCCCTCCCTCCCTAAAGTCTGGAATTATGAATGAGAGTGTGAATATGTGTGTGTGTGTGTGAATTTAATGTAATAACCAAAAGTAATACCAAACCTAAGATTAATATCATTGTAAGCGAATGAACATCATTGCTGATGAACATTGTCTCAAAGGTAAAAAGCCGTTGATATGACATTAGATGGTAAATGCGGCATATAAATATAACATTTAAAAAAGTAATTTGTTTTTCGGTTTTATTTAGTATAGAGCATGCAGATGCCCAAACATTTAATGAAATAAACACATGAGAGGCTTTTCAAAAGTTCAAAGCTTCTTGCGTCCGTGTTTTGTTTTGCAGTTAACCGATTTATCAGCAAACGTCTATTACAACGGTCTGGAGGGACTTAAGAGCGTAAGAAAACAAAAATTTCATTCTTTCATTTTTAGGCACCTTAATTCGAATATAGGGGAAACTCAGAATCTACTACAACCTCTATGGACCCCAAGATTGCCCACACATGCAACTTTAATCGTTTTTAGTGGTTTTTGTTTGAAAAAGATTAAAATGCAATAAAATGTTTTGTTTTTAAGTGTAATCACATTACAAGTGGTCCTAACTTCATGTAACCTATAGGTTACACCGGGTCTCAAATTTAGACATACAGAGCATTCATTTTTCAAATGATTCTTTATTGTAACATGTGCATGTTATACACAAAGTAGACTATATTTGTTACATTCTTTTCTTTCATTGGCTTTCAAAGCTTAACATAATAGCTAAAATTACAATGTATAGATATTAACTACAAATCAAAGTGAATTCCGCACAATTTTAAATTAATTAAAAAGGGAACATAAGAACACAAATCAAAGGTTTACATTTCATGAAATGATTTGAAACAGTTCCTTTGGACATTCAGGAAAAGATAAATCTTGCCCTTTGAGGAAATAAATCGACATAAAGGATTGCTACATCCTGAAAATCTGCGGCATGAACGTTTAACATCAGGTGGAATTCTCAGCACAAGGAGCTTTGTATTTTTTTAAAGCTGTGCGACGAAGAGCCGTCGTGACTTTTCTTTTACGAGGCACATACCCCAGCTCTGGCACAGATTCATCACTTATTTATCTTGATTACTAGCTTGAGTCAGCAGCCAATTTGCAATATTTACCTTAAAATCCAAATAATCCAATTTTTCCTTTTTACTTCCTCGGCTACGTATAGTAAGTAAAGGAAGTATTGCATTCCACCCAAAAATTCCATACCGAGATATCATGGGAAATACATCCTTTGAGACCCCCTGAATTAAAAAAAAAGCATTTTTGGAAAAGATCCATCTGTGTGTTTGTGAACAGCATAACTCAAAAATGAAAAGTAGGATAAATATCAAACTTGGTATTTAGACTCAGTATCTTTCAAAAATGCCACACAAAGGTTTTCAGGAAAATCTCCATAAACCAGACTACACTTTATGTGGAACATTTTTCGAACATTTTTATTTTCTCAAAATGGCGCTAACGATTTTGATTCAAATATAATATATTTAGGATATTTTATGACAATAAAATGTGTATCTTGAATTTGATGGGAATGTCCCCAAAAGCCTTTTTCATTCTGAATGACTTTCGCATTACTGGTAAGCGTAAGAGATAGACAAAATTTTACTACCCAAAAAGTGTAGATCTCACACAATTTATGTCATGCATTTGTTTGTGGAGTGAATCATTTCCAAAATATTCCTTGTTATTTGTTTGAACTTTTCTTTTACTTTTTATTCAAATGGGAATTCGTTATTAGCTTTTACTTTCTCTACTACGTATACTAAGTAGGAGAAGTAATGCATTGCACCCAAAAATTCGATACTGATTACACCGAAATACATGATTTGAGGTCCCTGAATCCAAAAAAATAAGTTTTAGAAAAAGGTCCGTGTGTGTCTGTATGTTTGTCTGTGAACAGCATAACTCAAAAAGGAAAAGTCGGATAAATACCAAATTCGGTAATTAGATTTAATATCTTTCAAAAATGTGACATGAAGATTTTCAAGAAAATACCCCCACCACTGACTACCCGTTACATGGAATATTTTTCGAAAATGTTGATTTTATCAAAAATGGATTTAACGATTTTGATTACAATATTATATGTTTAAGATATTTTTATGGCAAATGAAATGTATATCAGGAATTTTCTGGAAATGTCCCCAAAAGTCCTCTTTATTCTTAATGACTTGCAAAACTAGAAAACCGTAAGAGATAGACAAAATTTTGCTACACGAAGAATGTAAATCTCGTTAAAACACACAATTTATGGCATATACATTGTTTTTGCCGAGCGAACCATTTCTGAGATATTCCTTGTTATTAGAAAAGTAGAATCAGATGACTGAAAAATCCAATGCCATAGCCGCGATTTGAACCACGAACCTCCCGATTTCTGTCCGGTTGCTCTAACCACGAGCTACCATGGCAACACGTCGTGTCGGCATGTTGCCATGGTTAGAGCAACCGGACGGAGACCGTGAGGTCCGTTGTTCAAATCCCGGCTATGGCATTGAGTTTTTCAGTCATCTGATTCTACCTTTCCAACCCTCCCCAAAACACGGCTTGTGTGAAAGAACAATTAATTCCATTCCTTGTTATTTGTTTCCATTTTCCAATACTCAAATGGGAATTCGTTATTCGTTTGTTTGTTTTTTATGTCCTGGACATGCAAAGAGAATGGAATGCTCCACATAGCAACAGCTCTTAAAATATTTGACTATCGCTTAAAGCCTACCATATTCCCCTTGCACCAGCAAGAAAATTAGCAATAACATAGTTTCTGCAAAGGTTTATCTCAATAAGCATGAAGTAGATGGAGAATACACGCTTGTAAAATGGTTTGCACAAGAGTAGAGAAAGTCATGTGAGTGCAACGCATCAGATTTTTTGTGTTTTATCTTGATTATCGGTTCGCGTTTGTTCAATCCATAATGCTGATATTGCAAATTTAAATAAATGGAATAACAGTCGTATATTCAATTTTCTTGTTTTTGCTGCAGTGCGGTAAGTACTGTAATTTTTTTTTCGAGTGGAGGAGAAAATGATTTAATCACTTACCCCAGCCCCGATGGGAGTCGAGACTGGGAGTGTGGGACTCACCGAGGCGTCGGCATACCCACTAAAAACTCCTCTACCGGATTGAAAGGAAGGGTTTTCTGCGGTACCGCTTAAAGCACCCGCGCAGTCCGAGGTGATGGTTAAGACTGGGCCGCAGTGCGGTCGCCAGTGGAGTAAGGATGTTTGCTAGGATACAGGCTTGACCAAGGCCCAGCCTGTCCCCTAGCGAAGTGAAGGAGAATATACTTGGAATTTCAGGTGATAATGTAGGTTAGTGGCGTTTGGGTTTTCGGTGAGGATGTGGATGGGAAGAGGATTGGGAGGGGTGTGGCATCACATGGGATTCAAGGAAGTTGCGGATCAGGATGTAGGCTTCTTGTAGGTGGTCGTAGTGGCTGTTGAGTTTCTTGAAGTTCTTGGAGATTTAGTCGTTGGTGCTGGTCTGTAGCTCTCGTATCCCCGCAACTGAAGCGCCGAGGGCGCCCAGTCGCGTGGACCGGTCGTCGCTACCGTCGGTGTGAGGCTCCACAAGGTGGCACTCGATTCTTCCCAGCTTGCGCTGGGCCGACGCGAGGAGACCATCTTCATCCTGGAGCTTGTTGATCTTGTTGGTGAGAGCAGTGATCACCCTGGCCGAAGTTCGCTGCTTGGCCTCCACGGCCGAAAGGCGCGTGAAGGTTGCACGGCTCAGCTCAGCCAGTTGTGAGGTGAGGTCCTGTATGCCTGCCTGTATGGTTGACAGGAGGCGTTGAAGTCCATGGTGTTCTTCGTCGGTGATGCCGCTGGTCAAGAGCTGAGCCCTCCCTGAGGGCTGCGTCAGGTGGTCGTCTGAAGCTGCTGGTGTCACTGTAGTTGCTGGCGTCGTTGACGGTGCTGGAGTCGTTGAAGTTGCTGGTGTTGTTGTCGGTCTTGTAGGTTGTCTGCTCCGGGGATACAGGGGGCAGTGTGCCTGCCCTGTAAAGTGTGTGTTCCCGGAGCAGGTGGCGCAGAAGCGTCTGCGTCGTCGGAGGTCGTGATGGGTGCAGGCTGATGTAAGGGAGCCTGACCCACAGTAAGATGATGGTGATTTTGGTTTAAGGGCACTTAAATACTAGGTGATTAGCGTACTTGTAAAACAGAACATTGCAAAGGCCAGTGATGAGGAGCAGTACAAATAATCATGGCAAAGGCTAGAAATGAAGATGAATATAAAAATCCCAGCAAACGCCAGAGGTAACTATCAATATAAAATCATAGCAAAGTCAGAAATAAATACGAATATATAAAAACAAACCGAGAAGTACGAAACACCCGATATCAATATCATTAAATCCACATTTGAAAATTTACCCCTGAAACAATCCTAAAAAGTCTCCTAATTGCTTGCTTATCTTCCGCTAAGACCTCTGCAAAACAGGCCAGAATTTGCAGAGAGTACCGAAGAGTGCTAGAGTAATATACTCTAGCAACACATGATGTATCGACAGATTTTCGCTACACAGCGGACAAAGAGGAGCAGGGTTCCCCTTAAAAAGGTATCCGTGCATAAAACTGCAGTGACCAATATGCAACCGAGCCAAAATCATCTCCTCAGACGAGATACACGAGAGAAAGTTACCCAGTTTATCGAATGTCCTTCACTAATCTAAAATTATCTCTGAGAGAGCTAACCACTCCTCGCGCCAGCACGATAACATCGCTCACGTACAACAAACCTAAAGTCTTCCGACGTTACCCGAGATATTGTAACATTGGGTTCTGTGATTTCCGCCTTAGCTGCCAAATCCGCAAGTTCATTTCCCGGTTAGCCAACGTGACTAGGTATCCAAGCACACTCCACAGTAACGCCAGAAGCGTATAAAATATGGAGGGCATCCTGGATTCGCTGAAAAATTGGATGGTAGTTGCACAACCTACGAAGGCTCTGAATCACTCAAAATGAAACCCAGTTTTCGTCGGCGCACTCACAAAATAGCTCGATATATGCCATGCAGCTCTGCACTATAAATGGAAGTGCTGTTATGAAAACCGAATGTGCGAGGTTCGGTTCGAGGACATAAGTAGATCCAACACCGTTGGGGCACTTAAATCCGTTGGTGTAGATAAAAATTCGGTCATTGCAACCTGACAAAAGTACAAAATTACAAGTACAGATACTAAATTAGCCATTGTAGACTTGCGATATGCCATCATTCCATGATCTACGTGAGATGTTGCACGTAACCAAGGGGGTACACCATCTCCACCTTAAGAAACGTGCTAGAATTTTAATATTGTAATTTCTAAGAAGCTCCCGTAAACGAACACCTGCAGGCGTTCGATTAATGGAGTTGTTCCTATAACGTTCGTCCAGCGCGGAGTGTAAAAAGAAGCGAACTTTGGATGACTTGGCATTCATTTAAGCACACAGCTATAATTTCTTAAAACGACATTACACCGATTTCGCAGAGGAGGTTCTGCCGATTCGGCGTAAAGACTCATAACTGGGCTAGTAGAAAAGTCACCAAAAGCCACTCGAATGCCCCGATTATGGACTGTTTCTAATCTCCTCACCACAGATGATCGTGCTGGGGAATAAATGATACATCCATAGTCTACCTTGGATTGAACAAGTGCGCGATACAGTCGCAGCAAAACTGTCCGATCCGTTCTCAAAGATTTGTCTTTTAATACCCGCAAGGTATTCAGAGAACGGTCACAAGGCGCTTTCAACTGTGCTATATGCGATGATCAGCTGAGTTTCCTATAAAAGGTCAATTCCAAGAATCTCGTTGATTCTGCGAATGGTAGCAAATCTGGACGGAATTGGAGCGAAGGTGGTAATCGTCTCCTACGGCACCAGAAGTTAATGCAGATTGACTTCTCAGTTGAGAAACGAAAACAGTTTTTAGAATTCCATTCTCGAAGATTATCTAAACATTGCAATATATACGGCGATCCAAAACGGTGTACGTTTAGAAGTACAGTAGACGATAAGATCGTCTACGAATAAGCCCTCCCCTGGAGGAACATATTTTAATATAAAATTAATTGTTATAGCAAACAGTGTAACGCTTAGTACCGATTCCTGAGGTACTCCGTTCTCCTGAACAAAAAGGTTCGAAGAAACCCAGCCGACCCGTACTCGGAAATCGTGGTCCTTCATAAACTCCTGAAGAAACAGTGGTAAGCGTCCACGAATGTCCCAGGTGTGTAAGGAACGTAGTATCCCTGCTCGCAAACATGTATTATAAGCCTTCTAAAGGACAAAAATATCGCCACCATTTGGCAATTCCTCATCAATCTGTTCATGATCTGCGTCGATCATGTCACTAGATGGTCCATTGTTGAGCGATGTCGTCGAAAACCGCACTGGTTGTTAGTGAGTAGGTTGTGAGTTTCTAATCACCATACCACCCGTCCATTGATCATGTGTTCCATCACCTTGCAAACGCAACTGATACTGGAAATAGGACAGTAGCTGGACGAAAGATGACGGTTCTTTCCAGCTTTCAAAATGGGTATGGCGGTGGCCTCTCGCCACTTATCTGGGAAACTGACGCCAATCCAAACAGCATTATAGAATTCGAGTAGTAAAGTCTTGTTTTCAGGAGACAGCTGCTGTAAGATTTGTACGTGGATAGTATCTGGTCCTGGTACTGATAGTCGCGAAGATGAAACCTGAGTCTTAACTGGAAGAAACTCTGGGAATCGTTATCTGAGCTAGATAATTGAGCAAGGGCACTGCCAAATGTGTTAGCCGACTTAAATGTATAACAGCAGTCCTGTATCTGTTCTAAGACCGGCGATTGTCATGTGGGTCGGTTTTCCGACCACATGCCTTAACTTATCCCATATGACAGAGGAAGGTGTATGTCGATTAAATGAAGCCACAAACTTGTCCATGACGTTTTTTACTATCACTAATAATAATTTGTCTAGATTTGGCACGCATTTTCTTGTATTGGATCAGGTTATCCAGTGTAGCGCGACGCTGGAAAATCCTAAGAGCACGAATGGGCTTTCGCCATTCATCGGTCCACCAGCGGACCAGAAATCGACGGGGTGTGCAGTCGACCGAGGAATAGATTGCTCATCAGCAGAAAGTATCTTCTGTGAGACATTCGGTTAAAACGTTCACAATGGTTCTCATTGTAATTAAACATACCTAACTCGGAGTAAAGGTTCCAGTTGGCTTGATCCAAGCGCCATCTAGGCAAGCGTGTGGAACATACATCTTGTGCTAAGAAACTAATAAAACATGGGGAGTGGTCGCTAGAGTGTAGAGATGACATTCCATTGTAAGGAAATTGATAACCGTAGTGAGCCAACAGCAATATTAATTTTTGAAAAGGTGTTGTTGAATTAGTCTGAAAGAAATGTAATCTCTCCGGCGTTTAGAAAAGCTGGGCTATAAATGTCCAAGAAATCGGCGATTAATTTGCCTCTCGTAAAAGCGCGAGTTCAGCCCCATACAGGGTGATGGACATTGACGTCTCCCACGAACAGAAAAAAAGGTTGGTAACTGGGAAACTACTACTTATAAATCACTGGGCGAAGACGTCGTCAGTTGGAGGCAAATAAATGTTACAAATGGTAAATCGGATGGATGGGAGTTTAATCCTTAGAGCAATTGGCTGAATGTCAGACTGTATGGATGCACATTCCACGAAAACATTCCAGGAATACCCTCTTCGGGTGTAAGATCACACCCTCTTGGGATATACCGTCTAATTTTAAAGCTGTTTTGCGGACGAAGTTCAACCTCTTGCAAACATACGGCCATAGGGTCATACTTGTTGAGCAGAAGTTAATCTCTGATCGATGTGCTCTAATTCCACGTATGTTCCCTTGTAGGATTATAACGCGAATAAGTCCTCAATAGCAAGATTCTACCACATTGAGGATAGCGGTGGTCGAATCAATTTACCCGTTAATGGAGGATTTGTCCTGGCTCTTTTTCACCACCATTCTGGTAGTGTGGGCAGAATCCTCCTGCTCCATCTCCTACACGGGGGAGGACCCTTTTCCAATAGAAAGTTTCAGTTCGAGGATCTGGAACCGATTGGAAGTGGAGACCAGCAAAGATGTGGATCGCCGATCTGAGTCCTTCCTAGAAGATTCGCAGAAGAGGATCTCCGAGTAAATTATCGTGGGCTTTTGTTCCCCTTAGATGCTCAGTGTACAGACTCTTCATTTCTTTTCAGGAAGTCGTTTTATCGTAGTGGGTCTTGTACTTTATTTGTGGTGCATTATGCGTTACGGGCTTGCCGTATTTATTAGTCGAGGTCGATGGTTTTGATAGTGACTTGACTGAAGGAATCTTGTCAGTTACGGACTTGGCAGATGATGATGATGCAGATGTAGATGTTGATTTCGTGGACTTGGAAGTGATCTGGCTACGAGAATCCTTTCTGAAATTTTGGCCCCGTTAATATCGCTGATTTGAACTTCGATTTCCCGAACCGGTAAACTGAGTTATAGGTACCGGACTTCGGGACAGAGGGTTGGCGGATGTAGAGGGTTTTCTGGGCTTCCGAGGACACCTTCTACCTAACCCGAATCTCTTTTATCGTCCTTTCCTCTGCAAAACAGCGGCATTCTTGGGCACTATATGGATGTTTACAACTGTAGTTAATGCACGTTGGAACTGATGTACATGCTCCTTCGTTGAGAATTCTCCACAGTTAACGCAGGTATCTTTACCGTTACAAAAATCACCTGTGTCCAAAGCGCTGACACTTATAACATCTCAGCTGGTTTGGAATATATGGCCGAATTTTAATGAGTTCATATCCTGCCTAATCATTTGAGGGAGATCTACCCGATCAAAGGTAAGGAACGGGGTACGAGTAGGCACTAATTCACCTTCTTTCCGCTGAACCCGATATACGGAGGTTACACCTTGTTCTTTAAGATTTTTTCCAATCTCCTCGATAGATATACCGTCCAATGCACGGGTGTTCACCACATTACGCGAGGAGTTCAAGGCCTTATGCATCTCGATATGTATTACGTAAATGGCTATTATATTTACTCTCAGTATAATAGTTGCCTGGGATGCTGAATGTGCTTCAACCAGGAGCGTGCCGTTGCGACTTCTAATGCACAACTTTACGTACCAGCAATCTTATTAGGGCCCTTTTGAACTGTAAAAGATTTCACCGATGTCAATTTCCTACCTTCCTCTATTCTATAGATAACCAATTAGCAAGGATCACAAGACTAGAATACTTCTTTTCCATTTGTTTTGGTTGTTTATTTAGATTGAATTTTACCATGGCGAAAAAATCCTCCACCATTACAAGTGTCTCCGATGGCATACTCATACCCAGCTTAGGTGAGAGTCCTGGCCTGGATCTTACTCACCTTAGGGTCTCACCTCCCAGTTTATAGACCGAGGGACCCAACGCCTTCAGGAGTATAACAGCTCGTGTGCTGGCTTTTCTCCGGGATTCACCTTTATTAGCGGATACGAACACAGTCCTATATGATGCTCAGGGGCTGGGAGTTACGCCTTACCCAGTCAACGCTTGTGACTCCCCTCCTTCGCCTCGCGTAGCGGTATTTGTCACACTGTGTTCAGGGAGCTAACCTGTATTTGGTCAAACACACTTGTGAACCAAGTTAACCGGGCGTTTGCAATAACCTCTCTCACCTCCTAGAGAAACCCAATCGAGAGTGTGGCTCGATATCCCAGAACCGCCAATCCCGTACCTACCGTAGTAGGCCCTGAGGAGTAGGTACTGTAAAAGTCCAAGCTCCGTGTGGTCGGAGGGAATGCGACTAGTTTACGTTAAGTACGTAAGAATTAAGTTAGATAGGGTAGGGGAAAGTAGGTGGCCGGTTAAATCGTCCTCCGTGGTGTAGTGGTTACCATGCTAGCCTCTAGTTCCTGAGGTCTCGGGTTCAAACCCAGCAGAGGGCGATGGATTGTCTTCCAGCGTAAAAATCCTTAGCATGACTTTCTTCGGAAGGGAAGTAAAACCGGTGGTTCCGTGTCGTAGATTTACGGCACGTAAAAGAACCTCAAGCCTGATAAAGAGGCCTCTGAGCAAAATTAAGAGTCTTTCACGCCCAGTATAAAATGGGATGCTTAAGGACCATGGCTGTTAAAGAGCGTCCATAAACCAAACTCAATTTAGTGGCGTATCAGAGTTTTCAATGAATGCATAGAATAGACAGTGTGATTAAATGTCAAACCACATAGAATGGCGTTGCTTGTCTAATTATGCAATATTCTACATCGTTTTAAGGATTTTACTATGTTTGATTCAGGAATCTAATATGAGCAAAAATATAAAGAAACATGCGGACCTGGATAAGTTTATACTTTATAAACTACAAATATTAGATGTTCTATAACTATGGCGACGATAGTCATTGCTATCCACTTTCACAATACAGCGGCTGTGCAAGTTCCTCGTCTGTCACTGACAATGTATTCATTGCTGTCACTGTCACTATCATTAGTGAAACTATTATCATCTGATGTCAGATTCACAATAATGTTTTCTATCCAACACGATTCTGTCGTTATTTCAATATTCAGCCTCTGTTTCCTCTACTTCTTTACAGAGCCCTATCCAGTTTTCTACAGGTCTTGTTGCGGCTCCTCACGTGACCTTTTATCTGAATCCAAGCGAACTCAATCGGCTTTAGGTCGCACATGTATGGCAGCCTTGCTGGTGTGTACCCTAAAGCGTTAAGCACCAGAGGGGTCCCTGGGGCCAGCCGTATGCAATTCTTGTCGGGCCGTGGCGGTACATATGACCGCTACGTTTCTGGTTCAACTTAAGACTTCTACAAGCCAGCGGTCCACTGAAACATTGAGTTTCACCTAAAATGGATCTCTGTGGTCCGTATCTAAACATTACTCCACCGGGTTTGGAGTTCGTATATTATGGAGGTCTAAATTTCAAAATAAAATGTTGTCAGTTCATGGCCAAAACAATTTTATTAACTGTGCTTATATACAATCAGGTAACAGAACGCAATAATGCCAGCAAGCAAAATTAGAATTGCTGTGAAAGGATGCGTTTAGTTTTAGCTTTCAAAGTATATAAAATACGGAGTATCGGAGATTTTTCTTTTTAACTTTTAATTATGAAAATTAGCAAAGCATGACAAACAAAAATAGAGTTTTCTGTCCCATTCTTCACAGTAGGTGGTTACTTTCTTGACTTAATTTTTTATACATTTCTTTTGCGTTTCTTTTTGTAGCATCCTTTACAATTCTTTCGTAGCTCATGAGGTGGTACGTCGTGTTTCTTGAAGGTATGCGTATTTAGAGATTTGCTTTTCCTAGAAATTGACTTCTGCTGCTGCTATTGAGAGGGATCACTCAGGGTTTCATTTGGAAACAACAACGCTTCTTTGATTTCTTTTCTTTTCTTTGAAATCTGTGCTGCAAGTGTGAGGACAAAAATTATATTCAATAACGGTAAACATCGCGAAAGCGCGCTTTCTACATTGCAGACAAGGGCCGTCAACCTAGCAACACGGACATTATATCATTCAAGACAACAGAGGCGCTCTCAGTGAAAAAAAATCCAATCCACCTCAATGAATCCATACATTTACTTAAAGATACCGTAGACCGCTATGCATGACCGCAGGTTCCACGATTAAATTTCCTGTGTGGGACCACAGCGGTTACCAGGGATCACCAGAACTCTTTTTATAATAATTACCTATAAAGTCCTCTCAAAACTAATCTTTGCAGTAACTTAATATTCAGTGTGCCCTTTATTTGCTTTTGGGGAAAAGTCGCAACGGTCCGTGAGGAAAACTTCATCAAATATCTACTGGTGCTTAACGTGCTAAAATTATCAGAAACTTATTTATTCTGAAGTCCTTTTTCTTTAGTCGATGGACTTCAACAAGGTACAGTAAGTCTCCTTTCCTCGTTTCTTTGCCGCTATTAACGCCACGCTTCTTCAAGAAACCCACCATCTCCTTCGTAATGTATTTGGTAGGACACTTTCTATATAAGACTAAGTGATAAGGAGCGTTGTCCAAAATAATAGAAGAAGGTGGAATGTTTGGAATGAGAATTTCCTTGAACCATATCTCAACATTTTGATGCTTCATTTGACCACGGTGCTCCCTACTGGTACTTCCTTCCTTATACATAAATTCCGCTCCTTTCAGAAGCCCCTTCTTGCCTCTAACATTTAGAAGAATGAGCCGACTGCCTGCACTGTAATTTTCGGCCACCCCAAAAAAGCTTTAGACTGCCAACACTCCTTCCTGGTTTATTACTGTCCAGCCAAGTTTCTTCTCAATAAACAGGCTTCTTGCCAGATTCCCGCAAAGTTTTAATGTTTACACTGCATAATCTCAGGATTCTCAATTAATATCTCTGTTTGCTTCCACATTTTCTCTAGTTTAGGCAATTTTTTTTAAAACACCCTTTTGTACCCCAAGGTTAACGTATCCTCTCCTTCACAATAGGTAGAAGTTTCTTTCCTGTTGGAACTACTTTTTGTGTTATGTAGAATTCCTGAACAACATTCCAGATGCACATTTATCAAATTCATCCACAAACACTTTTCCATTGTGTGCTTCTTTTTACTTTTCTTTTGCTTCTTTCCCTGTACTTTTTTCGGTGTTGAAAATACAACGCGACCTCTACTTTACCCCTGAGGTTGTTATCCCTCCGTTCTAATCTTTAGGTGAAATTTTGATTTTCCACAATAGTCTGCTGCCCTCTTTGTTGCTTGTTCGGTGGAAACCTTAAATTCTGCTTGGATTCCTCATCCGTGTTTGTGTGATATTCCAAATCAACCAGCGAGCCTCATTGTGGATTACAAGACTTCGCTTGCAAATGCTTTCTCTGACGTACCCTCGGCCATTATACGTGACACGTGCATTTGGAACACTCACAGCGGAATACTCAGAAATTACAGCACCACAGATGGTGCAATGTGCAATCAACGATAACATTCTTCTACTCAAGGAATACATATGCCAACAGTTTCCCCCGCTTAACCGTCTTCCCAACCCCCCAAACACACAGAACTTGGATCCTTGCAGTAGAAATCACACGGTCAAGAAATTCAGACATTCCCGTATTTGAATTGCATATTTTAACGATGTTGGTGTGTCAAGAGTTAAGAACTCTTTCCCTTATTTGTTCTATCGTCGACATTTATAAATGGGGTTTTTGCCTTCTACAGTAATGCTAAAACAACTGCCCTATTATCATACCATTTGAAGACACCTACCTGGATATCATCTTTTAAATGTATGTTCATCGTTGCCCTTCTCCTTTTAATGCTAAAATAACTGTTCTATTATCATATCATGTGAAGACAGACACGCCTGCCCATCATCTCTTACAAGTATGCCCATTGTTACCCTTCTCTTTTCATCTCAGTTTCAGGACTTCAGTAAGTATTCTTGATTTTGGATGGTCTCTGTACCCTGCAGGTCATACTCAGCATGAGGAATATCAATAATGGCAATTGAAGTAAGACACCGTTCAAAATAAACAGTGATCCCTGCAGGTAAATATTGAGGGAATTTCAGTACAGCCTTTTCTCCACTAGATCTAGTCCCTTCATAGCCTCATCACCTCGAATGCTGTATTCCTGGCCTTGGTGCAGCAAGACGGCCATTGGTAATCTATGAGGAGCCGTACAAACGAAGATTTTCAAGCCACATGGGTTTGGCTTGCCACAAACATATTGCCTCCTGATACTTTTCCCCTAAAATGGGGCCATTTGTTCGTCAATGGAATATTTATCACCTGTAGGATTATCCAGAATAGCCTTTTGTGTGTTGTCTACGAGAGGCTTAATCTTCCAAAAACCATCTGCATGCTTTTCTCCTACTGAAACTGCATCATCATCCCTCAGTTTAACGTTACTCCTGATTTTGAAGTAGCGATTCCCAGTAATTTTATCGGCAATCTGAGGTACTCGGGATTTATGAGCCCAATAAATGCGAATCCGGGGTAACGCAGGTAAGGCATAATTGAGGCATTTGACATGGGAAAGACAGTAGGTGCCAAAAAGGAACTCTTTTAGGAGAAGCAGGAAGCCATTTGTGGTTATACTGTTAGTCCCTTTATTACAAAAACAAATGTTGCCAAATTTAATATAGGCACCCAATTCATATATTGTGATATGAATTTTAAGAATTGGGAATAGTGTGGTTGAAAACTTATTAGTTTATACATTACAAAAGTCTGACATGGGACATTCACATGACTTTCTCTACCGCATTACCATTTCGCCGAACTTCTGTTGTCTGTATCATTAAGTTAATTAAGTTAGTTAATACCTGCTTAGAAATGCTTTCAGCTAATTTGTAGTTGTGAGGCAAGGCATATATAAGATGAACTGCAATCTGCATAAGCAAATTATTTATTTTTTATGCTTTTCACACATATTTTATTTACACAGATTTTATAATAACGGATAAGCAGCTAAAATAGTAAAACAAGCAAAACAATAAGAACAGGCAATTTTCATGTAACAAGTGTTAAACTCATAACAGAAGGAAAAAACGCATGCTATAGGTACAACTGTAGAATTGTTGTTTTGAAATGTTAATACATATATGACGATCACTTCCATGATAAAAGGGGGATTACGTCTGCAGCTGTGGTATTCTTGGTTTTATCATAATATTGTTGATGTATTCTGGCTAGGGACCATTTGCAGGCTATTACCCCAGTATTCACTTGTAAGACTGGGGCCATTCATGGGAAACCTCAGTCAGGGTACTTGCTAGTTATTTCAGTGCCCACTCAGGCATCGTGAGAACTTCTTTAACAGTCGTAGATACTTGCTGAAGTACACCTTTATCAGGCAGAAACTGATAGAATTTGAAGCCCCTTGCGAAACTAGTAGATTATTAGAAGTTTTCTTCGGTGTATATGATGTCGATGATTTGGGAATTCCTCCGTATTTGCGCTTCTTCTTGCATCCATTCTGTGATGCCCTCGTTGTTTCGGACAGCACCAAAACTGCTATACAAGGACTCACAGTAAGGAACGGATACTCCAGTCACCTCGCAGTATTCCTAGGCTCACTTCCTCGGTAGCAATAATATGTAACAGAAATCGTTACACTGTGATTTGAAACTGTTTTAAACGTGTAGGTGTTAACAAACTAACAAAATGCTTTTAGCCTACTTCTGTGGTGTGGGGGTAACATGTCTGCCTCACATTCAAGAGGTGCCGAGTTCAAATCTCGTTAGGGTGGGTTACCCGGATAAGGTTTTTTCTGGTGTTTTCCTGAGAGATGAATGTCGACTCAAAGTTCTATGGACCCCGGGATCATTTTAGCATCATTTAATTCATTCATCCATCCATTCATCGTGCAATGTGAACTAACCGGTTAAGGGACGTTCAGCCTTAATGCTTTTAATATGTTAAAACGTGTTGCGCTTCCTACTACAATGGATTACAAATATTTTTGAAAATCACTCACTTTCACTTTGCATTATTGTTTCCTCTGGCAAAACTACTGATAGACCACGAGAAGAAGGCAAGCGAGAGGAATGAGTAACATCAACACTTTCCTGCGTCCGTATCATATTTACGCTCGCCGTGTGGATACAATAAGCATATTAGGAGGTTACAAACTACTACACAGTGTTGTCAAGTACTCACCCATGGCAAGAGCCAATGCGTTAACACCTATTACGGCGGTTGCTGTTCTACTAGTATCAGATCTGGCAGCTTGGATGGTTCATTTGCGCACATAAACACATTTCGTAGTAAACGTAGTAAACAATCGACAGTACGTGAGAAGATAAACAGTTACAGAACCCCGCTCACCCCTCAGGGCCCGCTCGCCTTCTTCTCGTTATCCAACAGTACATATATAGGCTTATGGTCAGAAAAAATAAGTTTCATATACACCTTCTGAAATGTCGACGTTGGAGAATATTATATATGTATCTGAGTATTAATATTTGTTGTTGAAATGTTCGTATGCAGCTTGCTTATTAAACTAAGTTTATTCAAATAGTTTGAAATATATTTCTTGTTTTGCTCGTAATTATCGTAATTAAACTCTCCCATTATAAGGATGCTATTTTCTAAGTTGATGCTTTTAAAATTGTGATTATTTCACCTTCAGAAGTATTGTTTATGGCTCCAGAAGACTTGTATCTGCAGACTGTGTAGTGCTTGTTAATTTGAAATGAAATGAAATGAACGTGACCTTCATTATTAACATTGTTAATGCAGTTTGCATCCTCTATTTGCAACTCTTTCTTCTCATATATGGACATTCCTGGTGATTTTTTTTTAAAAATCCAATTCTTAACTTTTCACTGAAACAATCTATTTATAATTTATGTTGAAACAAAGTACAGTTTCACTAAATATTAGTATATCTCCATAACTGTACCACTGATCTCGACTTATGTAATCTATTTTCTTCGGAAATGAATTCACGTTCTGGTAGATAATTTTTATTCCACACCCTCCCTTAAAGTGTTATAAGACAGCCTCAGACATCTTTCTTGTGTAATCTTTCCATTTATGCTATTATGGGGTGACTATCTCTAGGGGACCGAGGATATTAAATTTACCTATAAGGATAACCCAGACAAAGTGGTCACTCTGCTCAGAGCAACATACAGCATTGATTTGCTAATTATTTTGCATTTTGTTATGTCAATGCATATTTCTTTAAGTTTGCCCTTGGGTCTTGTGGATAGTTAGTATTTCGGCGCAGACAACCGAAAACTGAATTCGAATTACCTGTTGCTCCAATTTGTTTGACGTATTTAATATTTGCGTTTTTAAATTCAATGGAGAGAATTTTGATTAATATTTTTTCCATATATGTGCACTGTACCATTCTTGCTTTTAGACCCACACTTTCTTCATCAAAGTCTAAGAATATTAGGTTCGCGAGAATTGGGTTTCAAATCAATTTCTTTGAGTATGCCGCAAGCTCCTTTTACTAAACCATCCTCAACATCTATATTGGGTATAATGTCCTTGATTGCGATTTTTAACCTCAATTCATGAGGCAATCCATTAACTTACGTTAGCGTTTTGTTTTTCACCACGTTAAAATTGCCGTTTTTAGCGCTTTCAGTTATTACTTTTCTACTACGTATAGTAAGTAGGGGAAGTATTGTATTCCACCCAAAAATTCGATACCGAGATTTCACCGGAAATACATGTTTTGAGACCCCCTGAATCCAAAAAAAGAATTTTAGAAAACATGTCCGTGTGTGTGTCTGTCTTTGAACAGCATAACTCAGAAACGAACAGTCGGATAAACACCAAACTTGGTATTTAGGTTCAGTATCTTTCGGAGATGCGCCACGAAGGTTTCCAAGAAAATCCCCCCACCCCAGATTACCCTTTACATGGAACATTTTTCGAAAATTTTAATTTTCTCAAAAATGGCTCTAACGATTTTGATTACAATATCATATGTTTAAGATATTTTCATGACAAATAAAATGTATATATTGAATTTTCCGGGAATGTCTCCAAAAGTATACTTCATTGTGAACGACTTTTGCATAACTGGTAAACCATAAGAGATAGACAAAATTTTACTACACAAAATATGTAGATCGCGTTAAAAGACACAATTTATGTCATATACATTTTTTTTGTTGAGTGAACCATTTTCGAGATATTGCTTGTTATTCCCTTAAATTTTTCAATACTTATTTTCTCAAATGGGAATTCGTTATTCATTTTTTTGTCTTCGATATGCAAAGAGTATTAATCTGTGGCAAAGGGAATGGTGCTGCACCTAGCAACCAGCTATTAATAGATATGTATGTACTTAAAGGCTACTGTATTTCTATATTGCCCTTGTAAATATATATTCCCCTTACATCTACAAGAAAATTAGCAATAAGATATAGTCTGCAAATGTTTATCTCGATTAACATGAAGTAGATGGAGAATAAGTGTTTATAAAAATAGTTTGTACAAGAGTAGAGAAAGTCATGTGAGTGTAACACATCAGAATTTTTTTCCTATAACGAAGTCTCTTGCTACTGTTATAAACTCTTCTTCATTATAACTTGTTATTCTCTATTAATGGCACTCCTGCACATCTATGTTTCTTGTAAATAATCTTATCACGGCCTCTGGTACTTCGTTTGCTTCCATAGCTCTAGCATGTATTAACGTACTGTCGTTTATGGTTGTTTTTCCAATGGCTAAATTATTAAAGACTTTTACAAATTCTAGTTCATTTCTTTACCGTATTATTTTCAATAAGTAGGAGCTTTCTGTCAATTAATGAAGCGAATTCATTTGAAGCAATTTCATGAACTTGTGTGTCCATTACAGGTGGTAGCTGATTTAGGTCTTCGAACTGTTAATACCAAACTCCTCCAAAAGACAGGTCGATTCCCGTTATCTGTCGCAGTTTGTTATCCACTCTGCTGAACAATCCACTTCCAACCATCCACATCTCGTCAGTAATCAGTCGTATCAAATTAAACACTTTCTCTCTAATTGTACTGACTAAGTCGCTGGATAAGTTGGGCAATTCCTGCAAACTTTGTCACATGTGAAGCGAAAGCTGTGTTCAGTGTGACTCCGTTTATCAGGAACGCTGCCTTACCTGAACGGGTGCATAGCAGTACTGCTATTTCGACCTTGTCGCCTTCCGGTAAGCTGTCAAGGTAATACGTTATCACCTGATACAATGCATTTATCACCATACATTTTCCTACAACAGCGGAGTCGCTTACAAATATCCTCATTGGCAGTCTGTTAGTTTCAAAACTGTTAAGTATATACACGACGAATTCTCTCTGATTTCCATTTAATTTGTCCAAAAATTTTAATATTTTCTGTCTATATACTATGTTAGAAATTCTGAATGTATTTGTATCGTTTATTAGCCCTTTCCAAGCCTCCTTGTTCCAAAATGTCCACTTTCTGTATTGCTTCTTCGTTCCAAAATTCTGCGTTGTAACAGCTAACATTATCAATTTAAAAAATGTTGTTCTGAGCCGTCTGCAAGGATTCTTTCACTGCTTTATTCGTTTTAATAGACAATTTATCTCCTTTTTCGATTTCTTCCAAGTTACAATAATACAATTTGCGGATATTCTTGTTCTGTATCTCACGAGTCTCATCTGTAAATGGCATCGACAACAGCACTTGCTCTCGGTAATAGTTGTGGGGATCTTGCGTTAATTTGTATCTCCTGTATCTGATCACAGCAGGTTTTCCTCTTTCTTTCAGCTAAGTTTCTGTATTTTCATCATCATTAATGTCATTAATTATTCTCCTGTAGGGTTTATAATAACCAGCCAGGAATTCTGCTAAGCACACATTCTCTAAATGTTTTGAGTGTCCACAGTATTTCTATGTCATTTCTTGCATGTAAACGTCTTCTGGATCCGCCGGCAGTTTCTGTAAGGCTCTCTTGTTCTTCAGTATCACCACCCGACGTTGTAATGGACTTGTAGTTATGAAGATGACCTTCCTGCTGCTCTCTGATACAGGCAGAGAAAGTACACAATAAGCTGCTTCCAGCTGACATTAATTTGTGATTTAAAAATCACATTGGATATTTTGCGCAGTTTTTTCTTTAAGCTCTGATTCTATGATTCTACGTCTTTCGCTGTATTTCTGAGAAGTTTCGATGCTCCAGACTCTACCTTGCTTATATACTTTGTTATACAAGATGTTTCAAAACGACGCCGAACCAAGACGTGGATGTTATTGCTCATACCCTATGTGACACGAAAATATTTTTTTCAACGCCAATAACGGTACGGAAATAAAACGTCTCATGGTCAACGTAGATTATGCCGTTACCCAGGAACAAAGCTGCATGCCTGGTCCCGCTATAGTGGGTAACGCAGGTAGGTTGAGAAGCATCGAGTCGCGTGCTTTAGCAGTGTTTTCGAAACATGCTGACCGTCTTACAGAGTTTTTTCTCTCTCTTTTCGATGATACCAAATTCCCTGTCACAGGACATGTAGGAGTGGAATTTTAATTCCAGGGCATCAAAATAACTGTCTTCTATGGTATAAATCATAATCACTAACATTATTATATTCTTGTTGTGCCTTTTGCAGTTATCACACCATATTTCCAAATTTCTTTTTATAGTGATACCAGAAGAAATAACTTGAAGCATGCAAGAGCGACCTCATTCCTACCACATCCATCAATACCTTCATGCCACAAACACATGTAACTTAGCCCTGTATCACCAAGATGAAGGCACAAGTTGTAATTTGAAAGTTACCGGCTGTAAAATATTTTACAATGTGCTAATACAGGAGTAAAATAACCTGTTGCATGTCCACACTTAAAATGGATTATGCACTTTGGGCATACGGATATAGTGTTGTCGTAGTTAAAAGTTTTGTAGCCTTTTTAGCTTTACGTAAACTTAGTTCTTTCTGGGATATCGCAGGAAACGTTTCTACTCCAACTACGGAATTGGCTTTCATATTTAATAGGTCTTAAGTCGTACAAGTATCCGCACGATGGAGATGAAATGATAACTTAGGGGCCTGTCTATGAAAAATCATCATCAATTTATCATCAGTCTTTATCAAAATGCAGCAAATTGAATTCCCTGTATTTTCTGTGAATGTTAATCTTTAGCGTCCCGTGTGTCATGTATGATACGTCGGCTTTCAGCCTTTTTATGGCTCTATGAACAAGTAAAATTCATGACGGTTGGTTGTATCTTATTGGATATATTCTGCACTTTGCGCTCATGTTTTTTTCTATCTAGCTGCAGTATCTCATTGGTCGAATTGAAAGAAAAAACAGATTGATATAGATCCGGTGTATCATATATGATACAATCCCTAAAATTCCCTTGTACCCCTTCAAAATAAAAGCAAACCTTTATCTCTTAATTATCTGTGTTATTTAGGCGCATAATAAACACATTTATCCACAGAATTAAATTTATAGGTATCAAAATATAATTTTGACCCCCAAAACGCCTCCATTGAAATTTTAGAAATGAGAAAAAATGTTTTTGCAAGTTTTTTACGTTTCGACCCAAAGAAACCCAATAAGCACAAAAACAAATACAGCTGTCTGGATTTGATCATGGGTCTCTAAAGGTGGTCAAGGCTTAGATAATGTTTTGAAGATCTATGTCGGGAATCGGCTTTGTTGCGTTGGAAATGACAAGATATGAGATCTAACAAAATGCCGTATCAGCTTCAATGTAGATATTTCACCTTGTGAGCATGCGAATTAAGGTTTTTTCTTCGGTGGTCTTTAAACATTCCGTCCCCTTTCTTCAACCTTTTTAATCAAAGTGTACACTCGTTTGTCTGTTAGTCCTAACATGTTTTTAAACGATCTACTGTATACCTACACGTCATGTCCGTTGTCAGAGGGTAAGGCCTAGGTTACAGAAACTTGCCGTTTACTTGACGCTGAGTCACAATATTCTCCATTTCGTCTTCTCTGTGTTTGACAATGTTCAGTTGACCTATGAGATATGTACCTTGCACGCCATATGTATGTGTCCAGAAAAGGTGTGGAGTTTGCTTATTTCCTCTTGAGTGAAACTGCGGCACTTTTAACGGCATTTACGTGTTGCCTGAAAAAGAAGAAAATATTGGTTAAGTTTACTATATCTTTTTGCATCAACATCAACCTTAACAACAATCATAAAGTTAGAATCTACGTTTAAATTATCTATTATTTAAACCTATCATTTTAAAAGGAACTGGTTTTGGAGGCATGTTGACCTGGACGATACATTTACTATAAGTTCCAAGAAATGTAAGTGGAAACTTGTTTGGTGCGAAGAGGAGTTATTACGTTCTCTGTGCAAGTAGCCCAGGTCTTGCAACAGGAGCCATCTGGTGGGAACGTTTTCAAGCTGTTCTAGTTGCCAATGGACTAACAACTTTCCCTGTGGCGTTTGCTTTGACACCTAATACGTTATCCACCGTAAAAACAACGAAAAATCAATTTTTGGCACTTACTACCTTTCCCATGTCAATGCCTCAATTATTGTAGCACCTAAGAAGATTTCAACCTCAGACGGCGTTAACATCAAATTTATACCAGCATCTTTCATGTGCCTCATGTTAGTAAAAGTTGTCAAATGTTCAAAGATGTTGGGACCAAAGTACCCCAGGAATCGTTCATGGCAAGGCAACAGTTCATATGTATGTGTTATAACTGGTGTGCGGCTGGTGTAAGAGGTTGAAAATATCGCTTACGTTTCCAATTTCCTTCAGGGATGACGACATCTGTTCCATCCTCTGTGTCATTGTCTAAATATCCTTCTCGGTCTGCTTCAAAGCCACGAGAAACAGGTTACAATATTGTGAAGCTTACTTCGTTTTCATCATCAAATAAATCTGACCATTCAGAATCATTCTGTTCGCTAACAGTTCAATCTCTTCATCAGTTAGTCCTAGAAAGTACCAATACAGAACTATGCAATGAACGCCATTCAGATCTATAGAAGAATTGATTCCCAGTGTAATCTTTAGGGAGGTCCGAAGCTACAAGGTAATTCCACGGGTTATGTTGGATGATGACGCATAGTTCAGTTCAACATAGCGTTTCGATTCACATTGGCAATTCGATCGTTAAATTTATTCATTGTTAACACTGAAATCGAGAAGTCATTACACCTATCAAATAAAGCTTTCTTCCTCATACTTATAGTAATTTTTATAGCTCTACTGATAAGACTGGTAGGGATAATAAATACCTACCTTTTCCAGCACTCTTTATTTACTTGCATTTTTTACATGTATCATACAATAACAATAGTATCGAACTGACAAGCAGTCCTTGATTGCACATTATTGTGATTCTGCAAAGTTTAAGTAAGCAATTTAAAAATCTTCCTAAAATGAGGATAGGCTAATCAATGAATCAGCCACTTAAGGCGGTGTTTGGTGTCTTGTAATGATGTAATGATTAGCATTGGAGTTTCCAAGTTGTCGTACTAATGCCTTTGGACTCAATTGAAGACGATGGTAAAAATCTTGTATATGATGTGAAATATATTTTCGTAAGTAGAGTACATAAAAATCCTCGTAGATTTGTTTAGTGGTGGTGTACCAGGCGCCGCCATAAATAACCTTAAAAGCTTATTTTGTGCAACCTTTAATGTTGAATCATCAATATATACCCATGCTGGAGCCGCATAAATCAATATTGGTAGAATCAGAGTTTTGAAGAGCTGTAATTTCCTTTTTATCGATATACATCCTAACTTGGGTAGTGGTTAAAATGGATTGTCCTGACTATTACTTTCCCTTTTGTTTGTTTTATGTGTTATGCCATAATAAACGTTGGTCTAATGTCATTCCAAGATATTTGACTTGATTAAAAAAAATTCAAATCAAATCTGTAATACTAAACCCTGGGATCTAATTCCTTAAACCAGGGCTTATATTATCAGACCTTGTAATTTATTCAATCTCAAAAATATTTACAATTTTAAATACAATAATTGTACAGATTAATTATATTTGACTTGACTGCTATAAGGTAGTTCCTCATTTCTGACTTTTGCTCATAGGATTGCGAAACGCAAACATTCCTAGAAATAAAGCCCTAATTTTACCCCTTGTATCATAATTTACTATTATAGGTCAGTTTTAAAACAACGACTCCTGTTCTATGAAATGCAGAGCATTAATAAACCTAGCTTATAAATCAGCGCTATTAAACCACCACTTTCAGGAAGTATACAGAATTTCAGCGTTGTAGTTATAACTGCTTTAAGAATAGAGAAAGAGGGGGAGAGAGATCTGTTAAAATAATCTCATAGAAATTTAATTTTAGAAATATGGCGTGGTTTCCAGAGGAATAATGTTATATTTATTGTAGTATTGAAATCAGAAAGAACAGCGTGCATTTGTCTGATTAATAGCGCGAATAAAACGGTTATCGCGATATATTCACATGAGTTTCTCTACAAGCTAATCTTACAAAGGCTTATTTTTCTGTCTACTTCATATTAATGGGATAAGCATTTGCAGAAACAGTTTCATGGCACATTTCGTTATCGTAAGCGGTACAGGGTGGATACAAGAAACTGAAGTGATAGTCAAATGTTTAAAAGTGCTTCACTGTATACTTGCCTTGAAATTCCATATTCTTTTCATGACATCGCCAGAAACAACTCAATGATGACGACTTAAAAAATCTTAGACGTTATATTCTCATGACTTTCTCTACGCTGTATCTTTTATTCATGATATATAAATTATTCTTACGAAAGTTTATTTTCCTTTCTGCTTCATTTTAATCGAAATAAAGCTTTCCGGAAATAGCTGCATTACACATTTAGTTATAGATATAAAGGGAATAGCTATAGTCAAATGTTTTAAAATTGGTCATTACACGCTGGCCTTAAAATTCTACTCTTTCCATGACATCGCGGGGAACAAATAAATAAATAAAATCAAAATATACTATTCCGGCACCTTGGTTAGTACACCGGGACATGCATTCAAACTTTGCATTTATTGTCACAACACATATTCATGTTATATTGCATCAATTTCTTTCAGGTAAAGTAACTACAAACTGCATGATGTCTATAAAATAATAAATAAAGGAAAGGAAAGAAAAAGAATAGAAATTACTAGATTAGAGTAAAGGCGTAAACAAAAATGATTTACAATTCTACATTCTATATTTATCTCACTTGCTGAAAACCAGCAAACTTAGCAACTGATAGCCAGCTACTGTTTACTCCTATTTAACTATATTCACTGAAAACCAATGAAAATGTAGCCAGCACAAACCGTGTACTAAGCTACTAATCATTTTAATAAGCCTATTTATATTTATATTTTATATATAAATTTCCTTAATTAAACTTATAAAGTTAAAGTTGTCTATTTATATAAAATTTCACTGTTTGCGTAACAATTATTTGAGATGTATTAGTTCAACATTTTGTTTCATTTATTTATATCTTTATGTATTTATGTGTTTAATTATTTATTTACTTTATAACATTTTATTTAATTTTCATATTAATTTTTCTATTATCTTGTTTTGTATTTATTTTATACATTAATTTTAAATTTCGTCACTATATACTAAACCTTCACCTCTTTTAACCAAACACTAAATCTTCTTCCTTCTATCACTACATATCCACTCACTTTACCCTACACCATTTCACTTTATTCACATCCTCCATTTTATCCTAACACCAACTCCACCTCCAAATCTACATAAACTCCAAACCCACTCCTATTGATAACATACTAACAAATTCATGCCCCATGCACCTAACATCACCATAACTCCATTCATTATCCCTCTCAAACCACATTAACTCTCACCCAAAACTACTAACACTGCTAGCTACTCTTCCAACAATGGTGAACCTGCTCCCCAACACCTTCTTCTCTCCTTTTCTCTTCCTCTATCCTCCTTCTATAATCGCCACATTTCTCTCCTTCCTGTCGTCTTAATTGAAATATTTTTCTTTCTGCCCATTCCTATTCTCCCGTAAAAACAACAAAGAAGTTTCTCATTTATCCCTTGATCCCCGTAATGAATACTGCTATGGAGAAGATGGAGGAGTAAATGGAACCCGAAGAGGATGAGATGGAGGAGAATTTGGAGTTCCGAAATGGAGAAGATAGTGACAGAAATGTCCAAGATGAAAACGGAGGTACCTAACAATTCAATAACGACTGGCCGGCGTTTGGCAGAAAGATGGAGGATTCCGGCCAACGAGTTAGCGATCTGGAAGGAAGAGCGACGGCAGCAACTAGGAACTCAATGCCATGCTGGCAGGTATGCTTCACGCAATACTTAAGGACGCCAGGACCGACAAATCTGAGCGCGTCAAGCCACCCAAATAGAACGGAACGTCCCCCTTTTAGTCTTCCGCTGACAATTCGCCGCCATCGCGTCTCACAACCGATCTTCAGCAGAAAAGAAGGCCCCACAGTTGATAGCCGTCAACAGGAATGGGAGGTAGAGGTTTTGAATGATATTCTGACGTCAGTGGTATCCGAGATATCTGGGAAACCGGCTGGATACCATCGCTTGGCCGCAGCTTCCGTATCAGCTCAAGTCAAGGCTGCAGTTATTAGGACAGACACTGCAGGAGTTCGTCCTGTCAACTAAACAGCTGGCGAAGAGCACTCTAGTGAACCTCTCGCCCAGTTATGTTTCCCAGGAAGCTGCCTCTGCGTTGTCGACGAGGTGCGTGATGCCGGAATACCACAGAATCCCATGCTCAAAGACTACAAGGCTATTCACGAGGCGCTAACGGCCGCGTTGAAAATGGAGGCGGCCAAGGTAACAGCTTGCTGCACCTCAAAGACCAGGAGTATCCTATATGACGGGAATACGTGATGAACTCAGAGAAGATCTTAAGGTGGTTTGTACTGAGGATGTGGTCTGCTGGGACACCTAGGACCAAGCCAACGAGCAGGCTAGAAGCTAATAAGGGTCGGTGTGGCGAGGGGCACGTAGGGTCTGTCAGCACCACCCACTCGATTGGCACTGCATGCCTTGGGCAAAAGAGCGGAAGCCGGACACGCCATGGACGGTTGGATACGAGCAGAGTTATGCCGCATACTATTGCATACAGGTGCAGAGCCGTGACCGTGATCGGGCCTGGCGTAGCAAAGAGCTTGCCGTCAAGAAAACCTAAGGAAGTCCTATCAGCTAGTGATCACATGGGGTGCGACCTTGCCTGCTGGAAAGGAAGTCCTGCTGGAGTTAGCCCTTGGGCGGAGCATTGTGAGCCTGTGGATGTTGGTCGCGACTGTGGACGAGGATCTGATAGTGGGATTGGGTGCCGTCATAAACCATGACGCCACGGTCGACTTCGAGAGGAGGGTCTTGCAAATCGGATGAGTAAAACTCAGGAGCCCAAATAAACATCCGGGGATGTGTAGGGTTGTCCTGACGGAGAATAGGGTTCCACATGCAAAAGATAGGTGATGGTGAAGTCGCGCTTGGAGGATCAACGCGTAAAGAACCTTACCGGAAGTCAACATTGAACGGATCAGCCGGTATTGTTGATTTCCCTGGAAGAAGTGCATGTGAGATCGTTTGCAAGATAAAAGTCCCCGATTGAAAAAATTGTTGAGGGGTGTAGCCGACCATCTAATATTGGAGATGCCTAGAAGATACCAGTCTGTCTTCAGCCAAGGTAACTGTAATTACGGCCGCACGGACCAACTACTCCGCTCGTCGACAGCGGAGTCGTCCGACTTTTCCGGGAACCTCCAAGACTTGTTCGCCTGGCGAAGCAAGCGGAGGTACGTGACGTACTGGAACACAAGGTCCAGTGGGATTATTGAAGCATCCGACAGTCCTTGGTGCTCTCCTGTAGTCCTGGTGAAGAAGTACAACGTCGAGCTGCGCCTCTGCATGGATTTAGGAAACTGAATGCTGTGATTCGAAGAGACTGTTTTCCCTTAAGCCCGCATTGACGGCACTCTGGACACTCTTGCTGAGTGGTTCCCGAAATTTGTACCTAGAATCGGGGTACCGACAGGTGACTGTAGATGCCAGAGACAAAGAGAAGGCTGCATTCTCGACTGGCCAAGAGCTTTGGCAGTTTACGATTATACCCTTTTGCATCTGCAACGCACCAGTCACTTTCTAAGTCCTCATAGAGTCAGTGATGAGGGTTTGGATTTTGATGCCGGCCTGGTATATCCGGGACATCATCATCATCATCATCATCATTGGCAGCAACATCGGGAACCTTCTCGAGAACCTGATAAAGATATTAGAGAGACTACAGGAAGCCAACCTGAAGCTAAATGCGAAGACGTGTCAAATCTTCTGCAAGAAGTTTAACTATTTGACCACAGAGTTTAAGAAAATGGGATAGCCACGAACCGGATGTGTTAGATTGGGCTAGTCCGAAAGACAAACGAGATTTGCCCAGCGAGCTGGGCCAATGCAACCACTAGAGCCAGTTTGTCAAGGTTTCTCCAACATCGCGAAGCCCCTTACTCGTTCGACAGAAGAACACCTGTCTTACGTGTTGACGGGAAGAGACCGAGGAAGCCCTCCAGTTCCAGTTACCGGTTACCGGTTCAAACCCAGCGGAGGGCGATGGATTAGTTTTCGGGCATAAAGATCCTTATCATGTCTTCCTTCGGAAGGGAAGTAAAGCTGGTGGTCCCGTGTCGTAGATTTACGGCACGTAAAAGAACCTCAAGCCTGATTAAAATGTCTGTGAGCAATATTACCGGATTGTCACGCCTAATATAGAATGGAACGCTAAGGAACACAGCAGTTAAGGATAAAAAAGAGACGTGTTCCAGGTGCTTAAGTCCACACTCTGCAGTGCGCCTGTCTTAAGTTTTCCACAACCGGGTGGTAATTTCATCGTGGATACCGAAATCAGCGATAACCGTATTGGGGCGTACTATCCAACTTCCAGGATGGGCAGGAGCCGGTAATAGCGTGCAACAGAAGGACGCTCTCTAAGGCGGAAAAGTACTACTGCATAATCCGGCGCGAGCTCCTGGCAGTGGTGAAGGCTCTGGAACACTTCCATAAGTACCTGCCGTCAATGCTATGTGTGTGAATTAAGTCGCTGCACACAGACATGGAGCCGGGGAGGCTTGCAGCAGTATAACTTGGAAGCACCCTTCGAACGCATTAACGTCGACATATCTGAACGTTACGTGGGGAAACAGGTATCTGTTGGTGGTATTGGATTACTTCACGAAGTGACCGGAGGTGTACGCCACTTGAGAAGTTCATAGCATGCCACTAGAAGGATATCAAAGTGCCACTTCTCTTGCTGGCCTACGGTTTGTTAACGCACGCAGCATAGGGTAAACGTAGCAACTATGTTTTCGACAGGGAATTACTTTTGGTGTGTCATCTGATGTTCGAGAGTCCACCTTGGAGAGAAAAGTCCTCAATCGACTACGTGGAGAATCTGGTAGACCGTCTTCACGATGCACATGAGATGGCACATCCACAGCTCCATGTACGAGCGACCGGATGAAGCCCCGTTACTACCGACAAACAAAAGTTTACAGCAGCGTGATCTGGGTGATTATATCGCGCTACTCAAACCAAGAGGCGTTACCTCACGATTAAAGAACCATGGCAAGGACCGCACCACGTGGTGAAGGAAACTACTTATGTAGTCTATTGTGTCCAAGCCTTGCACCGAAGATTATGTAGGTTATTGTGTCCAAAGTTTGCCCCAAAGGAAAAGACTGGTAGTACAATTAGATCGATATGCCCACCACGACGTTGGTATGACCAATAATGAGGAGGTAGCAGTGTGACAACGTGCCGACAGAAAGCGCCAGTGAGAGGGCACACCGTTCCCTTTACCTAATCGGCTGGGTTGTTAGCGCCTTCGGCCGGCCCCGCACAATAATGGCCTTTAGAACAAAATTTCCGCCGTATAATGGACCAAGCAGTTAATCCTTTCTGTACGCTACCTGTGTTTTCGGAAATTTCCTTGGCAACAGGTTTGAGGGGCCGCCCCATAAGTTGCCACTTCAAAGAGAACATCCCACTTTGTTGCCCGAGGTATTTAAGGGATGTGCTGGCATGGAGCACGTACCACGTTTCGGTTCGCGTTCTGGGTCGCCTGCAATCTGGTCGGTCAGGGGATAGATGCTGCACTTCGCCCGCACTCATGCACTAGACGTCGTATTAGTCGGCGAAACACACCTTCGTTCAGACAACAGGTTACGTCTGTCCGTCAGGGTCGCCCTTGAGGTGGCACAGCGGTCTACGTGTGGCAGAAGGTGGTCCATCTCTTTGTAGCTCCCACCTCATCAAACCTACAGACTACTACAGTATGCTTGGACCTAGTACGGAGAATAAAGTACGGAGGTAAGGTAGTCTATGTGTATCAAGTCCACGCTAGGAAATTTGTGCCCGGTGGCTAACTCACAATCCCAGCCCTACAACCCATTGTAATTCTAGCATGCGATTTCAATCCCAAACATCCGCGTTGGCATTGCGATCATCGGGCGGATGCTCAAGTCAATACAATCATTCGTCTAATAAACGCGAACCGCCTTTTTCAGTGCAGAGCCCCTGCATCCCGCGCCCATCCTTGAGTGGACAACTGTTACCAAATAGTTCCCATAACATTTCACCCTTACTTCAATCAACGCAATTCATTCCCATTACAATCCCATGTTGACAGATATCAAAACCAAGTTTTGCAGCCACTACTTACGTTTCGAATCCGAGAGGTTGACTGAAAAAGCGTAAGAAAATGTTCTACCCTTCCATTGCACCGAATCCTAGGATCATAGACATCCCGTTCCTGGAGGCGGAAGTCCCTTACTTCACTTTCATAGTGACACAAACTGTCCACCACCTGATAGTTTATGCCCCAGTCCAGTCCCGTATATACAAACGTCCTTCCAGTTGATTTAACAGTTCTCATACGCCACTCCTGGTACGGAGAGAGACTTTACTAACGGCATCGAGCTCTTCACAATCGAGCGTAACTGCGGCGTCTTCGTGAATGTCGCGCATCCGTCTACGTGAGCACAAGTGCAAGCGTGGGACAATACGATGACCATACTGCGCATCGAGAGTGGAGACGTTGTAGAAAATAGCCAAAAGCTTCTGAAACTGTCGAGACCAGTACACCCCACTTCCCCAAGGCACACAAGGCCTCGCCTTTGATCCCCAAGCCAAAGGAAATGTGTTCGCCAGTTATCTTGAACGCACTGTACTTCCAAGGGATGACCCCAGAAGGACATATTCTCTGAACGTGTCCCCGGGAGGTAGGACAGTGCTTTCGAATACTGCCGGATGATGAGAATCGGCTTTCTGTCATCCGCCCAAGTGAATTCCATGGCGCACTCCAACGTCCAAACCCCCAAAAAGGTGGTTGGACCTGACGGGCTAGCCTCTCCATTCTCCCCCGCCTTCCCTTCAACACCGTGATATTTCTTGCGGTGGTCTTTAACATGTGTTTCAGCCCGGACCACTTTCCACGAGAGCGGAGACAGGCTCGGATAATATGCATTTTCAAGCCAGGAAAGGACCCGGTGCATCTTTCCACCTACCGGTTCCCCAGCCTCCTTTTGACCCTCTCGAACGAAGACGTCCTCAACCGCTTGTCCCCAATCCTGGAAGGCATTTAACCCATTCCAGACCACCATTCCGATTCGACCTGGGCACTCAACATTTCAGTAGTGGCTGCGCGTTGTGGACCGCCTTCGGTTTTCAGGACGTTCCTTCACTGCCGCGGTGTCTTAAAGTGACATGCAGGTCTCCTACACACTCTTCCAGCTTGGATTTGCTACTCAGCTAAACAATATCGTATACAACTTTCTCAGACACAGTCCCAAAGACCCGCGCTATCTCCCACGCTATTCAGCGTCTTCATGGCAGATTTTCCAACCCAGCAGCAAGTTAAAATGTCTCAGTATCCTAATGACGTACTGCTGTTCTGCACCAACAAACACATCCTCAAAGTCTTCAACTCAGTTCAGATGCGCCTCTGCCTCGTCCAAGAGTGGTGCCAGCCTTACACATGTCCGTTAACGCGGGCAAGAGTCACGTCATTCTACTAATAAAGCGCCGCACTCCCACAGACTGCCTCACATTTAGGTACAGAGGCCGATGGATCGAATGGAGAAATTCGATCACCTAACTGGGAGTGAAGCTGGATAAAGGTCTAAGCTTTCGCGAACACATCCGAGACCTTTCCACTTGGGCGCAGGAGGCTCTTACTTTCTTGTAGATTTTGCTAAGTTCCGGGATGCTACTGAGGCATGGCCGCAGACAACTGTCTGCTATGGCTGCAAGGGTCGCAGAATAGGAGACTTCGATCGCTCTCTTCTATCGGCCGCTCCTTCCCCGTGAGTCTTATACACGAAGCCTCATCTCTTCCATACGTAGAAGATGAAATTAGCGCCGGGCAACAAACCTCTACGAGAGTTTGCCTCAAAACCTAAGTGCCCTGGTTAGAGCTCCTGCGGATTAAAATCCCAGAACTCGCCACTTTAGGCGACATCGGGTTCGCCGCATGGCATGACAGCATACCAGATAACCATGGAGCTTAACCAACAGCAGCTAAAGCTGACCCCCATTTAGTCCAGCAAAGATCTGATTGGATGCTAAAATCCAAACCAACTATTCAATGAAAGCTAATAGGTTTAAAACCACTCCCAAGCTGCAAAAGGACCGCTGCATCCTACCACACAGCCATCGAGGAGCAACATGCTTCCTCCATTCTTTATCAATCCATCCTAAACAAGAAACGTCATTCTTAACACTCAGCCTAAAACAGTGCACCCTGTGGTTAAATCGTACTGAGGGTGGGCACAAACTAAAAGCACTCCGGCTGAACCTCAGCCTGCCAGCAGCAAGTTGCAGTTGTTGTTGGAGTTCAGTTCAGCTAAGAGAGACAGTCGAGTACAGTTGACAGCTGAGAGAGCGAAGAAATTGTGCTGTGCGCCTAAACGACGAAATATTGTTGTTCGGCAGCATTGGAGTCATCAAATCAAACTTGAGGAACATTTTCCATTTAAAGGGTAGTTTTTCCATGTAAGTTTGGTATTTGTCCAACTTTTTGTTTTATGTTTGATTTATGCAATTCACAAACACACACACACACACACCCACACATGTAACACACACGCGACCCATCCGGAAAGTAAGTTTCTCTATTTTTTAAAACAAAGAAAACAGTTGCATGAAAAACTTCATTGGCAACAGATACAGCAATGTTGGAGATATTTTTCGATATAGTCATCACAAGAATTGAGACACTTTTCATATCGTGGGTTCAACTTTTTTATTCCTGTATCGTAGAAGTCTGTCGCCTGTGAACGGAACCAGCGTGTAACAGCCCTCTTCAGCTCTTCGTCGTTGTAAAAACGCTCACAGAAGGACAGGAATTTCTTGGGGTGCAAGAAAAGATGGAAATCCTGGGAGCAAGATCAGGACTCTATGGTGGATGCTCAAACAGCTCCCAGCCGAACTCCTGCAGAATAGTTGCTGTGCGCTGAGACGTATGTGAACGGGCGTTGTCATGGAGCAGCACAACACCTGCAGTAAGCATTTCACGTCGGAATTTCTGCTACGTTTCACAGTAACAGTCAGCGTTCACTGGTTCAACTCTGAGCAGGAAGTCAATTGGCAGAATGCCCTTCCTGTCCTACAAGACCGTGCACATCACCGTGCGCTGACACAGTCTGTTTGAATTTCGTCTTGACCGGAGATCCACCTCAACGCCAATGCAGTGACTGCTGCTTGGTTTCCGGGGTAAAGTGCGAAATTCAAGTCTCATCGCCGATGACGATCCTGTCGAGGCACCCGTCGCTGTCATCATGATACCGCTGCAGAAATGTCAGTGCTGCTACTAAGCGTTTCGTTTTGTCCTCGGGTATCAGGTTTTTCGGCACCCGCCTGGCATACAATTTCCTGAACAGCAAGTGCTTAGTGATAATTTCATGCAACAAGGATCGCGATATCTTCCGAAAACGGCTGCTGAACCCCGTAATTGTGAAGCGATAGTTCTCCGAGATGTACTGACGCACCAGCTCAACAAGGTCTCCACGATACGCTGCCGCACCAGCTCAACAAGGTCATCATTCTAGTTCTAGTTTGAAAAAGGGGTGGGTTTTACGCCCAACACTGCGACCTTAAAGATCTATTGTGCATCTCCCCTTTCATCAGTTAAGTAGTCTGTTGCTCGTTATGAACATAACCAGACTGCTGAGGCTTTCGATATTTCATCTATCTTTGGAAAGTGATTGCCAAAAATACTTGCTCTTTGATTCGCAAGAGCAGCGCAAACACATAGCAGATGAGTAACAGTCTCATCTCCTTCTAGGCATCCACTACAGATAGAGTTGTTAAACAATCCCATTCTGTATAAATTAAACTTTAGGGCACAGTGCCCTGTAATGAATCCTGTTGCCCATGCAAGCCTTCTACTAAGACCGCGCAGGTACTTTGCCGGCTGTTATCCAGGTCTGTAATAAACAACTTGGAATGTCTGCAACCCTCAATGGAGTTCCAGTAGTTTTTGTGTTCTGCTTGAGCCCAGCACTTAATAGCCTGTTTCACTGGTCTGGAGGACACCTCCAGTAAGGCTCCGGAAAGGTCATCATTGATGAGGGACGGTCGTCGTCTGCGCTCTTCATCATGGACACTTTGACGACCTTCGGAAAACTGCCTACAGCAGCGACGCACCATCTGTTTGCTCATGATGTTAGGCCGTAGACCTGACAGAGATGACATGAATTTCAATCGGTGCTGTTTTGTGCAATAAGAAACTTTATCACTTACAGAACTTCGCAGGCGGCGGGAGAACGAATAAGAGCTGCCATTTTGGACCACTGCTGCCACACTACTAGCACCAGGCGAGACCTGTCGGCGGCATATGATTGATACATCATAAATCTGTTATGCATGCGTAATTTTACTGGCTAAATACGTTTATTTTAAAGGAAACAGAATCGTGAAACTTACTTTCTGAATGCGCCTCGTATACACAAAATTCCTTTTTACTTTATTTACCGCGTACTCAGTGGGTTAAAAAGGAATTGCATACCGAGATTTCACTCGAAATATGCGTTTTAGGATTCCTTGAATCCGAAACAATGCTTTTTTGGGAAAATGTCTGTGTGTGTGAATAGCATAACTCAAAACAAAAGTCGGATAGGTACCAAATTTAATATTTAAGCTCAGTATCTTCCAGAAATAGAACACGGAGATTTTGAAGAAAATTCTCCACCCAAACTTACGTTCACATGGAAATTTTTTTCGAAACTTTTTATTTTTGCAATAATGGCTCTATAGTTTTGATTAATATATCATATATTAAAGACGTTTATATAACAAATAAAACGCATATCTTTAATTTTCTGGGAATAGCCTGTGAAGTCCTCTTCTTTCGGAAGGAATTCTGCATAATCTTGTGTAACTGCTAAACCTTAAGCGGCATACAAATTATTCATTTGAAATTTCTTTTTTGTGCCATAAGCCATTTTTAAGATATGTGTTATTAATGGTTCAAATTGTTCAGTACTTTATCTTCCTTTTGAAATCCTGTCGATTTTCAATTGCTTCTCGCGATTGCATGGAAAGAGTATGAAATTTTTAGACCAGCATATAACGTCCAGTTCTCAAACATTTCGATTCGCCGTTCCCTTTGTATCTATAACGAAATGTGTAATGCAGCTATTTCCTGAAAGGTTTATTTCATTAAAATGAAGTAGATAGAAAAATAAACTTATACACACTTATAAGAAATAGAGGGTTGAGGAAGTCATGAGAATGTAACACTTCAGATTTTTTTTTATTCAGAGGATCTGAATTTCCATTGAAAGTTTGACATAAAAGTTTTGGATTGATTGAATACCTCCAATACCCACTATAGATAGATGCTAGAGAAAGTAAAAAGCGATATGATTTTCAAACTCTGAGCTTAATTTTTCTCCTGTAGGTATCACCTGGACTAGCGGAGACCTATTCTGAAATGATGGTACAAGAAGAGAACAAAGGGAATCCGCGCGTAGAAGACTTCGACGGCCGCCCTGTTTGCTACTTGGATGTTGAACATCCCAATGCTTCCTCATGGTTAAAAGACCAACTAGCACATCTGAATATACCTGCGGATTTTCAAATAAGTGGATATGTACTCCAAGACAATTGGCCAGCCGCCGGAGTTAATCTTGATTCCCCACCTGAGGATCTACCTTATATTCCTCAAGTATGTGATTCATTTCCTTTTGCATATTTGTTTAAAAAGCAATGAAAAGTAGGGATAAAAATAGACGCTTTAAACAATGTATACCAATAGCATAAATTCCATAAATACTCTAAGAGACCGCCCGTAGCGTGTTAAATTTCGCACCCTGCCCCCTAATTGTTTGTCAGCTGTCAAATTATCACATCTCGTCTTTTAATCGCTTGACAAGTGTTTGTCAGGTGATAAAACAATCCGCAAATGTGGTTTGCGAAAGTAGATATAAATCTACCGTGTCAAGGGGAGGCATCTGTGAAAATTGCTAAAATTCATATTTTTGGTCATAATGATGTGAAATTTTGTATGTATTTGTGCCAAAGGGTATCTAGTAGATATACTAAATTTCATGTTTCTATCTAAGATGTTTCACCCAGAAAATATTTATTGTGTTTTTGCCACAGTTTTAGTGCAGTATAACAAACGCTCCATGCATAACATAATTAGTTGTACATAAACTAAACTCTGGCTGTATGTTTCTTTTGATTATGTCTACAAAACTTAGTATTTTTTCAGATATGTCAAATAGATTTGGAGAAAAAATTATTCAATGCATATATTACCTTTTTGTGCAAATATTAATAATTTTCAAAATAAAAATGCAATTACAATTAAACTGCTCCATATAGATCATATAAAATATCTAGTTTTATGTATCAGTTATCTAAGAACACGTGTGCAAAATTTCACTGAAATCTATTAAAAACTGCATTGCAAGGAGCATTTTGAACATTAAAAAATGTAGAAAAACAGAAAGCGATGAAAAATTACTTTAAAGCCTTAAATGTACAACATATATTTACTGCTTTAGAAATCCCCTGAAGCATATGAACGTCCTTGAAATAAGTGTTTAGCTTCCTCTTCTTTAAGTTTTAATACTTTTAGCTGTTTCTTTGCTGATTTGAATGTATTTAGCCTTATCACAAATTATTTCAGCTGCTTTTTTTGCCTCTGAGAGTCGACGTCTATCATTTTATAAAAATGCTATCTTCATATTTTGACCAGTTTTGATGCCCATTTTTTGCATAACTTTAAGCCTACCACTACATCCTTCAAGGATTCGTCTTGGAGTAGGAATAAAAATAAAATAAAAACATTTTGTTACTTTGGGGCGCGAACTTCTGACTATGCAACGTAACCATATCATGTCACAATGCCTTAATACGTTTGGCCATCTGAAGACATGATAGTTGCAGCATTGTCTGCCCTCATTAATATTGTCTGCCTAATATTGTGTGTGATTTTTTTAAACTTAAAGGTGTAAAATGCATATGTGCATCCAATCGAAACCCGTATCAGCATCCAGCCATGCCGTTACAACACTTGCTTTAGTTGGGCCCTCCCCATCCTTTACCACAGTTTCAATTGAATGCAGAGCATGCATTTTACTGGGTTTGGATCCTACGATCCTTGTTTTTGATAGGTTAGCTACTCTTATCGTGCCTTAGACCGTATGGCTATAAGTCCCGATGTCGAAGTCAAGTTGCAGGTGGAAGCACATTGCAGTGCATAACAGAATGTTCAATGCACACGACAAAATTTACCCCATGTCAATAGAGTCTGTGTTCGTTCTGAAATTCTAAGCGAGAGCAATCTTCTAACTCATTGTGCATGAGGGCGTGAACTTGCGCCGCCATATTTAAATGACCAATTTAAAGGACTTACTAATCCTGTAACATAGATGTTTTATATATATATATATATATATATATATATCACTTTAAAGCTAAGGAGTTGTACTTTTTTATGGAAGTGGCAGGCTTTTAAACTTTGGTGCATGGCTTTTAAAAATGCCTGCCAAACCCTTTAAAAACATTTTTATCACCATCAAACGCATTTAAATGTTTGACTAACATTATAAAGAGTTTATTTTTGCAGAAATCAAAAAACTGAAAATGTTGACCATTTTGACTAAAAAACGTGTCCTAGACCCCTTAAACTTCAAAATTGTACGCGATTTTGCTGCAGTGCTGTAACTAGTGCATTTCAGGAGCCACGCCCACACGAACATGGGCATTTAAATCATGACGTAACGTCTTTTTAAATGGGATGCGGCGTAAACTACAATAGATTCTGAAAGTACAAAGTATAAACATACGTTTAAGGCAAAAAACGTAAAATCGGATTTTTCATCATTTTTGCCCAAATTTCACCAATGCCTCCCCTAAAGTGAAAATTAGGGATAATTGTTTCAGAAGAATTCGTTGGTAACGTTGGTTTTCACCTATTTTTAAAACTTTATTTAATAATTGTTTATGCTTGACGATTCAAATAATAGTTTTTCTTGTAATATAATAGTAGGAATACGCGGGTTTCAACACACCAATCTACATGTTTTAGAAGCCATGTTAGAAATAAACGGAGTTAGAAACCGTGTTTGTAAATATCTTGTGGGATTACGTGATGTTGAGAGTATAAGCGGAAGTCGATACGAAGGCCGTCCCTCTCCTGTCTGCCGCTACAGGTTCCCGTGAAGCTGTTGATACACTCTTTATGTGTGTAGTCAATGAATAATAAAAATTATTAAGCCCAAAAAATTTGAAGCCCATCGCTGCGTGCGTGTGTGCGCGCTCGCGGGCGTGCGCTCCCGTCACCCGCGACAGAAAAGTTTTTTTCGGTGTGTATTACGAAGTATAAAATAAAATGTTGATGCATGCTTCGAAGAGAAGAAAACACATATGCTCTAATAATATTCGAGTTAGGTGTACGGTTATCTCGTCATATCAAAGTATGTTTTTTTGCTAAAACTAATGTATGACTCTGAAATGCATCAAGAAGAAGTTTAGTAGTGCAGCTATCCAGTACGTAATGAAAGTAGGCTGCATAAGTATGTTTAAAAAAAGGATGTCAGAAGAGTGTATGTGAGCAAGAGCCACATGCGTAACTGTATAAACGAGGTCAGTGCAAGAACGAGCATGTTCAAAGTCCACACCCTATCCATTAAATGTGAAACGAGAATAGATCGGCGTTCACAGTTGACTGTGAGGCAGTACGATGAGTAGTGGAAATATCAGAATCGCGAGCGATAGTGACAATTGTTGCTGGGTGAACCTCGAGGAGTACGAGCAAATGAAGCAGCCTGTCTCGATAAGCATAAGGAAATATGTGATGGCGATACGCATACCACCATCTGTAAGGAACCATCACAGCATCAACAAATGTCGTCATTCTTCCGTCGTAGAGAGTGCTGTGACGTGTATCTCAAAGCAAAAGGGTAAGTAAAGAACATGTGATAGAATACGTCATGTAGTAGAGGAGAAGAAAAGATAGCTAAGCAAAAAACTGTGCATTTGTTTACAGAATGCCGAAGGAGATGTGCCACCGCACCGCGACTTGGATCGGTCGGTGTTGACATCCGAGCCCGTGGAGGAGAAAGAACGTGCAGAAGAAGAAAGGTAATCAGGATCATGTGAATAAAAAGAAAGAGGTTTTTAATGATGACCCGTGTGTTAAAACAAAGATCTTGTGTATATGTCTACAAGTCCGAAAAGAAGCCTGACAAGAAGAGGAACAAGGGAACGGTCGTAAACAAGAATAAGATGTTGGAAGCCTCTCGAGAGAAAGTTATAGTACTCATCTTTGACCCCATTCCAGAAAGGTCGGATAAAGATGAATCCAAATAGCATGTTTATGCTTGACGAAATCTCCATCAGCTCCAAGCATCGTGTGAATATAGGACTGCATTACGAACTCGCATTCCTTTTCATAAAGCAGTTGACGAAACTTTTGTATACATAACAAAAGAGGACCGGTAGATAATAGTTCAAAATATAGCTGTGATAGAAACTTATGTGAAAGGCGGTAAGCTTCCTCGTTTATCGTACAGTGAGAATACAGTCTATGCATATAATATAACGGTACATATGAATAAAGTTAATGAAATAGCATTTGTGAATAAGCGTCTAAACGAAAATGTCATAAACCTGGACTTTGTTGCAATAGCAGGACTGAAGAGACTAATTCCATACATTGAAATATATTTATTTCAAATGCATGACGTTCATAAATCAATGTGTTCATACGATGTTAGAGGTAGGAGTGTCAGAAAAAATAGTTAAAGGTAATATATGCTAAAATCAATAAAAAATATAATATTCCACTCTTTATTGATATAAACAAAATACATTTTCAATTCTTATACGATAGATTGAACAACATAGTTAGGGGTTTATAAGTGAACAATTTATCATGAATAATTAAACAAAACAAAGATGTTTGTGCAGGAAAATTCGCCGTTGCTTGAACTTCCAATTTGATGTTAACGGCTCCAGTCACGGTCTCCTCCGTTTGATGAGAACAGTCGATGACGAATAGTGGTACGTATTTCAGAAAATCGCTTCCCTTCAAAAGAGAGTAATTTTCTTTGCCATAATAAGAGTATTGAAATTTAGAATAGTGGTCATACAGAGATGCAAAATTTGAATATGCAAAATCCAAATTCATGTCATGATACGGATTATATTTGCTGTTGAGATAAAGCTTCAGATTGGTGATATTGCAGTGATCAAAGATTAGAGCTGTCTTTAGCAAGGTAGTTCAGTCTGTCCGTCTGTGCACCCACTACGACAAAACGCTGTTTCTCAAGCTTCGATGTCGTTGCAACGTTCCACGTGAACGCTTTAGTGTGCGGTACTGCAGGTTGAGTGTGAATGTCCAGGGTTCAAAAGGCAACATGCAGCGGGTGATCCGACTTGACGAGTTAAGTTTATCCACCCTCTCGGCTCGGAAAGTCTAAGTACGGGCATCCTCCATTCGATACGGTTTAGTTTAATGATAGTCAGCTCGTTGCCCATCACAGAATTATTAGAAATTTTAGATCCAATGAGAACGAGTTCAAACCTGCTAATAAGTATTAGGTCCTTGTGATCGTCTGCGAAACCCAGAAACATTGAAAGAGGAACGATACCAATAATACACCATTCGATGCGTTCACGATGACTACTGCTTCCCCGGGTTAGATCCAGCCGGCGTTCTGCAGGCGATTCGAGTCCAAAGTGTTGAGAGCTGCATGGTTGCGCATAGTCGTATAAATTCCAGGATTTCTCGTTCTATCTATAGTAGTACCATTCATATCTAAGCGAACTTCATCGAACAGAAACGCCATGGCATTGTTGGTCAGTTGTGCCGACGAAGCTTCACCAGTAGATTTTGTCACAGATCCTTCTATGTAGAGATAACTTCTGCTAGGAAGCACGTACAAATCCTTGGCTAGGCATGGTATTCTAATTTCATCATTCACATCTAGAGCAGACGTATTGTAAGGTAGGAGGACATGTTCCCCCTCCTCACTAATCTTATCGTCAAACGTCGGAACTCCGGTCACACCTAAAACATCCATTACAGAACCTGGAAGCCCAGTCGTCGCTCGAGGAACTTTCAGTTGGATGGTGTTAGAAGTTTGCGCGTCGAAGACTGAGTAGGTATCAATCTCGAGAGAAGCTTTTTACTATCGTAATGCCTTTTAAAATTTATTCGCATTCCGTCTTATGTGCAGTCTCACTGTAATAGTTTCGTTTCTGAAGTCGAGCGTATCCCCGTTCTGGTATACCACTCGAATGCTGAGATGATCAATGGCATACGTGACGATGATGGGTATATATATGACTGGGCGGTTCCTGCGAGATGTGGTAACCCGGAGGAACCGACGGAAAATTTCGTAGAGAGAATGCCCGCTTTTACCGTTGATGAAGGATCCAGTGGCAAGACTGCACTCGATGCGTATGATGCTGACCTTAAAGATGTTCACCAGTTCGTCAGACTCGGTCAGTACACCCGGCTCCACCGTGCGCTTGCCGGTGAAACCGAAAAGAGAGCCCACCGATCTCTCTCGAGTGAAATCGATAGCGTAGGGGCACCGAACCTCAGCCTTCATGGTGTTATTATTGGGCGGAGAAAAAAGTCATCACCAGCTTTGAGTTTATCCTTGAGGAAGGTGTTTATATCTTCTATTTCATAAGTTCCAGGTGGAATTTCGATAGTTTCAAGTTTTCCATCCCGCATGTAATGGAAAATGTTATTGCTAGGATTAACATTTGGTATCGACTAAAATGTCTCGAAATTCAGCAGAGCAATCCCGTGGATCCAGATGGAGTGGTAGATTCAGATGGGTAGAGAAACTAGAATCAGATTCACTCACAGTGATAGTGTAGCTCAGTTTGACCATTCAAACATCCTGTCGAAAGCGTTTTATAACCGAAACTGTAAGCATAGATGACCACAACTTAGAGAATCAAAATTCTGATACCTGTGTCTGTTATACATGATCTTAACACCGTCGAGATACGATTCGATCTCTTTTGTGGGTTTCAGACTGCCGAAACTGTCAAATAAAACGCTAAGTTTCCATCCTTGCGTATAGCAACCCAATGGGTACCCGGATTCTGCGAGTTGTCCAAATTAACGACGATCCTCTCTGCACGTCTAGGTCTTAGCATGTATACGGCTTTAAAATTAGGAATGCGTAGATGTTCGGCATAAGTTTCAATCTCCGCACCGCTTAAGACTTTTTCCGGGATACGTACAGACCTCGCCTCGAGTTTTTTGGATGTAGATACAATCCCCTTCCCTTCCTGCGCCGTCCACCTCCCTTCTTAAGACCTCTGTCCTTGACCGTGGCTAAGGCTTCCATGTGCTGATTGTGACGAATCAGCTCGTTCATTTGCTCCTCCGCAGCAGGTTTCTTATTCACCGAAGTAGCGATCTGTGCGGCTCCCCCTGCCAAGCTACCTGCAGAACCCAATGCCGCCAAAAGCGGTAGCAAAGGTAAGATCCCGCCTCTAGCGGGTGGTGGTAGTAATCTCTTCCGACGTTTGCGCAATCCAGCGCCCATGGCCAGCTTTCCCTTCATGATCGCGGTCACAAGTCCAGCGGCAAGCTTCTCGCCAAAAGTAGCGTCGGAAGACTGCACCCGACCCCAGGATTTATCCACAAGAACCTTATCAGCCAAATGCCTTGGAACAGTATCCGGATGCGCGGCGTAGGCGATATCATGTTCTCGACACGCGGCGTCCAATTCGTTTATAGGCGGATCTCCTCGCTGCAATCGCTTATGTAGCTTAGTTCCGGGACCGCAGTGTAGCGGTAGCGGGGCAAAAGGGCCTCAAACGGTTGAGCATTAATCAAAGAATTAAGTATTCCGTAACCCTTCCGAAGGCGTGCAGAGCTCATGATACACTATGAAAATAAAAAGCAAAATATATAACTTATAATCTTAGTCGCACGATGGAAGAAGTGAAGCAAAAGTGCCCGTTACCCATACAAGTTTTAGACTTCGACAATGACATTCGCGAGGCTATCACTTCCCGAGCAACGTCAGAGCGTTCATTCCGGGTAGCTCAAATGCGGGAAAGACAAATGTCTTACTTAACCAGCTAATCCACGAGAACGGATTAAGGTTCGAGAATCTTTACATTTACTCGAAATCACTGCACCAACCGAAATATCAGTACCTGCTCAAAGTGGTGAAAATCATACGCGATATAGGAGTGTACGCGTTCGAGGACGGTAAAAAAGTACTGGAAACCTCCGAAGCCAGGGAAAACTCCATATTCGTATTCGATGACTCACCAACGAGAAACAGGATAAAATAGCTTCGTATTACATCATGGGCAGACACCGCAACGTCGATGCTGTATACCTAGCACAATCTTATGCAAGGGTACCGAAACATCTAGTTAGAGACAATGCAAATATGATCGTGCTATTCCGCCTAAAGCACTTATACGGCGATTACATAAATACTGACATGTCGTATACGGAATTCAGAGAGCTGTGTAAGCAAGTATGGGATAGTAATGACAGATTGAAGTCGAGACCCTTTGTTGTCATAGTACCTGAATTCACGCTGAATGAAGGGCGATACAGAAACGGCTGGGATGTATTTATCAGAGTGAATAAATACAGAGTATCGCTCATTACAGCTATGAGTATCGACAGATTCGGATTGCGCAGGATCATCCCATCCAGGGGTGTGCTTAATCGTTATATCATAAATAGAGATTACACGGGAATATATCAATTCAAGAAAAAGCTATTATGCAACATTCAGGATCCTGAAGAAGACTATGTTGCAACGACTAAACATTATGTGGATACGCTTACGACTATCGTCGAGTATCGAGTGCAGACGTTCACCGAAAAGTTTTTATATCAGCGTATGGGCGAATTTCAAGCTAAGCTTAGGCAGCACGTGCAAAATCCCTCGAATGTCAACATCAGAGCCTAATGGAATACCTAAGTAAATATGCTTTCAAACGCGATGCAGAAAATAATGTCATTCTGGATAAGATAAGAATGAAGTTACTATTGCCTCCAGTTCACGATCATAATGTTCCGAATAAAAAATATGTTTTAGATTACATAAATGCACGCACACTGCTACCCGATTCGAACGGTAACGTTTCCTTTCGAAAGAAACGGATAAGGGAGATAGCTGCTCCCGTGGACGATAACGATGCCGCAACTAAAAAATATGTTAGACATTTAGTTGTAAAGAAAAATGCCGAAACACAGAGAGTTTTAAACTCTAGCTTCTATGCCTCAAGAAATTGTCGCAGCAGTAGAAAAAATCTGGAAACCGTGGTAAACCGTCAAAGTTCGATGGATAAGTACCTAATCTCAACTAGGAATAATATTGATATTCTTAAATCGCAAGTGAGTGTAATAAATGTTATTTTAGGACAAATGAGAGGACAGCTCATTATTACATTGCAAACGAAACCGTACAGAGGTAACTCACAGAGAAACATTATATCTTCGGGACTCGAATACTACAGTTAGCGGAGAGGTGGCTGGCTGCTCTATGATTTCATCATCGCATCCCAATACGAGAATGGATGGAATTTTTGCAATAAACGATAAGCTAGTTGAAAGTTATCCTGCATCCGTCATAATAGACGATAAGTTGACCTTCACAGCTCCAGTTTATCGTGCTAAAGATGGACATATTCTAAGTATCGAATTGAAAATCTCCTATATATTGATAGCAGCAGCTTAAATGTGCATTCATTTTAGGATGGATATAGAAGGCATCAGACTCAAGCAGTCTATCGCTCAAGCAATAAGGGAAAAGTTACGTTTCCTGAGGGGTCTCAAGTTCGAAACCTAACGTGTGATGTCCGAGGTTCTTCAGCCCGTCACCGTTCCTCTGAAGGATATAATAAAGAATCGAGAAAAAAGCAAAACCCCTCTCTCTCATCCCGAAGAAGAAGAATCTGATACCCTTGCGAATTATCTAAAGAAGGTTCGAACAGCTAGCGGCAGCTATCTGGGCGTTACCTTCGGAGTACGGTACGAAGACGGGGATTATAAGATAGGAAATAAATAAATTACATTTGCAGATAACAGTGTTCAGATAGGAACAGCCGGGGAAGTACGAACTATTATTCAAGCGCGTACATCAGACCTCACCGTATACGGAAGACGATCTGGATATGTATTCTCAGATTTTGAAGCAAACTCTAGTTCACAGACAGGGCTACAGCAGGAGCGGTTGTCTGAGATCGAACAAGGGGTATAAACATGAGAATGTCGTACGCAGACTAATCTAAACTACGACCGGTTCCGGTCTCGAATGGAAGGAGCACGTTCCGGGTATGAGGTTGGACTACGTATACTGGTCCGATCATAATAGTCTGATTAGCAGACTCAGATTGCTAATTGCATCGAGGGAGGCTGGCAATTTAATTCATACAAAGGAAATTCAAGAGATCAGAGAGTTGAGAAACTAAAAAATAATACTATGATTAGACGAAACATTGCTAATGAATTACATTCCCCAGCCAGAAGGAAATTTCTACGTAGGATAATAATTAGTAAAGGTCTTAATGGCTTATTAAAAATAGACCTTATTGAAATAATACCATACGCAAAACAAAACAGAAACTATAAGTACATTCTTATTGCTGTTAATTTTTACTAAAACTGGCCTATGCCAGACCTATAAAAGACAAGACTGGAGTGAATGTTACAAAAACAATGCGAGATATACTGGAGGATCTGGTTACAGCGCCTAAGAATATTCAATCCGATAATGGCAAGGAATTTTACAATAACTATTTCAGACAATTAATGGCCAGGTATGGAATTAATCACTATCGTACATGCAGTGTTATTAAGGCTGCTGCTGTCGAGCGTTTAATAAGAACGCTTAAAACTAAGATGCATAAGGAATTTTTGGCTAAATGTTCATATAAATGGCTGGATCTCTTATTAAGAATTATTAACACCTACAACACTACTTACCATTCGACGATTCAGATGAAGCCTCGCGACGTCAGGAACAACGATCTCCTTCTCACGGTGTATCGTCGTGACATGAGGTACGAAAAGAGGAAGGCCAGGAGGTTCAATGTTGGGGACAATGTGAGGATCTCTAGGCATAAGGGTCTACTCGAGGAAGGTTACACATTTAATTGGAGCACTGAAATGTTTCGCTTTGTCAGGTAAGACACACAGTCCCGCCCACCTATCATCTGTAAGATAACGAGGGAAAGGAAATACAAGGTGGATTCTACGGTCATGAATTATTACGAACCAGGTACCCTGACACATATCTCGTAGAAAACGTACTACGTCGACGGGGGAATAGGTTACTCGTCAAGTGGCTAGGCTTTCCAGGAGGTGAATGGATAGAAAGGAATGCTGTAGTGTAGAAGATTCAAACTAAGACTTTTTTAACAACCTGTAAAAAATAGGATTCAGGATATGGTATATGTGTTGTATATTTTTTCTTCTTAAGAAATAAAGCAGTAGAGTCCAAAAATAATTGAGTTTATTTATTTTGAAAGAAATAACCCTACTTATTCCCCCTCACCTAAAAAGTATAAACATGTATTTAAAAAAGAAAATGATTACTTATTCAGGTGGACATGTGTTTGCATTTATAAAAAAAGACTTGAGAACTTAAAAAGTATAAAAAATGCAATTACAAAGAAATCTCTCTCTCTCTCTTTTTGAAAAATGAGTACTTATTCAGGAGGACATGTGATTGCATTCATAAACAAGACTTGCGAACTCGAAAAGGTATGGTTTACATATCATACACCATAAACTTTAAAGTATAAAAAATGTACAACAATCTCTCTCATTAAGCAGAATTACATGAAATGGCACTTTCAATAACGTAAAACACACAGTCTCTCTTCAACGAGAAAACCCTTTTGCAGAATTACATGAAATGGAACACATTCAATCTCTCTCTCTCTGATTAAGTAGAATTACATGAAATGGCACACGTTCAATAAGGCAAAAACACAGTATCCCTTCAACGAGAAACATTATACAACATCATTAATAACACAAAAAAAGAAAACATGAACAATGTCAGCTGTGCTCAGAGGTAGCAGGATCTCTTGGAATAGAAACATGTCCCCAGGCCATAGTTTTATGTGTGTTTTCAATCATATAACGTTTGGTATCAAGCCCTCTCAATGCAAGTTTGTTCATTTCTACTGTATGAACGTTATGCTTATAACTTCGGAATGTTGTTTGTCTAGCTCAATGTGCTACATTCATGTCATTGAGACAAGATAAGTAATCATCAAAAGTTATTGAACGCATTGCTGTCTTTGAAACACCTTTTGACTTTTTAACAATCTGACCGTCAAAACGGTAGGCATACAATTTAGATCTTAACCCTGTGTATTCTGTCATTATTTTACCCGATAATTCGTCTTTAAATAAGCCCATTACTTTCCTGTTTTCCAGAAGTATCGAATATATGTTATCGGGCGGGTAATTGGTTGTATCAAAATGCTGAATGTTGGTTTTGATAAAATCATAAACATCTGTACTAGTTTCAAACAAAAATGAATCGGTATCCATGTAATTTAAAGACAAATCATTTAGGTTCTTTTTCAGAATGTTATAATAAAAGTGGTACATCACATATTTAGAAATGTCAAGTATTGCCTGTCCTATGTATATGGGCTTACACGTGTGAATTTCTTCCCTTGACATTTCGATACCCACAAGGTTCTCGTCAAATATAATGTAACGCAAAAACATTTGACGTGATATCAGCTTTTTCGCTTGTTTCCAACTGGTAACGAGACGAAAATCGTTATACTTACGTACATTTTCCATAAATTTTCCATAAACGCAATTATTAATTTTTTCCACAGATTCTGGTCGAACTTAGATTTCTCCTCAGCACGTTTTGCAGTGTTAAAGTTAATGCATGATTTTAACCAGAAGGATTGTTTGTAAGCCGCTACTCCATGTAGGTATTTCAACCTCATTCCTAATTCTACACATTGCTGTAGATTACAGTAATGCAAGACATACTTAGACTTATCAGATAGTGTTGCAAGGAGCTTATTGGATATATCCTTTGGAGGTATTTCGCTTTTTGGACACAGTGAAAGATCGTTGTGTTCGTCCTGAATGGCTTTAGGATACTCGAGATCGACTTCGAGCACATAACCCGTTTCCGAATCTGACGTTACGGTTAAGAATTCTATTGCATTAACTTCATCTCTATTTAACCATCCGAATTCGCCGCAAGCGATAGCATGCCTTGCCATGGCAAAGCAATACAAGTTGGTACAATCGAAAAGTGCTAAGTATTTAGCTGGTAGTGATTCGTTGTATTCATGGATGTACTTGTTATTGACTTTGGAGTACCCCGCGATACCGTGCAAACCCTCCCCTGATTCCTGACTCGAAAAACTTGCGTTTCTTTGTCAGTGATTAGAGATAATGTGGTTTTAGTTGTCTTTAACATCGCCTGATAGGCCAACCCGGGAGCAGTGTAGAAGTGGCACGGATCTAGTTTATATAAATTTAAACATAAGTTTCTGAAAGTTTCAAAAATTTCAGGCAATAGCAATGTGTCAGTCTTAAGATACAGATCACTGTATTCGCCTAAGTTTCTGATATTTAAATCTCTCGATACCGTTTGAGCGTGCAAGTAATCTTCCGTTGTTATATCATCAAATTGCGAAATATCTGGTAATGCGGTCTCTTTCAATTTCTCTACGCAATCCAGATATGTGTATGGAAATACGCCTTTGCATCTCATTAGCTGCCAATGTGCGGGATTTTCATACGTTGTGTTTGTACTTTTAAAGTCCTCGGGGTTTAGCATATCAGCTAAATTGCTCAATTTATCATCGAGGAATCTATAGCTGTCAAGATTTCTGAAATATATACATTTTTCATTGGATGTATATCTCTTACTGAATGATAGATAATTTTCAGATGTTTGTGAAATACATGATATGGGTTCTCGATCGTAAGCGAGATTTCTCACGAGAAAATGTGAATCGTAATTTGACAGACAATGAAAAAAAAATCTGTATGTAATTTGGTAACTTTCTATTCAGATTACACGAATTGTGGGCCGGTCCTATGAATCTGTCGGTTAAATGGTAATGGTCTAATATTTTGGTAGATTTGGACTCAAATTTATGTTCACACAGATGGCAGAAATCAGTATTTCTAAATTTCATTTTATCTGCATCGGTCATATTTAACTCTTTGTTTTTCGAGTAAATATCGATTACATCGTCTGCAATTATAGTTAATTCGCTGAAAAAATCTTGACGCGCATTAAGACCTCTAAAGATTTTGAATTTTGACAAGGAATCGTCATAATTACATATAAGATTTAAAGCTATTGATACCGCTTCGTGTCCTTTTTAGCGACCTCGTCCATCTGCTATCTGCTCTGGTTTCTCTCTGCCTTGGGGTTACAGAGACGAGAAGATGTTGCCTTCACCGACATGAAAATTTTCTTGATGCATTACGCATGCTTCAGGGACATACATTAGTTTTAGCTGTGGGCTATAAACATACTCTGATATACCGAGATAACCGTAAGAATCATTCACATGGTTTTATCATTTTTTTAAAAGCATTTAATTTTAGTAATTTATAGTTCATTGCCTTCTTGATGAAAGATTCAAAGTTTAGCTGCGGGGACTCGAAACGTACTTTGATATCACGAGATAACCGTACACCTGACTCGAATATTATTAGTATAATTTAGCTCCGTAGGAATCATTCACATGCTTTTTCTTCTCTTGAGTATTGACGAAGCACGCATCGGTTTTCTGATTTTTTTTATAATTTATAGTTCATTGCCTTCTTGCTCTTCTGTTACTGACCCCAACGTAAACGGAGTTTTCTTATTGATGCATTTCAGAGTCATATATTAGCTTTAACAAAAAAAAAACATACTTTGATATGACGAGATAACCGTACACCTAACTCAAATATTACTAGACCATATGTCTTTTCTTCGCTTCGAAGCATGCATCAACATTTTATTTTATACTTAATTGCCTCTGACCCAGCGTGAACGGGGTTTCTTCTTGATGCATTTTCAGAGTCATACATTAGTTTTTAGCTGTGGAAAAAAACAAACATGACGAGATAACCGTACACATAACTCGAATACTACTAGACCAATGTCTTTTCTTCTCTTCGAAGCACGCATGAACATTTTATTTTATACTTCATAATACACACCAAAAAAAACTTTCCTTTCGCGGGGGATGTGAGCGCACTCGCGCACGGATGCACACACGCACGCACCGATGGGCTTCACATTTTTTTGGCTTAATAATTTTTATTATTCATTGACTACACACATAAAAAAGTGTATCAACAGCTTCACGGGAACCTGTAGCGGCATACAGGAGAGGGACGGGCTTCGTACCGACTTCCCTTTATACTCTCAACATCACGTAATCCCATACGATACTTACATATACGGTTGCTAACTCCGTTTATTTCTAACACGGCTTCTAAAGCATGTACATGGGTGTGTTGAAACCCGTATATTCCTATTAATAAAAATACCAACTGGATTTCCCATAGATGTTGCATGTGCCATATCTTCACACAAAAGAAATTTCTTCTAATCACGATTGCCTATTAGTAGATATATTTAAACAAAATCATCTACATGCGTTCTTAAAGATATAGAATGATGACTTTTATTAAAATAAATATGACACCTAATATGATGAAACCTAAAGCAAAGTAACAAATTCTTTATTATGGGATTCCTTTAACCAGTATTACATCAAGGAATTTCACTCGCTCACTGAACGTAAGTAAACATTCAATTAAATACACGATATGGCATACAGAATTCTAATTTTGATTGTCTTAAAGTCTAATTTTTAACGCAAAATACATGCTACAGTGCGTAATTTAGTATATTTCATAGTGTGTATCGTCTAATGTAACAGGCACTAAGCCTGTATAGGAAAACTTGTAATGTAGTAAGAAGCGTCAAACTATATATTATTATAGTAACATTGACCACTTAATAGCCACTTAGCGATATTCATTAATCAGGCTACAGCTCTGGACGTTTTCAGCTCTCGGATAATTTCTTCAGGGTCGAATTCACAGTCGTCGCTCATATGTAAAGGAGATGCTTAAGCAATAAGTATTTCCTTTTGATAAGGAAATTCTTATTACCTACCATTTGGTATGCATAGATGGTACTTGCTCAGCGCTAAACGCTTACTTATTTCCGAAGCACATGTGGCAACATGGTTCATCTGTTTCACAGCCACTCGGATGCACGAAAGAATCTGTAAAACATGCAGGTTACCAAATAGCCAGTCGCCTTTTCCATATTCGTTATTGTTTTGTTAACAGCTGCTATTGACCAGGTGGTAAAAATTTCGAGTTTTGAATAGTACACTTATTAATTAGTTTACATCATTTTGAAATCAGGTAGATTGTAAATTTGGTTACAGTTTGTAGTATTAGTTATACAGTTACATTGGTTAGGTCGAAAACATGCCAAAAGGAAGAATTTCAGAGAGCAGGAAAGAGACCAACTAAAAGAGTTGATGATGAGATACAAAGACATCGTAGAATGCAGGTAATCGGACGCTGTGTGGTGTACTAACCGTAAATGGTGTTTACTCCTAAACTTTGAAAACTGAAAAGCTGACTTTCTTGCGTGTATTGTTAGAAGTATTTACCGCAATCTGTGCACTGTTCATATTAATACATGGACGCAAATCACCAATGCAATTGCTGAACCATCTGGCAGTAAGAGAAAAACAAAGTACCCAATAACTTACAAGGCTTGGCTTGAATAGCGGTTTTACACACAAAATCGGTAAACTTCTGATCAGGATTCTGATGATCCCACGTATGTCTATTTGTAAATTAATGCCAAATAAGCGTGATTTGTTAAATTATACATTGCAGTTGTAGTGATTAGGCAAAATAGGCAAGTTTATGGAGAAAAGTACTGCAGACTGTACTTTGTTTATTGCAGAAATATTTCCGCATTTTATTTTTAGGGTTTTATTAAATGAGTCTCAATAAATGCAGCGGAATCACGTTTTCTAGGGACCTAAGGGTTTTGGACAACATACATGAGAAAATGTCTGACAGAAAACATATGGATTGTGTTATAGCCCTGAGATTCTATGCGGTACTTTACAAGTAAGCTTGTCTTACGTTGTGACTTCATAACCTCTGTTTTAGAATTGTATTAAATGATTCCGAATAAATGCAGTGGAATCTCGTTTTCTAACGACCAAAGGATTTTAATTATCATAAATGGGAAAACCTTTGAACAGGAAACACAATATAGTGTTATACCATGAGATGCTATGCTCATCTTTTCGAGTAAGCCTGTCTCGCGTTGCGACTTCATAACCTCTGTTAAAGTTATGTTGTTTAGTAGAGGCATCAGATTATTTCAACAACGGCTTTCACAAACTAATAGGTATCACTTCTTAAATTCAGTATCACTATGCTTCAAGTGGATTCTGCAAATCACGTAAATACTGCTTATTGCTGCGCAGTACAGTTTCGTTATGAAACTTCATATACTCTACGATATCGCTATTATCGTTGATTTCCGTTGTAGGCATTTGATTCAAAATGTCATCAGCTCTCCTAGTTGCATGTAAGCGGAGGTCGGGGCTTTGTTATATGAATAAGTATTTCCTTATTCTACTGAATGACTAACATGTGAATTGAATATCGCTGCTCAAGGGCTTCCTTGAAATAAACGACGCTTATGAATTCGACCCTCAATCCCTGAAGAATGGATCTTATTACCTGCCTCCTGTGATGCTATGAGGAACCTTAGATTATTGACTAACGCATTGGTGTTTAACAACTGATCTAATAACGTGTTTTCATTACCCACATCATAGTTATTGCTTGGAGACATTGATGTATTATCCAAATGTTTGCATTCTGACACTCGTTTATTTATAGTTTGATTGATTGATCTCTCAACTTTTCTTGAACCTAAGCAATCAGGTATAGATGATCTTCCACATTCACTCACAGGAGATCCAAGCACACGACGGTTCATCACTTCATTATAGCACATTTCCCTATACTTTATTCTGGCTATAGAGATATTCTTTAAAATTCAATCGTATATACATACAACTTAACCAATCACTTTTCTCCATCGCTATTGATTGAAAAATTAAGATCACTGTAAGCCGGATTCCCAAGCACGTGAAAGTCAATCATTTTGTTATAACATCTTCTCCTATGTACTTACATTCTGTCTATACAGCTATTCTTTAAAATTGGCATATTCAATACTTAACGAATCACTTTTTTACACGTTAATGATTTAAAAGTTAAGCTTACCACACGTTTGGTGTAACGGTCTACCAACACATAACTCATATTTAAAAACTCAAGGGAACATAACTCTGCTAGTTAATTCGTATACACATAGAAATTGTAGCCTCAGATGGTAACTAATGAATGAATTAAAATACAGGCATCTCCATATATTAACATAATTTTATTGCAATCATGTTAGCTAATCCTTAGCTCTTTTAAGAAGAAGAAGAAGAAGAAGACAAAAATGCATCTATCGAAGGCAATAAGCAATACACAGGATACTAATACTAGGGTATTAGCTAACATGTTAATTTTCAATGCGCAATTTCTTTTTACTGTTCCATTGTACATTAAGATTTCCTGTGAGCTTACTACTTCATTACGTGTTTATATCAATATGATTATGCATATTTGTTTGTTTCTCTGTGTATATAGAATGATATTGAAGTAGCTAGATATTGAAGTTCGGGTTGTATAGCATCAATTTTAGATCTGTTTTTTATTTTGCTCTGAGTAAATTAATATCTTCATCCGTTATTCTACTGGATTGATAAGATTGTCAAAATAGATCATGTGCATTTTGGTTTTATAGTACTTACTTTTATTATTATTATTATTATTATTATTATTATTATATAATTTCTATTGCTAAATAGAGTGATTGTAATGTTTATTTCATACTGTATTTCTGTCATGTGTAATTAATTATTGTCCCTTCTTATGAACCCAATGGCTCCTTGGACCTTTATCCAGATAATTAAATATTTGATTTACAATCATCGTATTATCTGAGCGCATTTGTTGCAAAAAGTATCTCAAATTGTCCAAAAGAGAAGGAAAAATCGACCTTACGTTTTTTAAACTCAATGAAACCTTTGTATTTGCAAACAAGCCAGACACATTGCTTCATTCTTAAAATTGAGAACATCATAATTTGGTATTTAAAATTGCTCAAATTGATCGCATCTTGCTAAAATGCCCGAATTCAAGCTATTATAGCTCATAACTTTTAAATGGAGTTGTTTAAACCGAGTATTGTTTTGTTTCCTAAAGCTTTAATTTCATAGTAACACGAAAACATCTTCTTTTATTTTTATTTCAAAGAAGCAATTTACTTTTCTTTTAAAATTTAGATGAGTTCGGACTAAAGCTGTTTTTACCATTTATCATATAATTATATAGTTAAAGTATAATCAGAATTGTATTATATTTTAGTGGTAGTTGACAAGGGTTCATCTAAAGAAATTAAAACTAACTTATTTTACAGGTCGGTTATAGCACACATACGGCCAGCCTAGCTCTCGTACGCTTGTTAGTGAAATCAAGGTCAAACAATATAAAAATGAGAACTCGTACTATGTTGTATGTATTACTGATTACGAATCTGCATTGGAAAAAGCTTGACTACAGGAAGAAGCATAGGATTATTAATAATGTACCGAGTTAAACATTTTACTTTACAATTTTGCTACTTCCTTCACACTTCCTCCTTGCTCTCTGCAGCAAAAGAATGGGCTTTCGTTGCAGCTCTTAGAAAGAGGAATGCAGTCATGAACTGACATTATGATGCTGCCTTAAGTAATAGCTAGCTTTTTCGGGTATAATTTTCTTGCCTTGTTGAAACTATCATTAAAACAATAAAAAAGGAAAACAGAATAAAAGACTATTTGTGCTTAACTCACTTGCAAGACTTCTTACTATTAACATACAGAAATACTGAAGAGAACGTAAATGAGCATGAAATGCGAGTTTGTGCTGTGTCACTTTGCTCAATCTGTCTGCCTTCATTGCATCAAACATCCATTCACTCCTCGTGAGTGTTGCTGTAGAGCACCCGGCGAATATCCTGTGAATACTCGTACAGCGAAAATCGCTGTCTAATCATGTGTTGTGTTAAAAGTACGAACATCCTAACCGCTTTACCCACGTTACCGGCTCCTCTCATTAATGCTGTCGGTTATTCTGAATCACATATATTCGTGTAAGAACGTAGGTTTTCACGGTCGGTGTCACAATTATAACTAATATGATTTTCCGGGCTGTTATGCCGTGGTCTGCTGAAGAAAGATTTCCCAGATGTTTCGTCCACAACTGCGGTGGACATCTTCAGTGGCGCGGACGAAGTCTTCTCGGTGAAAGTATCGCAGCGTCTGATGCGTTGGCTTTTTTTTTTTTTTTTTTTTTCGAGTGGAGGAGAAAATGATTTATTCACTTACCCCAGCCCCGATGGGAGTCGAGACTGAGAGTGTGGGAATCACCAGTAGTCGGCATACCCACTAAAAACTCCTCCACCGGAAGGAAAACATGGAAGAAGGAGAAAGAGGAATTCAGTGTGATGGTGCGGCTGTACCGCTGTTGCACCAGCGTATTCAAGGTGAGGATATATTGGCCGGCCGCTGGGGCCAAGGCCAGGTGCAGATGAGGCGCCAGGACGTAAGCATGACCTAAGCCCTGCTTACGCCCTTGGGAATTCGGAGTGAGGAATTAATTGAGTTAGGGTGATGCGTCTCCGGAAGGAGACTCTGTCCTTACTGGTTGTAATTTGTTTGCTGTCCTGAAAAACAGATGGACATAGTCATTAGTGTTATTTACTAAGTGAAGTTAGTTTGCTGCTTAGACCTCAGGCAGTGTTGAAACACATGCTATGATGTCCCCTTTGGGGGTCGTCGTATTGCCCGGGCCTCAAGCTCAGTAGTTAACCTGAAACAATCAGTTGCTCAGGATTAGTATAATGCTAGGATTCGGCTGTTAGCCTCGTCACTGAAATTATTTAGTAATTGCCTTGGCGATGAGCCGTGTCATTAAAATTTGTGTTTCTATTTATACTAATCTAGTGTTTTCCAATCATATCCAGTTGATTTGCCTTGGTCGAATATTGAGTGCACGCCTTTTACATAGCCTACCTACTCGTGGAGCAGCTGCATTCAGACGTCCCTCTGGTGGGGGGCCCCTCCCCCCGGGACCGCCTTGACTCAAGGAGCAAGGACTTCAAGGGCCACTGTCAAGTTAGAAAGCGACCATGCCATGGCTAGTGTGTGTGCTTTATGTTTCTAAATTACGTTCGTATTAGCGCGTCTAGGAAGTCTTGGATATTGATCTCTGGTTCCCCCAGGCCAATGTTTCTATCAAATAGTGAGAGAGGTCTTTTGTGTTTATTTCTTTCGTTATTATAGTTTCCCAAATCACGGATTAGGGGGTTGAAATTTTTGTTCTTTCTTTTGTATAGGTTGAAGCTTTGTAGCTTAATGAACTCTTCTATGGAGTGAAGCTTTAGTTCCTCGTGAACCAGATGAGCCGGGGCCACCGGCGGGAGTTTTGCTATAACTCTAATGATTCTGTTCTGAAGTGTTTGTAGCCTATGTAGGTGTGACTTTGCAGCATAACCCCAAACTGGCGCTGCATAAGTTATTATGGGTCTTATTAGCGTTTTGTATATCGTGAGACCCATGTTTAATTGAAGTTGTGTGTCGATATTTATGATAGGGTAAAGTTTGTTTAGTTGGCCATTGGCCTTTGCCCTAACGCCATTTATGTGTTGTTTCCAGGTAAGACCTTGGTCCATTGTAACGCCTAAATAGGTTACCTGGTTCTTCCACTCTGTTCTTTCGCCATTGTATGCCAAGGGCGGCTGCGCATGTCTCGGTAGTCTGTGATGTACTCTCTTGGTAAATATTATTGATTGGCATTTGTTGGTGTTTATTTTAATTCGCCATTTTGTGTACCATGGCTCTAACTCATTTAGGGCATTCTGTAGCCGCAGGTGTAATATCTTGGGCTGTGTGGACTGCGTTACTAATGCTGTGTTGTCGGCGTATATGTATTTTTCAGTACGCGTAAGTTCTGGCATGTCATTAATATATAGATTAAAGAGTGTCGGTCCGAGCAAACTTCCTTGTGGAACACCTGCCCTGATAGGCCTAAGGGAGGAGGAGGAATTCTCCACCGATGCTCGGAACTGTCGTTCGCTAAGATAATCTCTGATAAGGGCTATCATGGAGTCGTTAAAGTTAAGTGCCCTGAGTTTATGAATGAGGCCCGCGTGCCATACTTTATCAAAAGCACGCTCTATGTCTAAGAATATGGCACCCGTTGAGTTATTGGTATTGAACCCTTTGGTAATTAATTCGGTTAATCTTAGCAGTTGGAGCGTCGTCGAATGCTGAGACCTAAAACCAAATTGTTCTGGGACTAGAAGGTTGTTTTTGAGAATGTGTGAATTCATTCGTTTCAGAATCACTTTTTCTAGAACTTTCCCAATTGTGCATAGTAGGCTAATTGGCCTGTAGCTTGAGGGTAACTTCAGATCTTTGTGTTGCTTCGGAAGCATTATAATTTTTGCCACTTTCCATTTAGGCGGAAATCTGCCTTTGTCGAGGGTGTAATTAAATATTCTGGCTAAGAGCAGTAGCGCTCCCCGCGGGAGATTCTTTAGAACCATATTGGGTACTCCGTCAGGCCCGGGAGCCTTCCTGTTGGGCAGGTGGGCGATGATCCACCCTATTTCACCTGCATTTGTTTTTCGCATCTTATTATGTGTGATCGAGTAGTCTGTTAGATTTATTTCGTTCTCAATTTCGTGAATTTGATTGGCCTGTCCCCCCAGGGGGTTGGGCTTGAAGGTATCTTCAAGACTCGATGCAAAGACCTCCGCCTTGGCCTGAGGGGTTTCAGCTATCGTGTTGTTAATTTGATTAATTAGTGGAGGTATGTTGGTTTTGGAACGCGTGAGGCATTTTGCTATGCGCCAAACTGAGTTAGTTTGCGGATTAAGCTTTTCGAGGGTTTGGTTCCATTGGTTGCCCACATATTCCCTAGTACGGGCTTTTGTCTCGTTCCTGAGCTCGATGTATTCTTGTTGATGAATTGGATTTCTGGTTCTTTGCCATTTGCGCCTTGCCCTATTGCGATTCTGATGCAATGATTTAATGTCTGCCGGGTATTGGGCGTTAATTGTATGTTTATATTTTATTGGTACGCAATTAAGTGTTGCTAGTTTTATTGCCAAGTCTAACTTTTCTACAGCCTTGTCTTGCGATTGCGGCGAGTTTATTTCTAAATCGGGGAGGTAGTGCTCAACAGTGTACTTGAATTCTTCCCAATCTACTTTATTGTAATTCAGCCTTATTGGCTCCGCTTCAAAGGCTACCGGAAGCGTAATTTCCATTAGTATCGGCAAGTGATCTGACGTTAACTCATTTAAAACTTGAAATTCTACATTAAATGAAACATTTTTCATAATGGCAATATCGAGAACGTCTGGCATATGCTTGTTGTTATACGGGATGTGAGTAGGCTCTTCTGGGCCGCATATGAGAAAATTGGTATTATTAATGTAGTTCAGTAATTTAGTTCCCTGTGCATTCGGGTGTATGCTATGCCATAGTTGATGCTTGCAGTTATAGTCCCCGGCCGCTATGACCTTCGCCCCTAAATTCATAATTTTGTCTACGTCCGCGGTGTCTACATCTCCCGGAGGGTTATAAACTGATGCCAGTATTATTTCTGTGTTAAACGAGAATATATTAACTGCTGTCGCTTCCAGACGATTTAGTTCTGGAACATGCATTTGGTGATGCCTTATGTTGGTTTGGACGACAATTGCTGTCCCCCCTCCCCTTCTGTTTCTGTCTGTCCTATAAACTGAGTACCCAGGGATCGAAAAACGGTCTACGTCCCCTAAGTGGGTTTCGGTAAGTAACGCGATTTGAATTGAATTACTTTGGAGGAAGTCTGCTAAATCCTTACGTTTTCTGCGAGCTCCTCTGCAATTCCAGTGTATTGTGCGAATCGTATCTGAACTAGCCATGACAGTGGTTGTGAAGATTGGTGAGGAGTTCCGTGAGGTAGTGTAGCGTCTGCAGAGTGTCCGTCCCTTGTACGAGAATATTCCCGAGCCCGACTATCTGTTCCTCAAGGAAAGCCATGGGAACAGTGCTTTTGGGCCTGCCAATTAGATGCATTAGTTTGCCCACGACCGTGCTTGATTTAGTCATGATTCTCTTTCCCTGACCGCGAAGGGGGAGCGACTTTTCAGAAGGAGGGTGAGGCCCTCCTGCCTTCTTAGTGGGTATTGGTTGTGTATTCTGTGTGATCTGTTTCTTTTTCTGTCGAGGGGGTCGCTCATTCCTTGCTGGGCCCACGTCGGTGACTAGCCGGGGGGCCTCAGCCACAGGGTGCTCAGCTACTGGGGCTGGTCGCGTCCGGCCTTTCTTGTCCCTAATGAGCCACCCTGTTTCGTGCGTTTCCGCACTGGACCTAGCGGCAGCCTGTGCATAGCTCTTACCTGGTGTCCTTCCTACCTTCTCTATGGGTTTATGCGGCTGCGCGCGGTTTGCTTGCACGATCGACGTGACTGCTGTGTGGTAAGCGGTGCAACCGCGCCAAGTTGCACCGTGGCCCCTATGGCCGCATAACACGCAGTTCCGTTCCGCAGGCGGAACGGAGCACGTTCCTGAGGGGTGTGTCCCTGTACATTTGGCGCAGACGTAAGTGGGGGACCTACACATACTCTGTACGTGCCAGAACATCTGACATTTAGTACATTGCTTGGGCTCGGGATCGGTCCTATAATTCTCTACCCTAACCCTGAAGTGTGCCAAGTGCGTGAGGTCTAAAATCTTCCTGCTTTCTATGGTATCTGCCACCTCGACGAGGTACATTGGCAGTAGGGTGCGACGCCAGTTGCGTTTGCGCATTTGTACGGCTCTGAGCGCCGTTATCCCTAAGTGTGCCAGGTCTTGCTTAAGCTCGTCTCCGGTGAACTCGGCGTACAGGCCTTTGATGACAAACCTAGCTGTCCTATCCTGGGGGTGTTGGTGCAAGTAAAACTGTACGCCTTTTTGCTTTAGGTATTCTACCAGCTTAAGGTAGTCACTATAGCAGGACATTTTTACTGCAAAGTCACCGGAGTTTCGTGCGACTGTGATTGTGTACTCGTGTGTTGGTGTGCATGTCTTGTCAAAGTCTCGGGATATTGTGTGCATTTTAGCTGCCTGGCTTTTGTGTATGAAGACCGGCGCTAGGTCTGACCTCTTAGTAGTTTGTGTATCTGTGGGCGTCGGAGTGACACTCTCCGTGGTCGCTGTGTCCGTGTCTTGTCTTGTGTCCGTCGAGGTGCTGGCCACTGGTGAGTCCGGAGTGGTAGGATTGGGTGTTTTAGGTGCTGGAGATTTCTGTGGTGGTGTTGGTGTAGGATTTGTGGGTCTGGGTTTTGTGGAACAGGATCTGAAGGGATTGCTTCGTAGTGTCATGGTGGTCGTCTCGGTCGAAGAAGTGGTTGCCTTGGAGTTTCCTGCCATTGCTTCAAGGTGTGTTTAGTGTGTAGGTATGTGTGTAGGAGTGAGTGTGTGTTTAAGCCTAAGGGGGCTTAGCCTAATAGAAAGAGGAAAAGAAGAAGGATAGTTTAAGAGAAAGAGCAGCTAGCGAGCGCTAAGAAGCACGGGGAGACAGAGGGTCGAACCTCGGAGAGGCGCTTAAGCAAGTCTTGCGACTGCTTGCTATGACCGTGTATCCCCTACTCGTCTGTACTGCGAGAGTTGTGCTCAAAGAGCTAGGCTTTGGTTAAGCAACCGCGGCAATGCCGAGCCGAAGGCTTTGGTACAAGTACCACGGCAATGCCGAGCCGTTCCAGCGGTGGCTGCTTCTTTGCAGCGGACTGCTTCTTCTTTCTTGTCTGGGAGCTCCTCTAGTAGATGTTGCTTGGTCCAGATCTCGAAGCGAAGTCCCCGCGTTGGCCGTTAGTGCCGCTTTCTTTATAGTGTGGGCGCTCTCTGCTGATTGGCCCGCTGGTATGAGGGGGCTGGCGCCGGCTGTGTTGTTGCTCTCTTCTGATTGGCTCGCAGTGTTTTTCGGTTTTGTATGACCTTTCTTGTTTTTGATGACTAGATGCCAGTTACTGTTGAGTTTCAATGCTTCTTCTTTCCTATTGAAATTATTGGGATGTTTATAAATCTCTATTGCTTCGCGTTGTAGCCGGGTATGGTAATGCTTTATGGAGGAAAGAATGTTGGTGTCCTGAAATCTAATAATGTGTTCGCCCTCGGCTTCAATGGCATGTTCGGCGACTGCCGATTTTTCTGTATGGCCCAGGCGGCAGTTTCTTTTGTGTTCGCTCAGTCTGGTGTTAGCGCTCCGCTGTGTGGTACCAATGTACACTGAACCACACGAACAAGGAATACGGTAAACACCGGCCGATGACAGGGGGTCTCGGGGGTCTTTGGAAGAGCGCAGTAGGCTGTTTAATTGTCTTGTAGGTTTGAATACTGTTTTGACGTTATGACGTTGAAGTATATGTTCAATACGGTCAGTGACATTTCTGAAATATGGCAGAAAGACGATGGACTTGCTTTTGGGTTGGTCCTGAGTAGCCGGTCGGGGCTTGGCCGGACGGCAGGCTCTTCTCACCTCTTGGACTGAATAACCATTTGATTGTAGAGCTGTTTCTAGGTGTCGGATTTCTTGTGGAAGTAAGTGTGGTTCACAAATACGGGAAGCACGGTTTGCGAGTGTCTTAATCATAGCACGTTTTTGTCTAGGATGGTGGTTGGAGTTCTTGTTAAGGTAACGGTCTGTGTGTGTGGGTTTGCGGTAGACAGTATGACCCAGCGTGCCGTCAGCCTTCCTGCTAACGAGTACATCTAGAAAGGCTAGTTGGCCATCCTTTTCTTGTTCCATTGTGAACTGTATACGCTGATTGATGCTATTTAGATGTAACAAAAAATCTTGAAGAGCTTGTTCACCATGGGGCCAGATGACGAAGGTGTCATCCACATAGCGGAACCAGGCTGTTGGTTTGAGTGGAGCTGAGTTTAGTGCCTTTGACTCAAATGCCTCCATGAAGAAATTGGCCACAACAGGGCTAAGGGGGCTGCCCATGGCAACACCGTCTATTTGCTCGTAGAATGACCGGTTCCACTGGAAATAAGTCGTAGTCAGGACATGGTGAAAAAGTGTAATGATATCATCAGAGAAGATGGGTTGTAACAACTTCAGAGTTTCTTGTACTAGAACCATGGTGAATAAATAGCATCAATCAGCGTATACAGTTCACAATGGAACAAGAAAAGGATGGCCAACTAGCCTTTCTAGATGTACTCGTTAGCAGGAAGGCTGACGGCACGCTGGGTCATACTGTCTACCGCAAACCCACACACACAGACCGTTACCTTAACAAGAACTCCAACCACCATCCTAGACAAAAACGTGCTATGATTAAGACACTCGCAAACCGTGCTTCCCGTATTTGTGAACCACACTTACTTCCACAAGAAATCCGACACCTAGAAACAGCTCTACAATCAAATGGTTATTCAGTCCAAGAGGTGAGAAGAGCCTGCCGTCCGGCCAAGCCCCGACCGGCTACTCAGGACCAACCCAAAAGCAAGTCCATCGTCTTTCTGCCATATTTCAGAAATGTCACTGACCGTATTGAACATATACTTCAACGTCATAACGTCAAAACAGTATTCAAACCTACAAGACAATTAAACAGCCTACTGCGCTCTTCCAAAGACCCCCGAGACCCCCTGTCATCGGCCGGTGTTTACCGTATTCCTTGTTCGTGTGGTTCAGTGTACATTGGTACCACACAGCGGAGCGCTAACACCAGACTGAGCGAACACAAAAGAAACTGCCGCCTGGGCCATACAGAAAAATCGGCAGTCGCTGAACATGCCATTGAAGCCGAGGGCGAACACATTATTAGATTTCAGGACACCAACATTCTTTCCTCCATAAAGCATTACCATACCCGGCTACAACGCGAAGCAATAGAGATTTATAAACATCCCAATAATTTCAATAGGAAAGAAGAAGCATTGAAACTCAACAGTAACTGGCATCTAGTCATCAAAAACAAGAAAGGTCATACAAAACCGAAAAACACTGCGAGCCAATCAGAAGAGAGCAACAACACAGCCGGCGCCAGCCCCCTCATACCAGCGGGCCAATCAGCAGAGAGCGCCCACACTATAAAGAAAGCGGCACTAACGGCCAACGCATCAGACGCTGCGATACTTTCACCGAGAAGACTTCGTCCGCGCCACTGAAGATGTCCACCGCAGTTGTGGACGAAACGTCTGGGAAATCTTTCTTCAGCAGACCACGGCGTAACAGCCCGGAAAATCATATTAGTTATACTCACATATATTCGGTTTATAACATTTCAAAGACGCAGCATATAGGTTTTTGTGAATATTTTAAAAACATTATATGTACTAGTAAAGTAAGAATTTGTGTGTGTAAAATGAGATTTGATTTAGTATTCTGAAATAAAGGTTTCCAGAATTATGAGCATTTAAAATTATGCAATTTTAATTAATGTGCTAAATGGATGATTTAATACCGCGACAAATGTTGGGATTTAGATGCTCATAAGTCACAAATATGGTTTTCTTAGCACTATTTATTAATAAGAAAAACTACCATTCAACAAAATTGCGAGGTTTTTGCCTTTCAATTTCACATATCCAGAAGGGCAAGTTTTGCAAGAGCTGTAGGATATCTACTGATGCTTTGGCACATTTATGTGTGACACCCAAGCTGAATGAATCCGTAGACAAGGAAATAGAAAGATTTACTCACTTTAGTTACAAACATGTGATGACATGTTGTAATTTTCAGGCCTTGAACTCCCTGTCAAATGGCACATTATGGTGGCAAGCACGACATTATGGAGGGGTTCCTCACGTACAAGTGCACAACGATTATGGTAAGAGCCACGCCCACAACATCCTTCTCATGAATCCAAATGCACTCGTGCTGAGCGCTTCCACATCAACTGGAAGTGGTTCCGCTGGTGGATCACATCATCAGCGACGCGTTGGTGCCACCTGGCTCGATATGAAACAGGCCTTTCATACTCTTCTGGGCTTGAGTCTAGCTGGCATCCCTCTGGCGAGCAATGGGCCTGTTTGTGGCAGCGAACCTGGTGAATTTGACGAGCATCTCTGTACCAAGTAAGTGATCCTATTTTCTGTACTACTTGGCACAGTAAAAATAATAAGCTTAAGCCTTGTTTTTAGGTTTCTATCGATTACTTTGAAAAAATAATTATAGTGGCAGGTTTTATTCACAGGATCCTTCGCGGTATTTCGGACAAATTTGAATTTGTAATTTCCCGCCTCATTTGGCCGGCTAGTAATTGAATGGTCCAGTATATGTGCATCATACTTATAAATTCACATAAGTTTTCTGTATTACTTCCAGGGTAGTGATACCCTGTCTGGACAATACCGGTGCTTCATGTGTCTAAACAGTGATTCGAAAAAGTATTCGTTTCCACCTGGCAGACAGACTAATAGAGAATAAAATCTTCTTTTAATACATAGAAAGAGCAACCACTTTAGCAATGTTATTTGCAGTGTTTTTTTCTCTCTCTCTCCAAAATATTCAGTTTATTAATTTAAGTTTTATGAAAATTGACATTTTTCAACCTATTTATGTGTGATTGTGGTATTTTATGTGTATTTAAACAGAAGTGTTATATAATATCTAACAAAGCCACCAATATACTCGTATGATTTGAGCTGGCGAAGAAATACATTTGTGAAGCCGTGAAGCAACTGTTTAATTGAGGAAGATCATCAACAACTTCGATAATTTCTGATTTTTATATTATTTTTTCCGTGGTCAAATCAAAAACTATTTTCATTACTATTTTATGTATCAAACCTATGCATTTTTCCTACTTAATGCAGGCGAAAAGCCTGATGTGTTGCATTCACATTACTTTCTCTGCTCTTGTACAAACTGTTTTTACAAGCGCTTATTTTCCATCTACTTCATGTTAATCGAGATAAACTATCTAATTGCTAATTTTCTTGTAGGTGCAAGGGGAATATGGTAGGCTTTAAGCGATAGTCAAATCTTTTAAGAGCGGTTGCTAGGTGGAGTATTCCATTTTCTTTGCATGTTCAGAACATTAAAAAAATAGGAATTACCATTTGAGAAAAAGTATAAATTGGGTATGTTAACGAGGTCTACGTTTTTTGCGTAGTTGTCTATCTCTTACGGTTTACCAGTTGTGCAGAAGTCATTCAGAATGAAAAGAGCTTCCGGAGGCATTCTCAGAAAATTCAAGGTCTACAATTCATTTGCAATGAAAATATCTTAAACATATGATATTTTAATCAAAATCGTTAGAGCCAATTTGGGGAAAGTCAAAATTTTCGAAAAAGTTCCATGTAAGGGTAGCCTGGGGTAGGGAGAACTTCGTGTCGCATCCTTGAAAGACACTAAACTCAAATACCAAGTTTGGTATTTATCCGACTTTTTGTTTTTGAGTTATGCTGTTCACAGACAGTCATACAGACACGCAGACACACAGACATACACGCGGACATGTGTCCAAAAATGCTTTATTGGGATTCAGGGCACCTCAAAACATGTATTTCCGGTGAAATTTAGGTATGGAATTTTTGCGTGGAATGCAATACTTCCCCTACATACTATAGTAGTGGAGAAAGCAAAAAGTTGAAAAAATGGACGCAATTTTAGAAAAAAAAGGTTATAAAACTAATAAAACAAAAATATTTTAAATGCTAGAACATATAAACTGTAATGCGTTTATTCTTTCTGCATATTAAAAATGATAATATTCTCTCTGTTAATTTGACTGCTGGAAGTTTTTAAAGTGTAAACGAGTGCTTTCTAGTCACTGTCGGTCATATAGTAGTCTGCAGTTTCTTTCTGACCATTCTACCATTCCTGTCATTCTTTATTAAATGTTTATAGAGATTCCTTGCATTGACCATTGCACTGACTCCAGGCGCCTTACCTGAATCATAGCGTTAAGACAAGTGTGATTTCTCCTGTTAGCCGCCGTAAGCCAAGCGAAGGAAGCGGTGGTCCCCGAAACAGTGGCAGCACATTCGCTTGGTTACTAATATTAGTAAGCGCATTAATTGCTTTAAATGCGCTACGAGTAAATACTTGCCTACTTAGGCTTGTGAGAAATGTCAGTCAGCTGTCCTCTGTTAGGTTGTTAATCAGTGTTATTCATTTATTCAGTATAGGTTGAATTGTGTGCTAAACTTCTGCATAACAGCTATTACACGTATGAATACAGCGAATAAAGTATTATTGCAAGATGCCCACGTGTTTCACACCCGGTTGCAGGCCTGGATATGGTCGATCTTCCATAGGTATGAATGAGACATTCATATTGACATTCTCATATGAGACATTTCTTTAAGCCATGCAAAGATACTACTATTTTCTTAAAATCCATTCCTAGGAAAGACAGAAAGCTAACCCATAACTGTTATGCGTGTGATATTCACTTTTCCACTAACTCTTTTATAAATGTAGATGCGTGTGTAGTAAATGGTGAAACAGTAGCAATACCAAGACAAAGATGGAAACTAAAGCCAGATGCAGTGTCGTGTATATTCCCTAGTTTGTTCAAGTAAATTTCAATGACAATTAAGAAATAAATACAAGTCTCCCGTGAAAAGACAAACATTGCTGGTGGACAAAATTGCGCCTAAAAATATTCCTTCTCTAAATGCAATCAACAATATAAATGAGCTTGCTTGCAGCAATTCGTCGAACTTGAGAACTGGAAAAGATGCCGCACAGACGATCACTGCGTTAAAGAAAAAATTAAGGAACCAGAAAACAAATTTGATTAGGAAAAAAAAATTTAAAATAGCCAAAGAGAAGATAAACATTCTAGAGTAAAACATTACAGATACAAAATCAAACACCGTTTTAACAAATTCAAGACGGCATTTGTCGCAGTGTTATAAAGGTCAGTGCTAAAAAAATACAAAATGAATGATGTGTAACGGTGAATTTCTCCTGGATTCTCTACTTTTAAAAATAAAATCTCCTGAGGGTTACAGACACTGTTTAAAGTGTGATTTTCTTCCACTGTCCTCTGAAGCTCACTTAAGAAATCAAAGGGTCTTAAATGTCCTTATGGCATGAACTACTATGCTACAAATATAATAGGTGATTTTTTACTGGAAAGAAACAGAACGAACGTATTGGGGTGCTAATTTTTGACGAAGTCAAACTTAGGGAAGAAATGCACTTTAACCCAAATACACTTAAAGTAGACTGCTTTGTTGATATGCAAAATTTTACGCCAGAAGTAAGTAAGAACCAATTAGCAAACCATGCTTTGGTATCAATGTTTGTTCCTCTTCTCTATAGTTGGGCACAACCTGTGGCATTCTATGCTAGTTGAAATTACACCTCTGGATACATAATTGCAAAAATGCTTATCCAGATTGTTATACGTTTAGAGCAGCCAGGTGTTAAAATAATTGGTTTCACATCTGACGACAGCCAATCTACTATAACATTATAGAAGTGCTTGGGTATATCCGGCAAAACCAAAAGTCTCAAATATTCTATTCCCAGTCTAGCTTATTCAGGTAGGAAACTTTGGGCGTTTTCGCATGCACCGTATGTATTTAAATGTATAACGAACCATTTCCATGATAAAGTAAGAGTATGTTGCAATGGAGAAATGATTGATTAATCATATTACAGGAACATTTATGATCTTGACTTATCTCCTGAATTTTCCGGCAACAAAGTTTGCTATATGACTTCCGCGCTTTTAGACCCAAATTCATTCCAACGAATGAATGTGCAATTATCATTCACATTTTTAGCAGATTTGTTGCTAACGGAATCGAGCTCTATAGGAGCATTGTTTCAGAAGGACTGGAGAGGAGACAACCAACCGAACATATCACGAGAGATCTACATTCCCTGATTGATGTACTAAACTTATCAGTTCCTAAACATGCATTATATAAAGGACAGAAGCATATGATGCATTAGTAAAGTGGAAGGCTATTCTTAGAGGTAGTAAATATACATTCGCTTCTGAAAGAATACTAGAGTCCTTAAGAGTGACTTTAGAAAGCACCTTAGAAGTGGCTGAATATTTACGCGAAAATAAATACCAGTACATACTGACAGCAAAATTCAATTAAGATCCCTCAGAGCAGCATTTTGGCATAATAGATCACTAAGTTGTGATGATCATCCGTCCACTGTTGACTTTCTGCGCCTATACATGCTTCAGTCTTTCTACATACCTGAAACGCTTGCTTTATCTAAAGGCGGAAATTGTGAATACAAATGTGAATCTCCTTTTACCTTTTTTGTAAACCAAATGCGTTCTCTTGCAAAATTAACTACAAATAAAAACTCTACAGTTAAGACATAAATTGAAGAAAAATTTAAAGACAAATTTGAGTTTATTGGCAGTGAAATTCATATTCCAGACTGGGAAAACGATGTGCCAAACGTAACCGAAGTTAGTGTTGGCAAAAAATGTTTGCTGTATTATTTAGCGGGATACGTTATAAGCAGGCTTCATTGCAGGGTTCCGAGACGCATGAAGTTATACTCGCTGCTAAAGAAGAAAGGAATTGACATTTCTCGGAGAGAGAGAGAGAGAGAGAGAGAGAGAGAGAGAGAGGCGACGTTGCCACTTACCGCGATCACATAGAGAGCGTGTTAGAATTGTGTACGAAAGTGACTGGGTTGCATCTGCATTGTAGGGAGGGTGTTATTTATATTCGTATATGAAGAGAATTATAAAAAAAATGATTCTGCATGCAAAGGATAGAACAGGCAAGAACATATCAGAGTAAAGATCTGCATTAAACAAGAGAAACATACTTTGAAATATTGATACTTACTCTAATGGGAAAGTGCCGCTGGTTCTCTCACAGATCATTATTTCCCATGCTTGTCCTTTGATTGGAATAACTTTACTAAATACATTTGATTCAGTTACCGAGCACGCTCAGTTTTTCGTTTGGCTCGCTGTCTTGATACCATTTTTGGATATTGTTAAATATATATTAAAAGTGTTAGCACAATTGCAAATGCTCACAACACACGCACAGATGCACGGACTCAAACACACGTAAACACAAAGCAAATAACAGTACAAATAGAATGCAAAATAACTTCTCAGTACACAGACAGTCTCTAAACTGATGTAAATAAATTAAGCTGTGGCTAAAGGAAGCACTGATTATGACTGCAGCAACAACAGAAGATAAGACGTGCAGTTCATGTTTCTCCAGTGGTCGCTCGCCAGGTACGTCATGCTAATCACGTGTTACAGTATCGGCAACAAGGCTTTTGCGCCTATCGTTGCTATGGAAACGTCTTAGTTCTAATTGGTCCTTCTCAATCGTTGCTATGACGACCGCTATGACGTATCCATCCCCTCCCATTCATTTAAAGCTTTCCGCCGCGTAGTTAGTAACTGTCAATCACCCTCTTGATTGGCGCCGACTATAGGAGCACACGAACCACGGTGTTGTTTGGTTCGAGTGGAATGGCAGATAACACGTACAGGTAACCCTTGCCACAACATGTAAACATCTAGTCACAGTAAGGCACAAAGTAAACGTTCACATTTTCCAGTGCGTATCGATTACGGAAACTAATTGCCTAACATAACAGTTTTGCATGATTGTACCTGTTTTAACATTCTGAAATAGTCATTTTCCATGGCAAAAAAAACCAAAAAGAAACGTGCAAACAATATGCATATCACAAGAGAGATTTCTTCACAACTTCATTGAACCATATATATATATAAACATTTAAAATAAATAAATAAAGCAATAAACCAAATAACGCAAATGAATACAGTACACTTCTTTACCTGTCATTGCAGCGAATTAACAAAGTGCATTCGCAATGTATCAAATGTAAAACATCTCCTATTTTCACCTAAAATAAGTTAATAGCTAGAAAAATTCATTCTAGGTCACATGACGTGACAGGCGCATAACGAAGGAATGGAATATCCCACGAATCAACTTTCGTGGATGTGTATTCATTGTTTGATTCCAATAAAGCGTCCTTAATTGCACACATATCTAAAAAGCCAAGGGTTTTCTCTAGGATATTTTTTAATTTGGCGTTCACACCTGCAATACGAGAGTCTGATTTTGGCTCATTCAGTTTTTGAAGCAGTGCAATTACTAACTCAAGAACCTTAGGCATTTCTATATCTGACGTCTGCATATTTGATACGGTTCTAGATCTCGTATATCTTCAAAATGTTTTTAATGTATAGGAACGACTCCATTAATTGTTCTGAAATCAGAAGCTTTACAATAGCCACTGCGCTATATCCTCTCAATTAAACGTATTTATTACTTCTATGACTTTGGGATAGTGTTCGGCATAATAAGTAGCTGCGTCCAACCAACTGCCCCAACGAATAATAGGCTCCGGTGGTAGGGGAGTATTAGGTGCTTTGCTTTAAATATTTGTACCCTTGAAGGAGCTTTCAGAAAACATTCTTTGACTTTGGATATGAAGCAGCCGACATCTTTGAAATTAGCCTTTACGTGTTCGGCCACTCTCTGAAGGACGTGTACCATGCATGTTATATGAGTTAATTTAGGATATAGCGTCTGAAGACCTTTTGCTACTTTCACCATGCCGCATTAGTTACAAGCAATAAAACATTTTGTCGTTTGATTCCATGTGGATACAAGAGACACATTGAATTTTCGAAGATTTTCTATGCTCTCGTGGTTTACTTTATCCAGTAGCCCAGAAGTCACTAACATTTTCTTATCTGCACGACCGGGCAACAAAACTCCCACAATAAGGTTTGCTACGAACCTACCACAGCAATCTGTTGTTTCCTTCAGTAAAACCCAAATTTTCCGGGCTTGCTTCACTTCCCTTATCTGCTTCAATGTAACGCCATAGCAAGATGCAATATAATGTTTTCCTAAGGTCGACACTCGGGAAACATTTTTAACCCTATATTTTTTCTAGAAATGCTTTAAAATATTTATTTTCGAACTTATTGAAAGGGATATTGGCATGCACCAATATGCTACACAAATCTCCATAAAATTAGAATGTGTAATTTAATATTTTTCATGTGTATTTTGCTATTGCAGTGTTTTTGAAATAATCGAGATCTGTCTGCCCTGATGTATTTTTTGCAGCATTTGCAATATTCACTATTGTTTACTTTGACGAGGAAATGTTCCTTTCCAAACTTATCTATAAGTGCATCCTGAAGGGAACGCTTGATACTCGTGTTCTTCGACATGCTTCAAAGTACTGTGGAGTATAAATAAGAGCAATTAACACTAACATAAATATCAATGAATATGTAAATACCATGAAACTATACCATTTTTTACTCATGGATCTCGAGTACGAAAGGGGACAGCATCAACCAAGGCCAAAGCAGTAATATGAATGCCCACAGCGACCTTCGCTGCGCACCCCACCCACCGGGCTAGGACATCAACTCAACCCCGTTCGTTCCCAACTGCGTCTGCTAATTCCGTGACTCAAAATCGAGGCCTGGTTAATGACATGCTTTCAAAATAACAACATGCAAGGTGTATTAGTAGGATAGATAGGGGAATTCCGCCCCACATTTTGACCAAAAAATGAGTTTGTATGGGATGGATAGGGAAAACGAGGAGGGATGCTAGGCTAGGAGAGTGTTGAAGAAGGGGAAATGCGTTTATATGTGAGACATAAGGAAAACGAGGAGAGATACTATGTAAAGCAGGGGCTGAAGGTGGGAGAAATGCGCTTTATATGAGAGGTAGGGGATAAGAGGAGAGATTCTATGCTAGATAGGTGTTGAAGGGTGGAATGTGTGTTTATATGGAAGAGATAGAAAACCGAGGAAAGGTACTTGTTTTGACAGCGGTTGAAGGGTAGAATATGCGTTTATATGGCAAGAGATAGGAAAAACGAGTAGCGATGCTAGGGAGGACAGGGACTGAAGCGTAGAATATGCTTTTATATGGGAGAGATAGGGAATACGAGGAGAGAAGCTAGACTAGGCAGGAAATGATTGGCAGGATATGCGTTTACATGGGAAGAGATAGGGAAAGCAAGGAGAGATACTAAGGAGGATATGGTTGAAGGAGCGGAAATGCGTTTATATGGAAAGATAGGGAAATGAGGAGAATTGCTAGGTGGAGCAGGGCCTGAAGGAGGGACAAATGCGCTTTATATCAGACAGGGAGGGAATTCGAGAAGAGATGCTAGGCTAAACAGAGGTTGAGAGGTAGATTATACGTTTATATGAGATAGGTAGCAAATACGAGGAGTGCTGCTTGGCTAGACAGAGGTTGAGGGGTAGAGTATGTGTTTATATGGAAAGATAGGAAAACGAGGAGAGATGCTAGGCTAGACAGAGTTTGAAGGGCAGAATATGCCCTTTATATGGAAGATATAAGGAAAATGGGGAGAGATACTATGCTAGGTGAGGGCTGGAGGAGGGAAATGCGTTTATATGAGAGAGATAAAGAAAACCAGGAGAGATGCTAGGGAGGCTAGGGTTGCTGCATGTATAATGTCCGCGTCTTCTCCAGGATTGCACCACCCGGCATTCAGCAGGTGAACAGATTCGATGGTTTGGTTGCAGCATAGCTCCGTACATTTCACAGGTAATTCAGGTATTATCGTAGGTATTTCGGGTAATCCAGGTAGTATCACAGGTAGGCGTATTCCAGGAGTTGAGTGTAGCATAGTTCCGTATGATTTCACAGATAATTCAGGTAGTTAACGTTGGTATTTTGCATAATCCGGGTAGTGTCACAGCAGTTCGTGGTAATTTCAGGCAGCGATTCGTATCAGAACTATTTAAAGTAATTTCGCGTGATTCAGCTAGTATCACAGGTATTTAAGTCATTTTACAGGTAATTCAGACATTATAACAGGTATTTATCGTTATATAGGTAGTAATTCCACACTTTATAAGCATTTCTTATATAATGTTATAAAGCCTTTATATACATTTTTTTTCTAAATCTTGTAAACTTTTATATGTTAAACATTTAACGTCAGAAGGGATAGACTGTGTTATTGGTTTACAGTTTTAGGGTATACAGAAGTAGTCTAAAGTAAGCATACATCGAAAATCTTAACCTAACGTGTTCCACTCTTACCTGCTCTGGAACATCCTGTCATTGTATATTCTACCTGTCATCGTCTAACATATCCAACACGTAACCCCATGTATCAGAATAACGTGACAAAACGTAACCCCACGCAACAAAAGTAACCCAACCTATCAACAAAACGTAACGAAACGTAAACCCAAAACGTAACCAAATGCAAACGGTGCATTCATAAGACAACCTCAACTAATCAACCATTCATAACTTGGACAATAAGTATGGAAACTTAACCTAGCCTTGACTGTCGTCTCATTGTCTATTATGTCCTTTCACCATCTCAACAAATTGATACATTCCCCCTCTTTCAGCATCTGTCTAGTCTGGCACCTCTCCGCGTATTCTCTAGCTCTCTCACGCAACTCACATTTCCCTCCTTCTGCCACTATCTAGCCTAGCATCTCCCTAGTTTTCCCTATGTTTCCATATAAAGCATACTCTACACCGTTTTGCGTATATCTTACCTCTTTCATATAAAATATATTCCCCTACTTCAGCCTCTGTCTAGCCTAACATCAGCCCTTGTATTCCCTATCTCTCCCATATTAACGCATTTTCCTCCCTGAAGACCTTCTCAACCTAGCATACACCCTCGTTTTCCCTACCCTTTCCCATGTAAACGCAAAAAACCTGCGCCAGAATCCCTCTAAATAAGCTACTCCCGTTAAAGCCCACAATTTATGTAGAATACATTTGTTTAGATAACCATTTCCGAGATATTCCTTGTTATTGGTTTGAATTTTCAAATACGTATACTTTTCACAAATGGGAGTCATTATTCCTTTTATTTTTTTCGTCGTGGTTATGCAAAGAGCAAGGAATTTTAAAGTCATCACGTAACGACACGCTCCCTAAAAGTCGGACTATAGCTTTACCTAATGTATCGTACAACGAAATCTGTAAATGTGAATTGAAAGTTTATCTGAATTAACAAGAAGTAGAATAATAAGATTTTGTAATGATAGTTTGTAGAAGAGGGAGTAGAAACATTTATGTGAATGTATCACATTCGATATTTTAAGTAAGAAGCCACTATTCGTTTTTTCTCATGATCATGCAAATGCATGGAATTTAAAAGCCATCACATAACGACCCGTTTTATAAAAATCCGTCTATTGCTTTGACGTACTGCATCCTTATATCTACAAAGAATGTGTAATGTCGGTTTATCAGCATTAACAATACGTAGGCAGAAGAGTAAGCTTTTGTAAGAATGGTTTTAGAAGTGTGAGTAGAAGAAGTCATGTGAATGAAACATAAGATTTTTCTAAGGTGCAAGTGCTATGTATTTGTTTCTCGCGATGTCAGGGAAAGGGTATGGAATTTTATGATCAATATATAGCGACTCGTTTTGGAACATTTGTCTATCGCGTCTCCTCTGACCTTTTTGCATCTACTTCGAAATGTTAATTAAATCATTTTTGCAACCGTTTATATCGATTAACCTAAACTAGAAAGAAAAATAAAACTTTTGTAACAATATATTGCATAAGATATATAAAAATAAACTATAGTTGCTAGAGAAAGTCGTGTGAATGTAACACACAAACTTTTCTCTCAGGGGTTACTAATACCAAAAACTAATTTAACATGTGCGAACATTTGTGTTTTGTTTCCCGTCCTGCGCATGCAACCGAGTTCGTCTTGCTTAATTCGAGATAATTTCTAGTAAAACTCGTATGGTGATTAATGTAGCATTAATAGAACGTTTTGTATCAGCAGCAATATATATATATATATATATATATATATAGGACTAAGTAAAGTTGCAATTTGTTAGAAAGTCATTGAATGATTGTTGTTTCCATTTAGTTCTTTCTTTCCTTCCTTCTCTTATTTTGTGAGCTTAACGTCCTTTAACCGGGTAAGTTATACACAATGGGGAATGAATGAAATGGATGAAGTGATGCTCAGAGTAACCCTATATTCATCTTCCCAGGATAAGGGAAAGCCCCGGAAAAACCTTAATCCAGCTAACTCACCCTAAACAAGATTCGAACTCATGTGAAGCAGATAACCACTCCCACAACTCGAAGTTGAGCAGAAGAAGTATTGTATTTCACCCAAAAATTCTATGTAGAGTTTTCAACGGAAATACTCGTACATGTTTTGAAGCCACTTGAAACCCCCCCCCGAAAAAAAGAATTTTTACCACGTATATTTATACCACATAAGTAGGTACATTACAAGAGCTCGAGCGCAGTTTTTTGGGCATATGGGAAAGGATAGGGAAAACGAGGGCAGATGCCAGGTTGAGGGGGCTTTGAAGAAGGAAAATGGGTTTATATGGGTGAGATAGGGGATACGGGGGGGGGGCTGATGCTAGGCTAGACAGGGTTGAAGGAGGGAAGTACGTTTATGTGGAAGAGATAGCGGAGAGTTATTAGGCTAGACAGAGGTTTAGAGTAGAGTATACGTTTATATGTATGAGAAGTATAGGAACAGGAAGAGAGGTATTAGGCTAAGGAGGTTGAGTATGCGTTTATAAGGAGAGGCGAGAAAACGGAGAGATCCTATGCTAGGATAGACAGGTGTTAAAGTTAGAATGTGTTTTATATGAGCGGTATAGGAAACCAAGGAGAGATACTCAGCTAGACAGGGGCAGGAGGGGAATGTGTTTTATATGGGAGAGATACGGCATACGAGGAGAAGTGCTAGGCCAGACATGTTGAGGACTAGAATATGCGTCTATATGGAAAAGATAGGGATTACGGGGAGAGATGGTAGACTAGACAGAGGTTGAGAGTAGAATATGGTTTATATGAGAGGTATAGGAAAACGAGGAGAGGTGTTAGGCTAGACAGAGCTAGAGGAGTAGAGTGTGGTTTATGTGAGAGGTATAGGAACAGGAGGAGAGGTGTTAGGCTAGACAGATACTAAAGCAGTAGCAATATGGGTTTATATACAGGAGAGATAGGGAATAGGAGAGGAGGTGCTAGACTTTCAAAGTGACTTTAGACGAGAACTTCCTGGAAAGCTGTTTGTTGTCAATACCAGGACACAAATTCTAGACAGCTGCAGCACGTAACCCACTCACGTAAAAAGGTGACCCGCTCACGGAAAAAGGTGACCCACTCACACAAAAAGGTGACTCACTCACGGAAAAAGGTGACCCACAAAGGGAAAAGGACAGGGAAAAAGGTGACCATCTCAAGCAGAAAAGGTGACCACTCAAGCAAACAGGTGACTCACTCAAGGAAAAAAGGTGACCCACTAATGTAAAAAGGTGACCCAGTCACAAAAAAGGTGACCCACTAACGTAAAAAGGTGACCCGCACAGGGAAAAAGGTGACCCACTCAAGCAAAAAGGTGACACACTAACATAAACAGGTGACCCACTCACGCAAAAAGGTAATCCACTCACGCTAAAAGGTAAGTAATTCAGGTAGTATCACAGGGTAGGACAGATTCAGGGAAACAGGTATAGCATAGTTCCGTATGACTTCACAGGTAATTCAAATAGTATCGTAGGTATTTGAGTGATTCAAGTATCATAGCTGCTTAGAGTAACTCAGCTAGTATCACGCTAGATTCCATGGGCAGGGATTCGTATCAGAGCTATTTAAGTCAGTCGCACTTGATTCGGGTATTATCATAGGTATTTAAGTAATTTTAACAGGTAATTCAGATAGTATCACAGGAGGCTAGATTCCTGGGGCAGAGCGTATCATAGCTGTATATGATTTCGCAGGCAATTCAGCTAGTATCGTAGTATCGTGGGCATTTAAGCTAATTCAGCTAGTATCACAGGAGGCCATATTCCAGAGGCTGACTGCATCATAGCTGTGTATGATTACACAGGTAATTCAGATAGTATCGTAGGTATTTGGGCGATTCAAGCATCATAGGTGCTTAGAGTAACTCAGCTAGTATCACAGGAGGCTAGATTCCATGATCAGGATTTCGTATCAGAGCTATTTAAGGTAATTTCACTTGATTCGGATAGTATCACAGGTATTTAAGTAATTTTAACAGGTAATTCAGATAGTATCACAGGAGGCTAGATTCCAGGGGCAGAGCGTATCATAGCTGTATATTTTTCAGAGTCAATTCAGCTAGAATCGGGGGGGAGGCATTTAAGCTAATTCAGCTAGTATCACAAGGGGCTAACTGCATCATAGCTGTGTATGATTTCACAGGTAATTCAGTTAGTATCGTAGGTATTTAGGCTAATTCAGCTAGTATTACAGGAGAATAGATTCCAGAGGTTGGATATGGCATAGTTTCGTATTTCACAGATAATTCAGAGAGTATCGTAGGTATTTAGCATAATTCAAGTATCATAGATAGTAGATTACATGGCTTTGAAGCAAGCTCTTAATCATGGGTTACGACTAAAAAATCTATCGTGTGCTGCAATTCCAATAGTCACAGTGGTTGAAACCTTATGTGGAATTTAACAACAGGCTGCTACTACAACAAGCTGGAAATGATTTCGAGGAGGATCTCTACAAGCTCTTTAACAACGTCATGTTTGGAAAAACTATGGAGAACCTGCGTAACCGTGTGGACATACGACTAGTAACAAACGAGAACACTCTGGAAAAGTTGATCGCCAAGCCTACGTTTATTGATAGGACGATATATGCTGCTATTCTAGCTGCTGTACATATGGCCTCTCGACAAGCCTATATACATTGGTATGAGTGTGTTGGACAGCTCCAAGACATTAATGTATCACCATCATTATGATGTGTTGTTTCCAGAGAGCTGGAAATCTGAAGCTTATGTACATGGATACTGATTCATTCATTCATCGTGTAACAACTGAAGATGTGTACCATGATAAGTTACGTTTACTTGAGCATCTGGATACTGCTGATTATCCTACAACTATATACGCTATTCAGCTCTAAACAAGGTGCTCGGGAAATTTAAAGATGAGGCTAATAGCAAAATATTTCTGCGCTTTGTCGGACGACGAGCTAAGATGTATGCACTAGATATCCATGGTACAATGGTAAAAAAGATTAAGGGTATAAAACGTAGTGCTATTAACATTACGTTTGACAGCTATACAGACTGTCTTAAAACCTGTGAAATCATCAGAACGCCTATGAATCTAATCTTATCACGAAAGCACGCTGTGCAAGTGAATAAAATTACATTAAATACCATTGATGATAAAAGAGTAATTACCGAGGATGCAATAACTATCTATGGGTATGGACATTACAGTATTGCAAACAGTGCTTAAGAGAATTTAAGTCGAAGATGAAGATTTTCTCCGCGAGTCTACAATCTTAAAAAAAAGTTTACTCATGTGCTTTGTATGCACATAGCAGGTAAATGGTGAAGAAAGGAGAAGATAGAAGGGGAATCTATTCTCCTGTAATACTAGCTGAATTAGCCTAAATACCTACGATACTAACTGAATTACCTGTGAAATCATACACAGCTATGATGCAGTTAGCCCCTTGTGATACTAGCTGAATTAGCTTAAATGCCTCCCCCCCGATTCTAGCTGAATTGCCTCTGAAAAATATATAGCTATGATACGCTCTGCCCCTGGAATCTAGCCTCCTGTGATACTATCTGAATTACCTGTTAAAATTACTTAAATACCTGTGATACTATCCGAATCAAGTGAAATTACCTTAAATAGCTCTGATACGAAATCCTGATCATGGAATCTAGCCTCCTGTGATACTAGCTGAGTTACTCTAAGCACCTATGATGCTTGAATCGCCCAAATACCTACGATACTATCTGAATTACCTGTGTAATCATACACAGCTATGATGCAGTCAGCCTCTGAAATATAGCCACCTGTGATACTAGCCGAGTTACTCTAAGCACCTATGATGCTTGAATCGCGCAAATACCTACGATACTATCTGAATTACCTGTGAAATCATACACATCTATGATGCAGTCAGCCTCTGGAATATGGCCTCCTGTGATACTAGCTGAATTACCTGTTAAAATTACTTAAATACCTGTGATAATACCCGAATCAAGTGCGACTGACTTAAATAGCTCTGATACGAATCCCTGCCCATGGAATCTAGCGTGATACTAGCTGAGTTACTCTAAGCAGCTATGATACTTGAATCACTCAAATACCTACGATACTATTTGAATTACCTGTGAAGTCATACGGAACTATGCTATACCTGTTTCCCTGAATCTGTCCTACCCTGTGATACTACCTGAATTACTTACCTTTTAGCGTGAGTGGATTACCTTTTTGCGTGAGTGGGTCACCTGTTTATGTTAGTGTGTCACCTTTTAGCTTGAGTGGGTCACCTTTTTCCCTGTGCGGGTCACCTTTTTACGTTAGTGGGTCACCTTTTTGTGTGAGTGGGTCACCTTTTTACATTAGTGGGTCACCTTTTTTCCTTGAGTGAGTCACCTGTTTGCTTGAGTGGTCACCTTTTCTGCTTGAGATGGTCACCTTTTTCCCTGCCCTTTTCCCTTTGTGGGTCACCTTTTTCCGTGAGGGAGTCACCTTTTTGTGTGAGTGGGTCACCTTTTTTCGTGAGCGGGTCACCTTTTTACGTGAGTGGGTTACGTGCTGCAATTGTCTAGAATTCGTGTCCTGGTATTGACAACAAACAGCTTTCCAGGAAGTTCTCGTCTAAAGTCGCTTTGAAAGTCTAGCACCTCCTCTCCTATTCCCTATCTCTCCTGTATATAAACCCATATTGCTACTGCTTTAGTATCTGTCTAGCCTAACACCTCTCCTCCTGTTCCTATACCTCTCACATAAACCACACTCTACTCCTCCAGCTCTGTCTAGCCTAACACCTCTCCTCGTTTTCCTATACCTCTCATATAAACCATATTCTACTCTCAACCTCTGTCTAGTCTACCATCTCTCCCCGTAATCCCTATCTTTTCCATATAGACGCATATTCTAGTCCTCAACATGTCTGGCCTAGCACTTCTCCTCGTATGCCGTATCTCTCCCATATAAAACACATTCCCCTCCTGCCCCTGTCTAGCTGAGTATCTCTCCTTGGTTTCCTATACCGCTCATATAAAACACATTCTAACTTTAACACCTGTCTATCCTAGCATAGGATCTCTCCGTTTTCTCGTCTCTCCTTATAAACGCATACTCAACCTCCTTAGCCTAATACCTCTCTTCCTGTTCCTATACTTCTCATACATATAAACGTATACTCTACTCTAAAACCTCTGTCTAGCCTAACAACTTTCCGCTATCTCTTCCATATAAACGTACTTCCCTCCTTCAACCCTGTCTAGCCTAGCATCAGCCCCCCCCGTATCCCCTATCTCTCCCATATAAACCCATTTTCCTCCTTCAAAGCCCCCTCAACCTGGCATCTGCCCTCGTTTTCCCTATCCTTTCCCATATATGCCCAAAAATCTGCGCTCGATCTCTTCTAATGTACCTACTGACATACATAGGAGGTAGAGAAGGTATTTCATTTCACCCAAAAATTCGATATAGAGATTTCACTGGAAATACATGTTTTGAGGCCTCCCGAGCCCTAAAAAGGCACTTCCAAAAAAGGTCCTATGTTTGTGTGTGTGTGTGTGTGTGCGAGCACCACAAGTCTAAAACGAAAAATCGCATAAATATCAAAATTGGTATTGAAGTTCGTATCTTCCAAGGTTGATCTATAGGATTTTCAACAAAATCCTCATCCCAAACTACACTTTACATGGAAGGTTTTTAGAATTTTTTTATTTTCTCAAATATGCCTCTAACATTTTGATTAAAATACCATATATTTAAGATATTCACATGAAAAATAAAATGAACATTTCAAATTTTCTGGGTCTAGCTGCAAAGTTATCTTCATTCGGAAGGAATTTTGTATAATCTTGTATAACTGGTAAACGTTAAGCGATAGACGAAAGCGTACTATATAAAAAAAATCTCTTTTAAGCACACAACTTATTTCAAATAATCTTTATGGCATAAACCATTTCCAAGATATTCGTTATTAATTATTCGAATTGTTCAGTACTCCGTCATTCTTCTCAAATTCTATCGACATTCAGTTGTCTCTCACCATTGCATGAAAAGAGTATGGAATTTCAAGGCCAGTATATAGCGTCCAGTTCTTAAAGATGTTATTATCGCTGTTCCCTTTGTAAATGTAACGAAATGTGTAATGTAGCTATTTCTGCAAATGATATCTCGATTAAAATGAAGTAGATATAAAAACGTCCTTACTGATACATTTACATGGCTTTCTTTACCTTCTATTTTTACTTTCTCTACTACGTATAGTAAGTAGGGGAAGTATTGTATTCCACCCAAAAATTCGATACCGAGATTTCACCGGAAATACATGTTTTGAGATCCCCTGAATCCAAAAAAAGCATTTTTGGAAACATGTCCGTGTGTGTGTCTATGTGTCTGTCTGTGTGTCTGTCTGTGAACAGCATAACTCAGAAACGAACAGTCGGATAAACACCAAACTTGGTATTTAGGTTCAGTATCTTCCAGAGATGCGACACGAAGGTTTTCAAGAAAATCCCCCCACCACAGAGTACCCTTTACATGTAACATTTTTCGGAAATTTTAATTTTCTCAAAAATGGCTCTAACGATTTTGATTAAAATATCATATGTTTAAGATATTTTCATGACAAATAAAATGTATATCTTGAATTTTCTGGGAATGTCTCCAAAAGTATTCTTCATTGTGAACGACTTTTGGAAACTGGTAAACCATAAGAGATAGACAAAATTTTACTACACAAAAGATATAGATAGCGTTAAAATACACAATTTATGTCATATACATCTTTGTTGTTGAGTGAACCATTTTCGAGATATTGCTTATTATTCCCTTAAATTTTTCAATACTTATTTTTACTTTCTCTACTACATATAGTAAGTAGGGGAAGTATTGCATTCCACCCAAAAATTCGATACCGAGATTTCACCGGAAATACATGTTTTGAGACCTCCTGAATCCAAAAAAAGCATTTTTGGAAACATGCCTGTGTGTGTGTCTGTGTGTGTGTGTGTGTGTGTGTATGTGTGTGTGTGTGTCTGTGTGTCTGTGAACAGCATAACTCAAAAACGAACAGTCGGATAAGCACCAAACTTGGTATTTAGGTTCAGTATCGTCCAGAGATGCGACACGAAGGTTTTCAAGAAAATCCCCCCACCCCAAACTACCCTTTACATGGAAGATTTTTCGAAAATTTTAATTTTCTCAAAAATGGCTCTAACGATTTTGATGAAAATATCATATGTTTAAGATAATGTCATGAGAAATGAAATGTATATCTCGAATTTTCTGGGAATGTCTCCAAAAGTCTTCTTCATTGTGAACGACTTTTACATAACTGGTAAACCATAAGAGATAGGACAAAAGTTTACTGCACAAAAAATGTAGATCGCGTTAAAATACACAACTTATGTCATATACATTTCTTTTGTTGAGTGAATCGTTTTCGAGATATTGCTTATTATTTCCTTAAATTTTCCAATACTTATACTTTTTCTCAAATTCGTTATTCAATTTTTTTTATGTCCTGGACATGCAAAGAGAATGGAATGCGCCACATAGCAACCAGCGTTAAAATATTTGACTATCGCTTAAAAGCTACCATATTTCCCTTGCATCTACAAGAAAATTACCAATAAGATTGACATCTCGATATCTCGATTAATATGAAGCATATGGAGAATAGGCGTTTGTAAAATTGGATTGTACAAGAGTAGAGAAAGTCATGTGAGTGTAACACATCAGATTTTTTCAAATGGGAATTCGTTATTCATTTTTTGTCTTGGATATGCAAAGAGTATTAATCTGTGGCAAAGGGAATAGTGCTGCACCTAGCAACCAGCTATTAAGAGATATGTATGTGCTTAAAGGCTACTGTATTTCTATATTGCCCTTGTAAATATATATTCCCCTTACATCTACAAGAAAATTAGCAATAAGATAGAGTCTGCAAATGTTTATCTCGATTAACATGAAGCATATGGAGAATAAGGTTTATAAAAATAGTTTGTACAAGAGTAGAGAAAGTCATGTGAGTGTAACACATCAGATTTTTTACTTTCTCTACTACGTACAGTAAGTAGGGGAAGTATTGTATTCCACCCAAAAATTCGATACCGAGATTTCACCGGAAATACATGTTTTGAGACACCCTGAATCCAAAATAAGCATTTTTGGAAACATGTCAGTGTGTGTGTGTGTGTCCGTGTGTGTGTGTGTGTCTATGTGTCTGACTGTGAACAGCATAACTCAGAAACGAACAGTCGGATAAACACCAAACTTGGTATTTAGGTTCAGTATCTTCCAGAGATGCGAGACGAAGGTTTTCAAGAAAATCCCCCCACCCCAGATTACCCTTTACATGGAAGATTTTTCGAAAAGTTTAATTTTCTCAAAAATGACTCTAACGATTTTGATTAAAATATTATATGTTTAAGATATTTTCATGACAAATAAAATGTATGTGTTGAATTTTCTGGGAATGTCTCCAAAAGTATTCTCCATTGTGAAACAACTGGATGTTGACAGGATTATAAAGGAATGACCAAGTAATGAGCAATTCGAACCTTTAATAACGGATATCTCAGAAGTAATTTATATGACAAAAAACTTATTTCAAATAAATTGTGTGTTTTAAAGAGAATTACGTTTTTTGTATATATGTTTTCGTCTATTGCTTAAAGTTTACCAGCTATACAAGATTATATAAAATTTCTTTCGAATGAAGGTGACTTCAGAGGCTCTTCCCAGAAAATTCAAGATATACATCTTATTTGTCATGTAAATACCTTTAATATATGGTATTTTAATAAAAATTGTTAAAGCTATTTTTTTAGAAAATAAAAAGTTTCGAAAAATGTTTCATGTAAAGGGTAGTTTGGGGTGAAGGAATTTTCTTGAAAATCTTCATATCACATCTTTGGAAGATACTGAACCTAACTATCAAGTTTGGTAAAACTTTTATTTTTTGGGTCATGCTGTTCACAGACACATACGCGCGCGCGCGCGAAGCTTTTTCTAAGAATGCTTTTTTGGATTCAGGGGCCTGAAAGCATGTATTTCCTTTGAATTTTGGGGCTGAGTGCAGTACCTTCTCTACATACTATGTATGTGGTAGAGAAAGTAATAAGCTTTGATAAGAATAGTTTATGTACCCACTAATAGACGATAAACTGTAGAGAGAAAGTCATGTGAGTGTAACACATAAGATTTTTAGAAGAAGTTCCCTGTGGTGTGTGTTTGTGTGAACAGCATAATACAAAAACGAAAATTCCGATAAATGCCAGCTTTGGTATTTAAGATCTTTATCTTCCAAAGATGTGACAGGAAGATGTTTCCAGAAAATACCCCCCTCCAAACTGGCGTTTGCATGGAAGTTTTTTTCGAAATTTCATATTTTGTCAGAAATGGCTTAACAATTTTGATTAAAATACCATATATTTAGCATGTTTACTTGGCAATCAAAATGTATGTCTTATTTATCACCTGGGAATAGCCTACTTACTGCACAACAAAGTAGATCTCGTTAGACCATGCAATTTCTATAAAATGCTTTGTGGAGTTAACCATTTCGGGGACATTCCTTGTTATTTGTTTTTAAAATAGTTTTCTCAATTGGTATGTCCCTATTCGTCTTTCTTCTTCTTCTTTCCTTCGTGGTCATGCAAAGAGCATGGAATTTCAAAGGCGTCACGTAGTAACATGCTCTTTAAAAATCTGACTATCACTTTAGGCTCTACATCCTACAACGAAATGTATAAAGAAAGTTTACCTGGATTAGCTGGAAGCGTACAGAATAATACAATTTTCTAAGATCAGTTTGTAGAAGAATGATTAGAGAAAGTCATGTGACTACAACACATAGCTTTTTCTCCGTATATCAGTATTGCACAATCTATTACTTTCTCTAGCATGTACTTAGAGTAAGTTCAGTGACGAGTGAAATACATGTTTAGAGGTCCCATGAACCCAAAAGAAGCATTTTTATAAAAACGTCCGTGTTTGTGCCTATGTGTCTGTATGTATGTCTGTTAACAATATGACCAAAAAAAACCCAAATGTATGATAAATACAAACTTGGTATTTAGGTTAAGCATCTTTCTAAGATGCCACAAGACATTTTTAAGAAAAACCCCCTCCCCAAACTACCCTTTACATGAAAGAATTTTCGACTTTTTCGATTTTCTCAAAAATAGTTCTAACGGTCTTGATTAAAACACCATATATTTCAGATATCTACTTGAATGTCCTGGGAATAGCTTATGAAGTCCATATATTCTGAAGGAATATTGTATGATTTTGAATAAGTGGTAAACCTAAAGAAATATATGAAAGCGTACTACACAAAAAACCTCTTTAAAACAAGCAATTTATTTCAAATAACCCTTTTATGGCATTAAACGTTTTCGATATATATGTGTTATTGAAATGAATGTTTCATTATCTGTCATTTTTTAAAGTCATCTCGCTATTCACTTATTTCTCATGGTGTAATGGAAAGAGTATGGACTTTATAGGCCAGCATAAGCGACTAACGTTTAGACATCTGACTATCAATTCTATTTCCTCTATACCCTTGTACCTTCAATGAAATGTGTAAAAAAAGTTGTTTCTGGAAAGGATTATCTCGATTAACATGAAGTAGTTAGAAAAATAAGCATTAGTAAGAATAGTTGTGGAAGAAGTTTTATAAAAATAAGCTATAGCAGGCAAAGAAACTCATGTGAATATAATACATACGAATGTTTTAAATAGGGCTTCAAGTTTTATAATAAATATTTATGATTGTAATAAATGTCCTAATTTTATCTGAAATTGTTTACCTATCATTGATATCTGTTAAGCAATTCCCATGTGAGTAAATGAGCAGTTGTGTTCTTTTATCAAGATTATAGATTTTGTTTTCACACGACCACTATTAATTTGTAATTAATAAAACAACCACACTACCCATTCCACCACGCATTGAAAAGTGCCTTGCACCATTTTATTGACTGAATTGTTTTGTTTGCAGGTGGTATTGGTTGAACAGCTTGCTGCCGCTGATGCGAGTATCATCTGCAGCACCGCTCAGAGATCCTACCAATCTCAAGACCCTTGCAGCACGGAAATCAGCAACAAATGCAGTGCGCTTCCGCTACTCCCTTCTACCTTATTTAATATGGACCAGTCATCTTGGCGCTCCAATAGCTCGTCCGATGTTCTTCGATTGGCCAGGAGATCTTTTGACCCGGTCTCTTGATGAACAGTTCATGCTGGGACCTGCACTTCTCGTAAGACCTGTATTCACATCACAGCTGGTCACTATGCAGCTCTACTTACCAAGTCAAAGTTCATGGTATCACTTTCGAAGTGGAGTACCAGTTTCCCCAAATAATGGTTCCATCGCTAATGTGGTTGACTTTGACGATGTTGTGGTTTTGATTAGAGGAGGATACATCGTGCCAACTCAGGTATTTTCATCTTTACGTTGTGAGTTAACCGTGCCAGTGAGGCAAGTTATGAACCTTTTAATATAAAATTATTACATCTCTAAGATTTAAAAATATGTTAATTATGAATGGCTTAGTAGTGATTAAATACAGAGCTGATGTATGAAGTTCTTCTAGAACAAATCGCCTAGAATGCTTCCAAGAACACACCGCCCACAGGAAACACGTTTGCGCGGTGTTATGCTGTTTTCTTTTGTGATGTTTGTGGTAACCACATAGATGTACTCAAAATTTCTTGCTGTTGGGTCTGCCACTGCGGCTGATCTGATGCTATTGTGGTTGTTGCTGATGTTATTGATGGGAGTGCTTGTTTAGATGGGGTTTTAGGATAGAGCATCAGGATGAGATTTATCCGATAAGGATAACCTTGGTCTCGGGGGTGATAAGAAAAACAATTTTTGCTGCGTTTATATATAAAAATTGCATATAGCTTGTTAATCGGATGTTGCAGTGGATGCAGTAGATCTCCTGACCCAGACATAGGTTGGTTGCAATCTGTGCATTCTACTTAATTGTCCAATGCCGATATTTTTGTATGTAGTGATATTTTGTATTGGGCCACTTCACTTAAGTACTCGTATTTAAACTTCACCCGGCACATACTGTATCCTCGGCACCACTCGCGTTTACATTACGCAGTAATCAATTACGCGCCATCTCCATAGCTAAATATTGGAATCTGTCCACGACGGGTACTGCGTCAACGTCAGGAATGTATTAAAATCTGTCCCCTTTTTAACAGAGTTCTTTCTTTTTATATAATTTTCAAAACATGCGACTTGTTAAACACTACTTCTGTTAGTTCCTTACTTTAGCTGACATCGAGCCGAATACAAAATACATGAATATTATTGGTTACACATCGTTCACGTGAGCATATGTTAGAGACATTTTACGGTTACTTCCTATGGTACATATAACGATATTTCCTGGGCTTCTACTAACCGAACAATGTGTGATAGAATTCACCCTCCCCGCTGTGACAAAGGATTCTCTGTTGCTACAAATAAAATTCATCGTTTCGACAATTCTCAAGTTTGTTTCCACTCATACTTATGTAATTTATATATTATATCTAAAATTAACACCATATATGTATTTGTGTATTCTTTAATATTTTGGAATGCAAATACCTGCTTCAGGTGTCATTATCAGGGCTTGAAATTCAGCCGTCGTGGTCATCTAAAGAAGTGTTACATTCCTCACAAAAATTCACAAAACAAAATCTTGTTTTGAGATCTGCGCTTTAGAAAATGTCGATGGCGTGCATGTATCAGTTTAATAATTTCATAGGTAAAAATGAAACGTTGCATTTAAAGTAAGAAGTTCTCTGAGGATGCAAGGCAAACCTTTTTAAGGAACTTCCCTCACTGCAACTAACCTATTACTTAGAAAATTGTTCAATATATGTTTCAGATTTTCTAAAAAAACCGCTTCAATAATTTCGATTTAAATAAGTACTCGAAAATAATACGTATATTTCCATAAAAAGCATTTTGTAGCCTTTTAATTTCATACAAATAATTATAAAAGTATATAGGCATTGTAAATGTGGATCTCATTCTTCCTTATTTTAAGCAATACATTTTGAAGTATTGACAGAAAATACAGCCTGAGTAAAGCCTCTCTGGAGACGTTAAAGTGACCTTGAAGTGCTCGAGCGTCCGCCAGTTCGTGCCACGAGTAAGTAAGCAAGTAAAGTCAAGGTCAGGCTCGTTTTAAGGATATAAGGCGAAATTTTCAAAAAAAAATTCCCCCACCTCCCACACATTATTTCATTAGCAACTGCAGATGGTTTGGAAGAAATGTTAAGGATAGTGGTGTTCGGAATGACAAAAATGAGCATTCACTAAAAGCATTAGGAAATTGGGCGTGTGGCAAATTTATTAATTCAGTATTTTATGACTTCACCTAATAATAAAATCGAATTAAAATAAATGTCCAAACCTTTATCCTCCAGGAGAACCACTGCGCTATCCTCCTAAAATTTATGCGTTTATAGCACAGAGTTTATATGCCATTTCCGTAGTGTAGTGGTACGCTTGGCATCTATTGCCTGAATGATTGGGTCTCGCATTCACGGCATCGTTTGTGATTTTTTTTCTTTATTATTAATCCTGAAATGCTAGATCCTATTCTCATTAATTTGCAATTTTGTCGAATACCATAATTATTACGCTTTCTATTTTACATATGTTGCCATGACATGCGTCCAAGTATGTCAGAAGTGCCTGGACAGCACCTAGGATATCTTCTCGAATAATCGCAGTTCTATTGATAAAGGAAAATAAAATACTGTGGAATATCATATACCTACAAAACATCCCATCACAGAACGCAGAGTCGTCTCCGTGGTTTAGTGCTTAGCATGCTAGCCTCTAGTTCCCGAGATCACGGGTTCAAAATCGGCGGAGGACGATGGATTTCTTCAGGCGTCCTTAACGTGGCTTCCTTCAGAAGGGAAAGAAAGCCGTTGGCCCCGTGTCGTAGATTTACGGCATTTAGTTCTTGGGTTGAACTGTTAGAGAACCCAGATATACGAATTTCGATTGGTCGCCTTTTTGGCTGTGTGAATGTCGCGTTCGTGTGCGGATATGTAATTAATTTTAATTAGAATGTCTCTGGCAATAAATACTCGCTGGAAAAAGTGTTACTAATGGCTTTATTCTGACACAGTTGAAGCCATTTTACCTAAGGATGCAACACACACATAATGCACTTTATCTTTCTAAACACTACATACCACAGCAACCTCTAACACAAACGTCAAAAAAAGTAGTTGGTATCGAATGTTATATAGTAAATAGCTCTTAGCTTCCTTTTTGTGTACACGAAGATTTTGCAATTAATTTTTTATTAAATATGACTTGATTTTTATAAAAGGTATTATGCAATAAATATTAAAACTGTATAAACGATTATATTACATTACGTTATATGTTATTACTGTCAGCCAGGCGAATCCAGTATTTACACATGGGTGAATTACAATTTAAGGGTATTTAGATATTTGTCAAGGTTGTGCGTATTAATCGTAGGGTAATCAGTTTATCTTATTTTCTTAAAAATGAAACTGACGGTTTTGACTAAAACTACCAAGAAAATTATAATACTAAATTGTTTATAAATAACCCATGATGTCCTCCACTTTTCACTGAAATGCCTATAAGTTAGAGAGAAAGGGAGAAGAAGAAGATTACCGCAGAAAAAAATGTAGAGCTTATTAAAATACAGAGATATCATCCACCTCTCCCCCCTTCCGTGGCATTAACCATTTTCCAAACATTCACTATTATTAGTTTGGTTGTTTCTTTATTTAAGCAACACAATTTGTCATTATTTTGTTCATGAGCTAATGCAAATAAGGTAATACCAAGTTCATTTTGAGTGGCTCTGTGATCTAGTGGTTAGCATGCTAGCTTTCAAATCCAGAGGAATTTTTCTCTAGCCAGGATTATTCCCCATCCGCCCTAGAGTCTGGAAGTGTGAGTGAGAGTATAAATGTATGTGTGAATTTAATGTTTAGAAAAAATCCAACATAAGCAAACCCAAAGGTACGCAATAATAAACGAATGAACAGTATTGCCGGTAAGCAATTGTTCCAAAGGCGAAGTCGTAGATATGACCTTAGATGTTAAAGGCAGTGTACAATTGGGGAGAAAAGAATCACATTTAATGATCCACTCGTTAAAAACCTGACTATGTCTGAGCGTTCTACATGTTCTTCTATATGTATAACAAAATGTGCTTTTAAATCATTCCCTACTGAATGTTCTAGTGGAGGCCAAAGGTTTTTGCTACAAGCCTGTTTTCAGGAAACACCTTGCGGAATGGGCCATAGTGTGTTGGAAGTGTGGCATGTGGCACCATCTTGTTGAAAGACCCTATACAAGTTTTAATTTTCTGTTGTTTTCTGTGCATAGAAAGACTCAAATATATCCAGATCCACTGTTAATCGTATCATTAAAAAATGGGGCCAATAATGCACACACTATACGCCTATCTTCTCTGCGTGAAGATGCATGTGCAATATGTGGGTTATTCTACGACCAATATCTGCAATTCTATGAGTTAACATAACCAGACAGATGAAACCAGGTTCCATCTGTCAAAGAACAGTTTCGGGTCCAAATAACCATCAACGATCGAAGATAAGAATCAGTTGCAATAAGCAACTGGTTTCTCTTTGTCTGGCTCTTTCAATTCATGCACTACGCTCACACGAAAACTTTGAGGTCTTTTAGCACACGATGGCATCTTATGCAGGATATACCAACTTACTGAGATAATCTCCTTGTCGATTTCTTGGGGCTTTTCGTTATGTCCATACGAATTCTATAGACTACTGTGCTGCTTGTGGGTTCCTTGTCATGATATTTCTCCTCAAATATTTCTTAATCTCCTTAATGCAGCCTATGTTTATGTAACATTTCACAGTATCAATTCGTTTCTTAATTCAAAACTGCACCATTTCTCTCACTATTGTGAGATATTCAGGATATTCCGGATAATTACTGCTAAACTCAACTGTACAACTCTAACAATAGGTAACCATGTAAATGCAGTGTAGCCAAATATGAATGAAGTGAAGTCAGACGCAGTGAGAGAGTGAGGCATGCCGGTTTTATGTGGGACAGCCAGTAACTTTAATATGATGAATAAGCCCATATGATCCCTGTAGGGCAAGGGCGTTGTGTGACTCAATTAGACCTTCAACTAGGATATCTCTATTTTTCTCGTATGGTGAGCCATACCATAAGAGAATGTGTATCCGTTTCATGCTGTCTTAACATCATCGTAGTAATTTAGAACTTAGGGAGTTTTTGCCTGCTTTATATTAACCTCCTGGCACACATCCTAATTTTTACTTTCTCTACTACGTATAGTAAGTAGGGGAAGTATTGCATTCCACCCAAAAATTCGATACCGAGATTTCGCCGGAAATACATGTTTTGAGACCTCCTGAATCCAAAAAAAGCATTTTTGGAAACATGTCCGTGTGTGTGTCTGTGTGTGTGTCTGTGTGTGTGTGTCTGTGTGTGTGTGTCTGTGTGTGTGTCTGTGAACAGCATAACTCAAAAACGAACAGTCGGATAAGCACCAAACTTGGTATTTAGATTCAGTATCTTCTAGAGATGCGACACGAAGGTTTTCAAGAAAATCCCTCCACCCCAGACTACCCTTTACATGGAACATTTTTCGAAAATTTTAATTTTCTCAAAAATGGCTCTAACGATTTTGATGAAAATATCATATGTTTAAGATAATGTCATGAGAAATGAAATGTATATCTCGAATTTTCTGGGAATGTCTCCAAAAGTGTTCTTCATTGTGAACGACTTTTGCATAACTGGTAAACCATAAGAGATAGACAAAATTTTACTACACAAAGAATGTAGATCGCGTTAAAATACACAACTTATGTCATATACATTTCTTTTGTAGAGTGAACCGTTTTCGAGATATTGCTTGTTATTTCCTTAAATTTTCCAATACTTATACTTTTTCTCAAATGCGTTATTCAGTTTTTTATGTCCTGGACATGCAAAGAGAATGGAATGCGGCACATAGCAACCAGCGTTAAAATATTTGACTATCGCTTAAAAGCTACCATATTTCCCTTGCATCTACAAGAAAATTACCAATAAGATTGACATCTCGATATCTCGATTAACATGAAGCATACGGAGAATAGGCGTTTGTAAAATTAGATTGTACAAGAGTAGAGAAAGTCATGTGAGTGTAACACATCAGATTTTTTAATCTGGCATACTAACATCTTAGCACTGTATATACCGTATACGTAAGATAGTTTATGGCCAACTGTTTACTAACATCCTAGCACTATATACACATTTAGACAATTTGCAAACTTCTATTATTGTTTTAATTCTAGAGATATTTTTTAGACTTGCGGGAATTAATCTTCTTTGTATTCATAACCTAGTCCTTATAGGTTAAGCACAATTTCTTTCGTCTGTTCTCGTTGTGACACTATTTATACTTTTCACATCTTTAATATGTGGTAGTTTAATCAAAATCGTTACTGCAATTTTTTTAGAAAACAAAATTTCCGAAAAAAATATTACATGTAAAGGGTAGTTTGGGATGGTTATTTTCGTGAAAATCTTCGCGTCGTAACTTTGGAAGGTACTAAACTTAAATACCAAGTTTGGTATTTATCGGACTTTTTCGTTTTTGAGTTATGCTGTCCACAGTCACACAAGCACACACACATGACCTTTTCTAAAACTGCTTTTTTATTCAGGGAGTCCCAAACATGTACTTCCGATGAAATCTCGGTATCGAATTTTTGGATGGAATGCAATACCTTCTCTACCTATTATGTACGTTATAGAGAAAGTAAAAATTGAAAAGAATAAAATAAACGCGAATATAACAATTAAACAAGAAATTATCTCTCCACACATTCGCTCTCAGTCTCACACAATTTTTCAGCATCTTCACTCAGTGCTTGGCGCAGTGTATCTCTCCTTATGACGAAGATCTTATATGGTTCTTCGGATCACGAGTCCTCTTCCGTAGGACTTGCTGCTTTCTTCCGGAAGTGATTCTGAATTTGAATACTGTCACTGAACCATATGTACAATAATATTAGCTGTAACTTTGGTGGCAGAGGGGCCTCGTGTGGCTGACCTCAGATTATTTTACAGTGTTATTATTTTATCCTGGTTCTGAATAGCATTTCTATTGCTGAACGCATCTATCCAATAAACAAAAAATAAATGCATAAATAGTCTAAAGGTTGATATAAATTTGATCACAAGCAGACAATAAATAAAAGTAATGAGTATCTACTACGATCACCAGATAAACATAATGTATAAAGTTATCACACAGTTTGCACTTCTGCCTGAAGGTTATTGTAACCCTAGAAATTCTGGAGTGATGGTCATCTCTTGCAGAATGAACTGCGCGTGTCTCGCAGGTAACCCCTCAAGAAAAAAAATCTGACATATTGCATTCCATTAATTTTTCTACTCGCCCTTCTGCAAAATATTCATAAAAACTCGTATTCTTCTCTCCACTTCTGTTAATCTAGATAAACTTTCATTACACATTATACATTTCGTTGTAGGTATAAGAAGAATACATTAGGCCAAAGCAATAGTCAATTTCATTTTGAAAAGCAAATCACTATGTAATGACTTTGAAATTCCATGCTCTTTCCATGACCAAGGGAAAATAATTTGATGTCTTACATTCAAATGACTTTCTCTACCTACTGTTTTACAGACCATTCTTACATAATCTTATTCTTCTACTTGCTTCATGTTAATTAAGATATACATTTGAAGAAATGGTTTCATTAAGTGTTTCGTTATAGCCAGGTATAAGAATAACACAGCAGGCTAACGTGACGGTCAGATTTATAAAGAGCGTGTCGTTATGAGATTTCGTTCTCTCTGCATGACTATGGGGGAAAAAGAGAAAAGAGGAAAAAACAAATAGCGACTTACCACATCAATAAACTAAAGTACTTGAGAATTTAAATCAATAACAAAGAATATTTATGAAATTTTTAATGCCACAAAGAATTGTTAGAAATGAATTGTGTCGAGATCTGCATACTTGTGTGGTAATAGTTTGCTTATCTCGTACGGTTTACAGATTATAAGAATCTGATGCGATGAATTCACTCACTTGACTTTCTCTACCCTCTATCTTTATTAGTGGGTATACAAACTATTCTTACTAAAGCTTATCTTTCTATATACTACGTATTGATCCAAGGAAACCTTTGCAGTAATAGCTACATTACAAATTTCGTTAATAATATCTACAAAGAGAACAGCGACAGTCAAATGTTTAAGATCTGTACGCTATGGTAGCCTTAAAATTCTGTATTCTTTCCATGCAATCGCGAGAAACAATTGAATGCTGACATGACATTTGAATGACCAAGAAATAAACAATTCGAACCTTCAATAACGAATATCCCAGAATGGATATCTTCTGCCACAAAAAGCTTATTTCAAATAAATTGTGTGCTTTAAAGAGATCTACAATTTTTATGCTTTTGTCTATCGCTTAACTTTATCAGTTATACAAGATTATACAAATTTTCTTCCAAATGAAGTAGACTTCACAGGCTATTCCCAGAAAATTCAAGATGTACATTTTATTTGTCGGTAAATATATGACATTTTAATCAAAATCGTTAGAGCCATTTTTTAGAAAATCCGAAAAAATGTTTCATGTAAAGGGTAGTTTAGTGAGAAGGGATTTTCTTGAAAATCATCGTGTCGCATCTCTGGAAGGTATTGAACCTAAAAACAAGGTTGGACATTTATCCGATGTTTCGTTTTTGAGTAATGCTGTTCACAGATAGACACACACGCACACACACACACACAAGCACACGCGGACCTTTGTCTTAAAATGCTTTTTTTGATTCATAGGGCCTCAAAAAATGCATTTCCGCTGAAATCTCGGTATTCAATTTTTGGGTGGAATGCAATACCTTCTCTACCTACTACCTACGTGGTAGATAAAGTGTAAAATCTTATGTGTTGCACTCACATGACTTTCTCTACTCTTGTATAAACTATTTCTACAAACACTTTTTCCCCTTCTAATTCATGTTATTCGAGATTAACAGCAGAAACTTACTGCTAATATTTTTGTATGTGGAAGGGGAATACGGTAGGCTTTAAGCGATAGTCAAATATTTTATGAGCTGGTTGCTATTCAAGCATTCCATTCTCTTTGCGTGTCTAGGACTTCAAAAAAAAATAATAACGAATTCCCATTTGAAAACAAGTATAAGTATTGGAAAATTCAAACTATTAACGAGGAATATCTCGGAAATCATTCACTCGACAAAAAAATTGTATGTGACATAAATTGTATGTTTTAACGAGATATACATCTTCTGCGTAGTAAAATTTTGTCTACCTCTTACAGTTTATCAGTTATGCAAAAGTCATTCAGAATGAAGAGGACTTTTGGGGACATTCCCAGAAAATTCAAGATATACATTTCATTTGCCATGCAAATATCTTAAACCTGTGATATTGTAATCCAAATCGTTGGCGCTATTTTTGACGAATTCAAAATTATCGAAAAAGCTTCAATGTAAAGCGTAGTCTGGGGTGGGGAGATTTTCTTAAAAATCTGCGTGTCGCATCCTTGGAAGATATTAAGATTCCATGTCAAGCGTAGTTTGGGACCGAAGGATTATCTTGAAAATCTTTTTGGAGTAAGCTGAACGTAAATACCAATTTAGGTACTTAATGAAATTTTCGTGTTTGAGTTATGCGGTTCACAGTCAGACACAAACAAACACGCACACGGACAGACAGATATACACACACGGACGCTTTTCTGAAAATTTTGGGTGATTTAGTGAGCCTCAAAACGTGATGTCACAATGTATGGATTAACTTTATTGATTTTGTAGCATTGTCCTTGTGCTCAGTAGCGTTGGAAATTATTGCACCATAAAAGTTAAAAAGGCCCACCACAGAATGTATGTATACCCAAACACTCTGTTATTGCTAGGCGCAGCGTCAGGTTTCAGTTGTTTTGGTCATGTACTACATTAACTTAAACCATTCCTTGGACCTATGTAACATTATTGTTATCTTCTTCATTTAGTCTGTAGGGCTACCCATGACCCTGCCCGTTAAACATCCTGGATGCTAACAAAGTTGCAACCCCGGTATAACAAATTCTAGAACCCAACTCCTGTGGGTATTAACTCTCAACTGCTAGCTAGAATAGCCAGAGCGATCCGCACTCTACGCTTATTTAATGCACTGGCATTAAAACTCTAGAGACCTCGCAACATGTCCTAGGACTACAGTCACCACATCTTGAAACACTTACAGGGCCTGCGGCTTTCCAGACAATAGGACTCCCCTGGCGACATCCGTGGTAACTTAGACTTCTCAGGACGATGATAACCTTAATGCACTTCTTATCACAACTATCTCTACCCCGTCTTTGGTGGGATCCAATCACGTTCATTCACTTGGTAGAGTGACTAAATGACCAGACTTGCACTACACAGCTCTTGACATGCCGTCGACATGCATGTGCTCAACTACACATTATTATACACAAAAACAAAACAAAACAAAAAAAAATCTGATGTGTTACACTCACATGACTTTCTCTACTCCTGTACAAACTATTTTTACAAACGCTTATTCTCCATCTAGTTCATCTTAATTGAGATAAACATTTGCAGACTCTATCTTATTGCTAATTTTCTTGTAGATGTAAGGGGAAAACATATTTACAAAGGCAATATAGAAATACAGTAGCCTTTAAGCACATACATATCTGTTAATTTCTGGTTGCTAGGTGCAGCACTATTCCCTTTACCACAGAGTAATACTCTTTGCATATCCAAGACAAAAAAATGAATAACGAATTCCCATTTGAGAAAATAAGTATTGAAAAAATTAAGGGAATAACAAGTAATATATCGAAAATGGTTCACTCAAAAAAAATGTATATGACATATATTGTGTATTTTAACGCGATCTACATTTTTTGTGTAGTAACACTATCTCTTATGGTTTACCAGTTATGCAAAAGTGGTTCACAATAAAGAATACTTTTGGAGACATTCCCAGGAAATTCAAGATATACATTTTATTTGTCATAAAAATATCTTAAACATGATATTTTAATCAAAATCGTTGGAGCCATTTTTGAGAAAATTAAAGTCTTCGAAAAATCTTCCATGTAAAGGGTACTCTGAGGTGGGGGATTTTCTTGAAAACCTTCGTGTCGCATCCTTGGAAGATACTGAACCTAAATACCAAGTTTGGTGTTTATCCGACTGTTCGTTTCTGAGTTATGCTGTTCACAGACAGACACACAGACACACGCACGGACATGTTTCCAAAAATGCTTTTTTTGGATTCAAGGGGTCTCAAAACATGTATTTCCGGTGAAATCTCGGTATCGAATTTTTGGGTGGAATACAATACTTCCCCTACTTACTATACGTAGTAGAGAAAGTAAAAAACAGGAAAAAAGATACTCAAGTATTCATTGCAGCTCTGACACATTTCTAGGGCTCGAGAAGTCACAAAGCAAGCAAATCTAATGGGGGAGGAAACAACTACTAAATAAATTTTACGTGTACTGTCCCTCTAAACAGCAAAACGGAGAAAGGGCTGTTTTTATTAAAGTTAAAGAAAACCAGGCACGCACAACAACGCGTGTCTGAAAACTATAGCTTCTGCACATAGTTAACTTACAGGACCCCATTACATTACTTTTTGGTGAAACATGACAAACATTCTTAAAAAACGCAATAAGTATTTCTAGCAAAGCCTATACAAATAGAATAAAAACACATAGGGCAGCATAAATGTTTCTCTCTCATTCTCTTTTCTGCTGTGCCCGCGGACGCACGTGCTGTCGGCAAGCGAAATATTTCCTGAGGCACTTGGCAGACTTGCCTTCGGCATTCATTTTTTCTGTATAGCTATAATAACAATTCCGGCCTTTTAATTCAATGCTCCCAAATTTTTTTTCAATAGCCCTCCTCAACTAAGAGAGTGTCCCCCTGGCAATTAAAGCATCTGTCGCAGATGGAACAGACAAAGCCTAGAATGCACTTAAACATAATGCACAATATAAAAATTACGTATACACTTCACAAATTTGGGGGAGAGGGGTCTGCTGCTAACTTCCCTATGGCTAAATACAGTAGTATGATACGCTAACCAACAGCGGTACTAGTTTTCTGACCGGACCATACTGCAGCTGGATGGAAGGGAGGGGGAACAGAAATACGGCAGTTAAAAATCTTAAGGGGATGTTAGGGTAGGGAGAAAGAAAATATTCTAACACTGGAAAGGGTAGTTGGGGAAAAGGCTCAAGAAATTGGGCGGATGAGACAAAGAAAAAGGACGGGGCGAAAGAAGGACCTGGGATCGAAACCAGGTCTCTCGCCATAAAGAGAAGGAGGAACCGGCGCCTCGCACCAAATGTCGCGGTGGGACTTACAGGGTTAAGAAGGGGTTTCGATCAAGACTCATGCAACTACAGCACATGTCACGGACAAAGAAGGGGTAGCTCAGAAGAATCTGAAAGGGGTGAGTAATTTACAGGTGGCAGGAGACCCACGCGTCTCAAACCATTACGGTAGAGCGACTCACACGGGAAGGAAATTCCGGACTAAGGGATTCAAGGGTGCCTAGCATCTAAGGTACAAGATTAAGGGGAAGGTGTTAGTATGACCAGTATGGTCGTAAACATTTACATAGTGACCCAACAAGTGTATAAAAATATAGATATATTACTACATGGTTTGAGGCCGTCTAAAGGGGATTACAATGAATTAGTGAAATGGTATGCTTAACCTGAGAGGAGCAGATGGTGTCCGATGCATGGCGTTGCCTTGCCGATTTGTAATTTAATTTTCGTAATGATTTTCATGAATCAGACTAATGCAGGTTCGTGTAGTAGTCCCTCTGTAGTCCTCCTTGTTCCAAAAGCCAGGGGTTTTAAAGTTACAATCCTGCTACCTCAACTGTCCTACACCTCTTAGGCGAAAGTCCTAACCCAAATCAGCAGAATTTGCGCGCAACGTTTCTATGCTGAATGACACCTGACGCTGCGCCTAGCAACAACAGAGTGCTTGGACATACATTCTTTTTCACTTTTATGGTGTAATGATTTCCAACGCTATTGATCGTAAGAACAAAGATACAAAATTAATAAAATTAATCCATACATCGTGACAGTATATTTCCGCTAAAATTTCGGTATTGAATTTTTGGGTGGAATGCAAAGTGTAAGTGGAAGAGAATGTAAAGGTGTTCGACGTATGCATTGAGTTGCAGTGATCAAATTTATCTTAAATCAACAAGTTTTAAAACTCAGCTAATTTGGTTTGTTCCAGTAACAAAAGAGACATGCGATGGCAGAAATACAATTTAAAAACAATTCAGCATAAAAAATAACAGGACTTCTAATAAAGGTAGCTAGCACTAGGAATGGCAACAGGAAGAACTCAGATATATTTAAACACTCATTAATCTATTATGATTATCTTTTAAGTAGATAGGAAAAATACTATGAAAATAAGTTAAAATAGAAAACAGTCGTGTGAATGTTACACCTACCACGTAATGTTTCAGGAACCACAAGCTACAGTGAGGGAAACTCTAGCACGCAACTATACATTTGTAGCAGCACTGTCCAAGATTGGCGATGCAAGAGGAGAACTCCATCATCATCTTGAGGGCAACTCTTCTTATCTAACCTACCAGCTAGAAGCTAACGAGACTACCCTTAGAGTGCGAGATGTTCTTGGTGGATGTTCTCACAGTACGGTATTCCTGGACACTGTAGTGCTGTATGGGGTTTCTCTCCCCAGTGGTGTTCCACGAGTATCTCCAGCAGCTGGTTGTATCCTGGGACAAGCAGCTGCTATAGAGCCGGTAATCAGCATCGGCCGAAATGTAACTCGCATAGTGCATCTGGCACTAGATCTATGTTGCTCAGGTCTTTTAGGGGAGATTTTCTTAGAATGGACTTAACGTTCCCAGTATCTCTCCTTTAACGTTCAAATTAATGTCAGCAAATGATTGCTAAATTGGGAGAAAGAAGACTGACCAAATCGTTATTCATAGTCTTTTGCTTTGATTATCAAAATGCAATTGATAATTTAGCCGAAAGAGAGTGGAAACAAGTTAAAGTCAATACGATGAAAGCCTTTGTGATATGGTACTTAAAATGAATAATTAATTCAAAAAATACATCCAAAACAAGCAAAATATGTATATTCTAATTTAATACTACTTTATATACTAGTTATTCGAACTTAAAAAAATAAAATAAAACTTACCTGCAGCTGAGTGCTAGCTATATTCATGAAGTGTGATTAGTGATAGTCAACACTGCTCTGAAAGTGTCACCTAATTGTGGTCATGTTCCTTTCCATATTTTCAAATAGGTTGATGTCTAAATATTTGGTTTTTCAAAATTTAATTCAGAACTATTTGTATGTTTTCTGTTTATTAATGGTTCTCATAGAAGTACGATTTAATTTTTATTGTTTCATCTGTATAGCCACCTTTAACATTTATGGTCCTACCCAGGCTCTAACTTGAGATACAACTGATTGTGTTATTATTAGCTGAACTGTAGCTTTTCTTAAATTTGGTTTTATTACTTTTTACTTCTAAACATTTCACATACCTTCCCGCATTCGTACTTCTATATTCTGCGGAAGATAGGGAATTTTTCTGTTTGGAGAAAAGTTCCCCGCCCTAGCTGGGAATCTAAATCTGGATAGAAGCTGGAACGCTGACCACTCGTCTACAGTCAGTGGATTTTATTTTTATTGTTATGTAATTAAACTAAAGTAATCAACTTCTATCCAATATTTAATTTTATATAAATGTAAGTTTGGAATATTACCTTTCCATAATTTCCTTTCAAACAGCATTTTTCTCTTCACAATTAGAAAGCCCTTAGGTTCCAACTTTGATGTAAGCTTTTTAAGCTATCTGAATAGAAATAATTGGAGTATTAATACTGTTCATTCACCCTCGAGCAGAAAGCGTTATAAAACATAAGGAACTCTTTAAATCATCATCTGCAATCCGTACAGCTGGAGCAGTTCCTGGAGCAATAAAAGGGTTTCCATCGTGTGAACTAGGTATGTACGTATTGCTAAAGCCCAGTGCAAAATTTTCCGAAAATGTGATGGAAACGAGAACCAGAGCGAGAGAAAAGTTATTATATCTAAACATATTTTATAATCAACGGAAAGCTTTTCGGAGCCGGGAACGCCAACTTCCCGTTAGCTAAGTTTCATGTTTACAGTTCTCGTTCTTTATCAGAACATACTGTATGCTTATTATGCATCTTCAATACAGAAAACTGGCCAAGGAGGCCTGATCCATAACAGCCGCTAGACCACTGTCGACAGCTGCATGTGCTTTCATTTTCGTTTCGTGTTTACTGTCGATAGCAGCATTTATTTTAAGAATCACAAGCGGTAACTCTCCCGCATTTTAGAGGTATCCAAATGTTAATTTAATAGAATAACCTGCATTCAGATTATTGGTCGGTTTTAAACAAATGATGTTCGACAGCACAAAATCGATTTTAGGTACATACTATTATCGATATATTCCCTGACATGCTTTCCTATTTCCATCCTCGGTTCACTGTGAATTTTTAAAACCCCATAGTTATAAAATATTTCGGTTTCTCTTGTTGCTCTGGTTGGCATTATAATAAATCATTAAATGCACGTAAAAATCATAAATTCCAACTATTAAATTAAGGTTAAGATTGCTGCTTCCTTTTTACATTCTCGATTGATTGTATATAGTGCATTCATCCTCCCTTTCCGTTACCATTCTGGTTCTCGTTTAGTTTCAGAGCTTAACCGGCTAAGAGCTGCAAATGATCGAGACATTCAAAGAAACGGCGCACTCCTTTGGACTCAAACGTGGGACATAGTTGCACTTACGCCACAGAGAAATCTATCATTATCCTAGTGCCTTCGAGATTTGGAGTTTACGTTGGAGATCAATGTTACTCATGTATGCTCTCAGGTCTGAAATGCGGTGAATTTTGGCGAGAGGTAAGATTAACGTCGGTTTTCAAGGGACTTCTCTAGTTCATGATACATGGACAATAAATGTCAAGCGCGTCGTTTGAAAGCATCAAAACATTCCAATCTCCCAGTTCCAGCAAATGAATGCTGTTTTCAAAATTCAGGTGCTATTTTTATCTGTTCCCAGCTTGGGTACTCTAGTGAAAAAGTAAACCAAGATGTGTGTTAACTTTAAGAATTACATATATATATATATTATTTATTCTTTCTTATTGCTGTAAATATTAGCTAGGTTATGAATATCGCAAACTGACTAGTCATCTTCTATACTGTTAGAAACAAACGAAGAATCACCATTATGTGCAAAAGAACGTGAGCCAGTAGACCAATGAGTGTTCCATTTGTTACGGTTATGTGTAAACAGTAATCAATACCTTTACACAAATGACTGAACATTCAGAAGTAGGGCAAATGGCCCTGCCTAATAGTATTCTACACACGTTGCTGTTGTAGAGTGCTACGCAACATACATGAAGTGGTTATTCCCTATGTATTTGTTATACAATTCTTAAAAGAAAAGCAAAATCTTAAATGACTAAAGTTATTTTGGCAGTAAGGCCATCAAATTACATCCAGCAATGTTTTCGGCTCTGTTTAGCGCAGATGGATGATGTGGTGTATGAAACTGTGCTGCCAAATGTACACTAAAATTTACGTGGGCGAATCTCCGGAATTAAGCTCCTCGTACACGTGCCTAGCTGCTATTTTGGTACCATTTCTGCGCCTCTAGTATAAACATTTAGTAATTAATTAAGGTTAACATACTTTATATGTTCATGTTTTTCTGCAAATATATGCACATCTTTTTAGTTTCGCATGGAATTTAGTGTCACTAGAGCACCTGAACTAGAAACTGAAATACACATAACCTTGGGGGGAATAGTTCATGCAAAACCGTAACGGCAACACATTCTTGGTCTGCTATTACGTTACTTGTGCTATTCAGGTTCTTTCACATCAAGCCATGGGTATTCGTTCCAGTATCGGTAAACTAACTTCCGCCCCTTCATACAAGCCCGAAAAGTGTGTCATGTTACAACCTATATCTCTATGTTTTAAATAATTACTGCTCACTTAGCTCAAGTAAAAGGAATTCACTATAGTCGTAGTAAACGTCACGTATCACTTTAGATTATGCTATCATATGTTTTAAAATGTCATCTCGGCTGTGTTAAAATATCTCATAAACCAATTAAATCTGACTTGCCGGAAGATTTCTATTTGGCATTGTCCTCTATTGGAATTTGGAAGCAGAAACTAATTCAACATCTCACGTCATTTACATCTGTAACGAAGCGTGCTGTCTAATCAGAACTCTAGTTTTGAGAACCGGTTATAAAAGCACCTGAAGTATCGCTAGAAGTAGAAGAACGTCGGTTCCAAACCCGTTATTATATATTTGACTTTGTTCAGTCGTCACTGTCACTTCACTCTTCTTTTGCATGTAGCGGTATAACACGGATTAAGCAGTTTCTTCTTCTTTCCCTTTACTCGCTGGAATGTTGAACACAGAACTCCTCTCTGATCACTCATAGTATCAGCACTCACTGTACGTCACAGCTGCCGTCGCAACCTTACTCATAGAGCAAACTAATTAACGAGCATTTAATGTCGCATCAACAGCAAAAAGTCATAATCTCACGAACACCACACATACGTATATCGCGCCAAAGTTTTCCGTAGTCATGCCGAATATTCTGGAAAGCTCGCGGGAAGGGGAGCATCCTGAAATTTCTTCCCGGTATCTCGAAAGCGTTCTTGATATTTACGTCGTTGAGAGCGCTCCCTTTTATTTCGAACCAATCCCGCTCCATCTAGAACTGACGGATATACCCAGCTAACCACGCAGCGGAATGAATTGCCGAATTCGACGCATTGCTCCCTCCTCAGGCTTATCGTCCCGAACAGCTCCGCAATATGGTGCAAGGCGATCATATGGGCCACCACCAGTTTCCCTTAGGGACGCCGAATGCGGTAAACCTAAAATGAGTGATTACCTTACACGAGCAGTCCTAGGAATGTTGAAAATTCGGCGAATTCCTTTTATTCCTCGTGGGACGATAGAGCCACAATAAGTCACCCTCCTAGAATCTGGCGCTGTTTGCCAGATGGTCATACAACCTTCATCCGATCGTTTGCCAACTTCAGGTGCTCCATGACGAGATGATGGATGTCTTCCAGCTTTTCCAGCATCTTCCCGAAATAGTCCGTTGCCAGATGATCAACATAAGGAGGGGCAATGAACAACAGATTACATGGAAGCCGTACCTTCCCTCTGAATACCATCTTGACCGCGTTATGCCAATGGTCTCGTGTGCTGATACCCGATAAGTCAGGCGAAATACTGGCATGTGCATACCTAAATCTCACAGATGATTGAATGCTACTTTACGGAGGTTCTCGTCGGCAGTCTTGATATATAGCCCCACCATTCCGTCCATGAAGTGAAATGGAGTTTTGTTCATGGACACTTTTTAACTACTATGGTCCTTAGCGTTCCATTCTATATTGAGCGTGAAAGATCGGCATTTTGGCCAAAGGCATCTTTCTCAGGCTTAAGGTTATTTTACGTGACTTAAATCTACAATAACGGACCACCGGTTTTACTTCCCTTCCAAAGGAAGCCATGCTAAAAATTTTAACGCCCGAAAAATTCCATCGCGCTCTACCGGGTTTGAACCCGCGACCTAGCGAACTAGATGCTAGCATGGTACCTCTAGACCGCGGAGGACGACATTCCATCCAGCTGTGGATGAAGAGGAGTGATATGGTTATTATGTATCCCGAGACACCGAAGCAGCTCTCGCATAAGAATGGATTGAAATTAGCCCCTGGTGTCTGTGGAGCTCTGTGGCCTCTGGGGGAGTCAGTCCGGGTGCCTCAGTTGATTAGCCACTGGTCTTCTGATTCATAGGTCACGGGTTCAAATCCGGCCCAGATCGATAGTTTTTAATTGTGCTTAACAGCGACAGCCTCATGTCAGTAGATTTACTAGCAAATAAAAGAACTGCGGGACGAAATTCCCCACACCGGCGTCTTCAGATGATCCTGGCAATAGACAGCATCGTAAACAAATAAAATTAATTTAACATAAGCTCCTGGGGAACTTCCAACTGCGACAAAAATTGTTCCCAGTACATTAATCACGGTCGAAGCTTCTTGATTGGGGATCTCGTAAAGTGCCGATCTCTTGGTGAAATAGCCCATAGCCAATAACCGGTAGCGATTTCCCGCGCTATCCTTGAGAATGGGCCTGCCAAATCTATGTCAATTCTTTCGAACGGCTCTCCGACACTGTAATGTTGCATTTGGCCCCGATCTTGTAACTGAGGCCCACGACTTGTAGCGCAGATGTCGTACGGCTGGCCTATCTCTCCACGTCGCTTCAAAGATGTAACAAATAGAATCATCGACGTAGCTCCTCCAAGGTTTCATTCACACTAAGGTGTTCTCCGGCATGGATCTCCTCGAGGGATTCCTTTACGTTGCTCTTCGGAAGGACTGGCTTCCCACTTTGGTTTTCCCGTCTTGGAATCTCAAAACCTCTTTAACACGCCGTTTATGACCACCAGGGTGTCCCACAGCCCGCTTTAGCTCTTATCCTACTCAGGTCATTCGTCAGATTCTTCATCCGTCAGGATCGGTCCCACGTCTCGCACCACCAACTGCTTAATTCTCAAAGTCTCTTCATCGCAACTCACTGCAGGTTGCAAAGTGACCGGGCATAAGTATACGACACTCTCCTTCGTCTCGACCTTCACTCAGTTGTTGCAGTTTTACTGGCAGGATCTGCGGGAAGGGGCGTCTTCTTTAGAATGAGGTCTTCCTGCCCGGTGTTCCGAGGTAAAATTCTACTCCTGCAGCCGTTGGACTCAGCGGGCCATCTGTCCTTCCAAGTTGTAAAAGCCCAGCAGTCTAGTTAGGCTGAAAAGGTCCTATCAGAGGTGTAACTACTGTCCATGAAGGTACATTTGGAAACGCTTCAGGGTCCCAGTAGCTCTCGACATGTCAAGTGGGGATTTCGTTCGGCCTTGTGCAAGATTCTACTGAAGTAGGCTAGTACTCTCGCGTCTCCGCCCTGCTCTTGTGACTTATTACCCCGATGCCGACCTAAATGACATCTGTGTCCACGTTGAACTTCTTACCGGAGATGCGGTAATCCTGAACCGGGACGTGCACAGGGTGTCCTTCGAGATCTGGAAGGCTGCCTGAGCTTGGGTAAATCACTTGAGGTCTTGTCGTTCCTTTGTCAGTTGTGTCAGTGGTTTTGCGATTTTTGTATACCCCGCCACGAATTCCCGGTAGCAGGTGCAGAGGCCCAACAATCGTCGTAAAGCTTATTTATTTTTAGGCTGGGCCCCTCCTTAACGGCCTGAAGCTTCTGGGGTCCATCAGTGCTTACATGTGCTATAGGTTACCAGCTTCTTTCCAAACAGCGACACTTCTTTGGGTTTAGTTTCAGGTTATCCTGGTGCCTTTACAACACCTTTCTCAGGTATGTCAGTTGATCTCGAGTAACTTGCCTAAAACAACACGCTGTAGAGATAAAGGAAAGCGCCGTATTTTAGGCCCTTCATTACAGACTCCATGAATACCTGGAACGTTGCAGGGGCATTACAGAGTCCAAAAGGCACTGCCGTGAACAGCCATAACCCATGCATGATAGAAAATACTGTCTTCTCCTTGTCGTTGTGGTGAAGCGTCACTTGCCAGTAACTCGACTTCACGTCCAGGGTAATAATAATAATAATAATAATAATAATAATAATAATAATAATAATAATAATAATAATAATCTAATTTGTTTATAGATGCTCTTTAACTACTATGGTTCTTAGGATCCCATTCTATATTGGGCGAGAAAGATCGGAAATTTTGACCAGGAGCCTGTTTATCAAATTTGAGGTTCCTCTATACCCCGTAAAAGTACGACATGGGACCAACGGCTTCAATTTCCCTTCCGATTGAAGCAATCCTAAGAATTCTTACGGCCGAAAAAATCCATCGCTCTCCACCAGGTTTGAACCCACGTCTTCGGGAACTAGAAGCTAACGTTGTACCCCTAGACAACGAAGGAGCCAGTTCCCGTCTTCACGTCCAGGGTGGAATACCACTGGGCACCCGCTAACTTGGCTATGATGTTGTCAGTCCGTGTCAGCTGAAATCAAACGTTCTTGGTGACATCGCTCTGCTTTCGATAGTCAACATAGAAGCACATATCTTCATTCTTTTCTTTTTACTAACACTATTGATGAGGACTATAGGCTATCAGATTTCTCTACCATGCCCCTTCATGCCCGCTATCCGGTTAATACTTCCTAGTGCATCGATAGCGGGACACGACGAAGCAGCTGAGTAATCGGTCGATATTGCCATAGTCATATTATTTCCGGCAGAAGATGTCTTGGAATTCCCGCGAGCAAAGTAAATATGTGCTTTATCGTCTCGTGAGAGGTTTCAGTCACCTCCTGCACAAAGTTACTCAGACCACCATCCAGTTTCTGGGCGATCGGTTCGTTCTCTGTGCCTCTAGCCGCAGGTATTGCGCAGGCTATCGGATCACAAATCCTCAATTCTTTTCCGTTAAGCAGCTTCTGATGCAGGTTGCTGGCATTAAGGACCCTTACCAGAACAATAGGAAGCATTGCCCTCGCGGCATAGAGTCCATCACGATGGTATCATTTTTCGTCCAGAATCATGTTCTGCGTTAGGAGAATCTCTGCCCGCGTTGTCACCACCTGCTCTACGCTGGAACCACCAATCGCTGTGCAGTTAAGAGCCCCACTGATGCATGCTTTCTCCCGGATGGTTCAGCAAGATTTCGTCGCGGTACAGATGAGATATGCGATGCCCGATGGGCAGCTTGGCATCAAATAACTAGAAACCTCCAGACCCAGGACGATTTCCTCTGTGGCTGCGGCATAGAAAACGCAAAATTTTGTCTGTTCCTGCCAAGGGCCAACTCCAGTCAAGTTTACTCTCGTGGGCAGCATTTCACCCGTGGCGGTTTGTAGGTCATAGCGCCTGACCGGCGTCCTCCTTGGTACACCTCATAGGACCGGTAATAGTGAAGCTCCCGTGTCAACCAACACCATACAGGGCGACCCCAAATCCATCCATGCGATACTAGAACATCCTCGCCGTTACCAACCATTTGTTCACTCTAAAGCGAGGGGGCGATGACGGTACCGATGTGCCCCTCATAACGCCGGCCCTGATCCTCGGTAGGGGTGCGCTCGCAGTCCGCCCTTAGGTGTTCGGGCTATCCAAAACTCCAACACTGCGGCTTGCGGCTAACGCAATATGCGGCCATCACAGCTCTGGCCGGAATTGGGTCGGCTATTCTCGCCGTCATCTTTGCCGCTTCAAAACGGAGGGTAGCAGCCAGATCGTCGTCGTTTTCCGTAAGGACAAGCTGCTTTTCACACCTCGGTCCCTTATTCCGCTGCTGAACTTATGAGCTGGCTCTCCAGAAGTAATATCCAATAATAAATTCGTCAGAGCACCGTATGCTAGTCGCTCTACCTCCTTCTTAAAAGGTCTCATCCAATTTTTGCACTTCAGCTGGGCTCGGTAAGCAGTGCCTAAGGGATATTCTCCATAGCGTCTCTCCAACAGTTTAATCAAATCGTCGACTGAGCCTCCGGCGGGGAAAGTGCGAGGGTTTCGACTGCTTGGCTCTGCAGGGCAGCCAAAAGACTATGCAGTCTTCTCAACCTGTGTTCAACTAGTGTGGATAGCAGTGGCATCGATTACCACTTAAACACTGCCCACGTCGAAGTTGCGTCAAATTTTGGAGGCTAGATTCCGGTGTATTTGTTCCACTACGACGTCCAGCATCCTCTTACGTTCTTTGGTCTGCTGGTCCAGATGTACTGTCATTGTGGCCTCTATCTTTGCGTTGTTTTCCTTCGTATGCTATTCCAACAGGTTCTCTTGCTCATTTGGATTAGGCCCATCATTATCTCCCAATTAAGATACAGGAGCTTGCTGCTGGCGTTACGTGCATAGACGGTTGATAGCCATTAACGCGATGAGAGAGCATGCTTTATGGAAGCATTTATCACCTAGCAAAGTCACTATTTAAAACTTATTGCGTCTGTATTGTTTGGTATACTGTCTAAAATGTCAGGTATTGTCTGAAATAAACTGCCCTGAGATCGTAGCTTTCCTGAGCGTAAAAGTAATGATAATTTGGATTCTACATTCTGCGTATAAGAGTGCTTATCAGTGTACGTGTTTGTATGTGTATAATTAAACCAATTTAACAAAGATTTGTCTAGCTTAAAGATACGCATAATTAACAATCCTATTACAGTTTATTACTCGTAAATACTTAATTATTCAAAATGATCAAACTATAATAGCTGCATTTTCCTCGCAATGTACCTTAAGGTATTCGCTAAAAATGCAGCATACGTCATTTACCATTTGCTTTCACGAAAAAGTTATTAACATCTAATATAAATATCCTGTCGTGCAGTTATTAGTTTTTAAAACCTTATTTAATCGAATAACTTAGGTTAATGAAACCCTGATATTAAACGATTACTTTGGTTATTAAATCGTTAGGGTATTTAACTTGGTGTACAGCCCGCGCTACCGCATACAAACATACCACAATTTTGTATGTATGCTAATGCGTTATTATAAACCCAATTTTAGAACTTGCGGATTATACGTTCCGCAATGTTCAATTTATAGAGTATATAACGAGAAATAGCGCAACAGAAATGTTACCATTGCAACTGGCAGTCTATATTTAAACATCTGACATGTATTACGCTCTCCTTTGTGTCCAAAGAGTGCGTTTGGGTCTTATTTAGAGTCCTTATCACGGCATATTATGTTGTTAAGTTGTGGGGCATTGCCCATGCGCATGGCGTCACTTGCATCTGTGTATGATTTGGGAAGTTTTGAAGGTCCTATTTGAAACCACTTCCACCACATTAATATTTCCTTCTACGTCAGATTTAATTTCTTCCAATTCCTTTGCAATGTCGATTCTCCAGTCGTTCTCCGTTGCATTTATCTCATATTTTACAGTGTAAATGTCAAAATCGAGTAGGGATTCCATTTTCTCTTCTTCCATTACACTCATCATTTCCGTCTGAATCTGTTTCATTCCGGAAGTCACTATCTTCATTTCGCTTCCAATCTTATCCACTCCGCATTACATTTCGTTCTCATGTTATCCATTCTGGAATTTAAACTCTCCATTTCGCTCTTCATTATCTATATTCTAACCAATAACATTTTAAGCATTTCCTCCATCCCGGTTTTTAAATCCCAGTTCCTAACATCAGTGTGACTTCGTTCAATTTTCACTGTCACTTCACTTTTCTTTTGCGTGTAGTGGTGTAATGAAACACGCGCGAAGCAACACCTTTTCCCTTCTGTTTCACTCACTGGAGTTAGACACAGAACTTCTCTCTGATCTTTCGCAGTAGCAGCACTCACTGTACGCAACAACTATCGTCACAATCTCACTCGCAGAACAAACTGGGTAAGCAGCACTTTATGTCACATCTACAACAAATGCTCTTTAACTCACTTACGAGCACGCACGCTTATATATCACCGCAGTGTTTTCTGGAAAGTTCGTGTCGAGCTTTCCGGAAAGTGCGCAAGAAGAGAAATGTCCATAAAGTTCCTTCGGCATCTTGAAGCTTTCTTGGAATTTACGCGGGGAGAGCTCCTCCACCAATCGCGTTTCGGCTAGCGCTGTCGAAAGCAGCGCGCTATCCGCGCAGCATAATTGGCGAATTTGTCAAAATGGTAAATTCTTTCACTTTCCATTGATTTCTAAAAATTTCAAATGATGAAATTAACAAAACAGCTTTTTAGTGAAAAAACTCACACTGGTAAATAGGTTCGGTATTGAGAACTTCTGGAATGCTGTGACTGATTACCACGACGTCGGCAAAGAAAAACCATGTAATGGACTTTTTCGTTTTAACTTCTGTCTACTAGTTTTCCCATGGTCTAATGCCGAAATTGAACGAACATTTAGTCAAGTGATATTAGTTAAAACTGATTTGAGGCGCAGGAGGGATGAAGATTGCTGAATGGAGTTATTCACATCAGGGCAGGACTAAGACTGAGGATAAGCGTTGTAATCATCATATAGTGTAGCTTATAAATATCATTATGTGGGCGCAAACTAAGTTTCATGTATTATAGTGATTACAAGAAGTACTGGAGGATATTGGCAAACTTGTTTCTTTTATCTGTAGCCTCTGTGTCTACTTCTACCGCAATGACAGGAATAAATGTTATGAATGCCGAACGTCATGATCCAGCACCATGTCATCAAGGTATGAGAAATTAAAATAAAATGTCCTGAATTACATTCTTTGGGCCTTACAACCCTGATCAACAACAACTTCAACCAGCGATAGCCCTTTTAATTCTACATTCAGTCCTTTTTGATGATACACTTAGCCACTAGTTTGTGAAAAAGTAACTAAAGACATTTCCAGGCATTTTAGATAACAATGGAGCAAACTTTAATCATTTTTCAAAATATTCTGCAATTTCTGACATTTTCATATCGTCTAATTGTTAAATTAAAACTATCAAAATATCAAACAGAACGTTTACATACACTTTAAAGAAAAATGGATCAAGCTGTTAAAAATGTGAGTCACAATCTCTCACTTCTAAATTCCTACACTTTGGGGTCTGCTCAGATGAGTGGGAAAGGGAGGTTACGAAGTAAAGAATTTATACAGAGTTGCAGCCTAGGGATATCTGCAAGTTATAAGTTAGAATTGGGAACATGCACGATTGCTAAAAATATTATTAATGAAAAGTTCATCCTCAAATTAACAGGAAATGATATTGCATTGTGATGTTATGTTCCTTAGAAGGGAAAGAAAATATATTTAAAGTCCCATTTCAGAAGGCTTTCAAAATGCTGCAGATGCAAGCGAACGAGTTGTGATGTCACCGTTTAGTACGACTTGACGATGCCACGATAACGTATGCTTGCGTTGATAGTGAATATACGAGTATATTGTTGGTAAGTGTTCTGTTTTCGCATTTCTTTCATAAAATTGACGGATGAAGATTTTAAAACACACAATCGGACAATTTGCCATACTGGATGTATTAAGCTTAGAATCATTTTTCAGAAATAACGCCCTTTTGTGACTGCCAAAATCTGTGGAAGAAAAGCATAAATTCTTAAGTAGTCTACTCACCTATTATACGCCTGATCTTGCAGGTGGACTAAGTTGAGACAAATCTAATGCTCATGTTGAAAAACTAAGATATGCTTATGAGTAGTTTTCAGAAGCACGATAATCGTATTTCTCAACGAAGTATTAGGTGAAATATCTGGTTAAAAGATCTTTATCCTTAGATTAGCGTACTTGCCTATTAATTAATATTGCATATACACGTAACGCCACAGGGATAATAGTAGAAAATGAAAATAGCTGCAATTCGTTGACACTATGAAATTCGCACAGTGCCATCTCTATGAAAAGAGAGAGACAGAGAGAGAAAAGAAGTAAGGTTTTATTTTATTACATAAACATGTTGATAATGATGATGATTTTGACGACTACAACGCGAAACGTTTATGCTTAGCATACAATAATCAGATGTTTTGAGCTTTACTCTATGGTTTCTTAAATTGGCATATTTGGGTAAAGTTGCATACATTACTACCTTTTATTAAATACGTATCAAGTAAACTGAAACTTAAATATGGTTCTTAAAAAGTTAAAAATGGCAAATGTTTGACTTCAACTACTTGACGGTAGAAAAAGTTAAGCACAAAAATATAGAAAACTGCTACAATTGGTTTAAATTACATCAAAATTATCTTCGCATCAATATATTGTAAAATGTCTCCAAGATATCATTGACATTTCTTCGCTGTGGCACAATGCTTTCTTCCTGATTTTAGAGGTTTTGGCATGCTAATAAACAGTTATCTGGAGGTATACGATGTATAGGTGCACAGAGGAACTATGCACGATTTGTAGCCTGTCTCCATCAAAATCGGAATTTATGTTACTCCTGAAACGAAAAAGTTCTGTTACATATGCTAAACAAAAGCTGCACTTAACTCACCATACACTAAAAGAAAAGGGAGATAAGCACAGTGTGTACCCATTTCGCATAGCTCAACGTGCTTTGAAAATTGAATCAGACCGAACAATTCAGTGCTACCCGGAATTTCAACCAGGTATCTTTCGATTTCCGTCTGGTTGTCTATCTAAGCTACCATGACAACATGCCGGGATGACATTAAATCTCCCAACTCATTCGCACACTTTTTCTGGTAAACCACAAGAAGACCTCAAATTCCTTTTGAAATGACATACCCCATTAGCGACTTACAATGTATCGTAAGTACTAAGTCCCGGGCTTCACATTTTAATGAGCTATTATGTAAACAAATGGTAATTAATTGTTCTTCGCACTAGTCTTGTATAGAGCAAGGTGGTAAAGATAGAATTAAACTGAAAAGTTCAACCTCCTAGTAGAATTGAACCAACCTTGTCCTGCACACGCTTGTGAGAAAGAACAATTAACTACCACAACGTGGTTTATTCTTTCTACTCGGAGCGTCACGATAGACGGTAACGTCAGACCAATAAGAATGCGTTATGCTCCACGTGAACTCTTTGCAATTAAATTGTAATAATTTAATTATGTTTAGAGTTATTATTTTTGCCTACTGGTGTTATATTGGGATTCTACGTGATATTCTCAATCAGAATCGCTCACAGTGAACATTATTACATGTTCGTTCATGTTCCCAATGTACATGAATTCACAGAATGAATGTTTATTTTTTGCACGTTACATGAAATTTGTATGGCAATCCTTATGATGCTTTTCGTTTATTTGTTTTTACTTTCTCTAACACGTACCTAGACACAGAAGGTATTGCATTTCACCCAAAAATTCGATATCAAGATTTCACCGGAAATGCATGTTCTGAGGCCTAAATAAAACAAAAAAGCATTGTCTGTGTGTGTTTTGAACGGCATAACTAAAAAACGAAATGTCGGATAAACACCAAACTTGGTATTTAGGTTCATTATCTCTCAAAGGTGCAACACAATGATTTTCAAGAAAATCTCACCACCCCAAACTACCCTTTACATGGAACGTTTTTCGAAACGTCTTACTATACCAGGTGAGTCAGCTGCCCCTAGGTATACGTATCTATCAACCCTCAGTTTATAGTCTAATGTGAAAACATTGACCCTTTTAGCAAACAAACTCTTATTGTAGCTCTGCCTTTCTATTCGGTACTATACGCAACTACCATTAATGATAAAAGGCCTGAATGAGAACCAAAGAGCTGCAAAATCCTTAATAATGGATATAATGCTTGCAAGGAGATAGAGAAATGTTTTCCCGAAGTAAGGGATAGGTTACGTGGGTTTTGGCAGAGTGGGTTAACTGCCGGAATGTGGTGAAGCAAAGGTTAGTTTCGGAGGTTCGAATCTGATACAAACATCAAATTGTTTTGTTTCTCTTTTTTTCACTTTCCTTATGTTTATTTGCTTTATTTTAGCGTACTAATTTATTTACTTTTTATTGGCTCTCCTGTGAGCCAAAGACACAAGAATTACAATCATATAATTGTGTATCATGTTTACCCTAATAATCTGTACCGAATCTGGTGTTGTAAACCGTGCTACGTAGTTAGTTTTCATTCTCTTGAGCGCATATCGACGATATTGAATATGACAGCTTTTATTTCATGTTTAAACCTTGTGTTTCACTTCTTCTATTGACAAAGGAATTTAAATGTGATAAGTTCAGGGGTAAACAGAATAATAAATTGTTAAAGAGCGTGGATTTCATTAACGAAGTAAATGTTCAAAATGACGACCCCCTTCATCAATGCACATTTGTGTAAGTTGCCGGTGAGACCTTCTTGCATACTGTAACATGCGCGGTGTAATCTGCCTGCATTCTTCACGTATGACTATGCCCGTAGATGATTTGGGCTTTGCGGTTCTTCTTTGCGGTGGAAAACATGGCGATTGTTCTATTTTGTACGCACTTATAATGTTATAAAATGTTATTTACATCGTAATATCAAATTATAGGCCCAAAGAGATAAAACAAAAGGCAATAAACAGTTTGAACTTAACCCGAAAGCTTTGAACCCGAAATGAAGTGGCATAGTGTTAAAGCAACCATGATAATACCATTAGACCAATGCTACCTTTTCAGTTGGGGTTCCTATACGAATTAGTAATCGCAAAACTAGACCCCGACTCCAATCTTTACATGCTTTTTGCAGCGTCATACAGTGTTTTGAGCTCGCGTTGGTAGTTTTAATTCAAGGAAATAAACTGCATCAGTTCATTACAATTACTGTATGATCTGAAATATGCCAAAGTTTGTGACATAAGTGAAATTATCCACCTAATACTTAGCATTTTTTGACAAGGTTGTACAACGTTGACTGACGGCTTAAGGACACCGGGAAGTGAATTTCCGCGAAAATATCGATTTTTTGTTTTCCATACTACAAAAAATCACAACTCCTTAGCTTTAAAATTATATATATATAACCCTTTAAATATGGAGACGCAACCTTCCACAACCTCGTGCACAATGAGTTACAAGACTTCTTTCGCTTAGAATTTCTGAACGAACCAACCGATTGATATGGGGTAAATTTTAGCTCGTTAAACGTTCTACTATACACTGCAATGTGCTTCCATCTGCAACTTGACTTCGACATCGGATTTATGGCCATGTGGTCTAAGGCACGTTAGGAGTAGCTAACCTATCAAACCAAGGATCGAAACCCGGTAAAATTCATATTCTGCATTCAATTCAAACTGTAGTACAGGATGGGGAGGGCCCAACTAAAGCAAGCGGTGTGATGGCATGGTTGGATGCTCACGAATTTCGATTGTATGCATTTTACCATTTTAAGTTTTTTTAAAAAAAAAGGCACACACAATATTACGCAGTTAATTAATGACGTCAGACAATGCTGCAATTATCATGTGTTCAGATTGCGAAGCAATGGGTGGGACCAGTGGGGTTTTAAGGGAGCGCACGGCTGATTTAAACATATTACTGGGCTTTTAAAAACTGTGAACAGTGAAAAGTGTTTGGCCAAAATTATTCACAGGTGTCTATAGAATATTTGTATGATATAATTTAAAAATCGAAAATGTTCACCTAAGAATTCACTCCCTTAAAAGAAACGAACTGCTGCCAAATGTGTTTAAATATGTTCGCAAATTTGCGGCCAACTTCGATCGATCTACCAATTTAATGTCATCTTGTCAAAGATACATAATCAAATAATGAAATATGTGCACTGCTATTTAAGGCAGTTGTAGGATATTTAATTTTCACCTGCACTTTATGTCTCTGCATTTTTAGTACTTCGAAATAACATTACACATGCATAAAAATATATATGATCAAAGAAATTTGGAGATATAAAATAATAAAATCCATAATTTGGTAGGGTATCATCACTGTTTATCCTTGACAAAATCAAATTCAACGTGTTTGGAATGTTTTTAAACAGCAAAGAATGAACAATGCGCCATTCTCCGATTTGCACTATCCATTATATTGCGTTAACTTAGCGTGCTTTTCTTTCCCCAACCTTTTTTGCATTCTTTTTTTTATGGATTCTTAGAGGTCCTTTCATTCGTTTTATTTAAACCTATACATTACTATTTCTGAACATCCGGATAGCCTTAGCTATTCCTTTTACTGGTTATTAACACCCATGTTACTTCAATAATAATCTAACACATTCATTATTGTCGTCCTCTGTAGTGTAGTGGTTATCATGCTAGCTTCTAGTTCCCGAGGTCTCTGGTTCAAACCCGGCGGAGGGCAATGGATTTTTTCGGGCGTAAAAATCCTTAGCATGGCTTTCTTTGGAAGGGAGTAAAGCCGATGCCCCGTGTTGTAGATTTACGGAACGTAAAAGAACCTCAAGCTTGATAAAAAGGTTTCAGAGCAAAATTACCGGTCTCTCACGCCCAATATAGAATGGAACGCTAAGGACCGCATCAGTTAAAGAGCGTCCATAAGAAAAACCCATTTGTTTAAACATTCATTATTATTTTTCTAAGTTCACTAACATTTGTCTCTTCCTCACTTCTACCTCCATGAGCATAAATGTTTGCGTAAAATGTTAACCTACATAACACTTCACGCTTCCTTACAGTTGGTGTAATCTTTACTGACTTCTATGTTGCGCCTGGCCTGTTGCTAAATAGATGGATGACTTTTGTTCTCATACACAATGAATGCAAGAAGTTACGGGATTCCGACTTCTTTTAAAAACTCTCTCCAACCCTCCTCAACATTTTCTCTGGCTTGGTTCCCGTGTAAGCACAATAACAAAATAATTTCTCGCTGGCTGACTTTTCTAGTGCATAGGTATAGAATTTTCCGAAAATATTTAATTTAAAAAATGATAACGCTCATCTTATTAAAGGTATAGAATTCAAACTGGGCAGGTATGAGCACACTAGTTTATTCTAAGAAAAATATATTGTTACATTCTAACCTTTAGTTTATTAGTTAGTGCGTGATAAACTTTGAAACAGAAATGTCGGACTTTTACTGAAAAACTAGTTTTTTTAAGAAATTTATGACCACAGAAAATCTATAAATACTCTAAAAATTATATAAACTGATAGAGGAATATATTCTTCATAGAAGAATGTGTTCAATGTGTACTTGGTATAGCATTTGAAGAGCGCTGGAGGTTAATTCTTACGTGGCCCTATGTCCATTACATATAACAGGGGCAATCCCGCTTTAAGGGATGAACTCTTATCTTTAATAACGTTTCATAATGACTTCTCATGTTCGTTTTACAATATTGGTGTGCAATCCACAAAAACAAACTTTTCGAAATACAGTCCCTAATTCAAACTCATTTCAACATTAAATAGCACAAACACACATTTTAACACCTTAACATACTAAGTATAGTTTATTTTTATGGTTAGCTTGTTTTCACTGTATATATTTCAATTCTTCATTAAAACGAACTAACGTTGTGACTTTCGATACATAACCTGTCTTCTACCTTACTAGGTTTTCAGGTCATGTTCCAGTTTTAAACACCGAATGAGCGTTATTTGGTACTCAATATTAAATAAGGTATCACTATAAACTCCTACATTTACACAATTGCTCGTTGATACGAAAATTCAGCTTTATTTTTATTTTTGGGAATTGCTATTTTATCAACTGGCTTCCATCTTAGTTTCAAGCACAGATAGTTTGAACCACAGAATACCATAGTTTTTCAATTTTTCATGCCTGAGCAATCAGCATGGCTATTCGCTCTGGAAGCTCGGCCAGGACGTGGCTACGTTTACCTTCGGTTCTTCTATACTTTGGTGTTCTGTGGTTCTTCCGTCTCCAAGCGCTTGTAGCAGTAGCACAGCTTGTAGTTTGTAACTTTGGTGTTCTGTGGTTTGTAGCATGCGTCTGTGTTAGTGAAGATAAGGTTAGAAACGTTGGTTTGATAGTGAATAATTACTTTGCGACAAGTGGAAAAGAAAATGTTAATGGCAAATAAGCGAAAAATGAATGGTGGAATTAAAGGAAAAAACAGTAAATCGCAGAAACTGGCTTCAATGAGTGAAGCAGATGTGATCAAATCGATTATTAATGCAAGTGAAAGCGACAGCGATGAAGAGTCGCAAACTAGTAAAGAAGGCGAATTGAAAGAATCCGTGAAAGGTGACTTTTTTTTTTTTTTTGCACATTTCTAGTTTATTTTTGTTCATAGAATCCTACTCTTAATGAAACAGTTGAAGTTAAGGCATTGCTTTTTACAGGTGCAAAAACTAAATAAATTAATAAAATTAAAACAATTTAAGGCTTTTTTGCATTACTTTGGTCTTCATTGCAAACGTTAATAAAAGTTAACCGACAATCTTCTCTACTTGTGACCCGCACATCTACTCCAGTATCAGCCTCAAGGCGTAGCCGAGAGATTGAGGGCCCTCAGCCTCAAAGCGTAGCCGAGGGATGTTTTTTAGAAGGAGAGGAGTGTAGCAAGTTGCGCGAAGCGACGACAGGGCGTAGCCGAGGGATCTGCGCGTCTAAAACTCCAATCATTCACGTTCAGCTACTTCGACGGGCCACAACTAAAACAACTTTGCCAATCAGAAACGTAAGGTGGCAATTTAGCCAAAACTAATAAACCTAAAATAAAAAGGTAATCATGAATGCATGCTGCGAGCGTTGGCGGTATCTCACTGGCTTTGAAGACCAATGTCAATCAGATTAGCGGTATTTAAATATATTTATACATGAATGGGGTACATGAGAACAAGCCTGCTCATCCCACCCAAGGCATTATGGGAGCTTTGCTTGTGTGGTGCTTGTTGCCAATATTTGGGGCCCTAAGCCGTAAAGTATAGCCCAGGGTTAAGGGCCCTAAGTAGCAAAGCGTTGACGAAGGATGTTTTTTATAAGTATAGAAAGGTATTGAACAATTCCAAATGACGACAGTATGTGAGCAATGTCTGTTAGGCTAAATCTCAATGATCTCATGTTTGCATAAGGCATTATTTTAGCTAAATTTAACTTGTTAAGTTGGCAGCACCTATCACAAAATTACACTGATGTATGTTTTTGCCTTGTTCTCATCTATGGTATTCAACCTGGAGTGCAAGACATGGTATTTAAGCTAATTCTGAGCGATGTCTATTATGGGGACTACCCGAGGCATTTTAACATTCATAACTGGTAATGTTGCTCCAGAGGTCGATGTATCATAGGGGATGGTGTAAATGCGCAATGTCAGGTACCAACTGTTAAATGAAAAAAATGCTGCCAGTTAGTAAAACTGGATGCAGTTTGGTATTGTTCGAACTGTTACATGCTGTCGTAATAGTGAATAAATGCAATAAAACTGAATATTAACTGTAAAACAATAAATAAATTCCATGAAATTGAATAATAACCGTGAAGCAGTAAAAAAAAATTTTTGTTATTGTCTAATGCTTGGCGTTAAATTACCGTGAAGCAGTAAACAAATGTAACAGAAGTAAATAATTACAGCGACGCAGTAAGCAAATGTAATATAACTAAATAATAATGAATGCTACTATAATTATGTCCAAGGACTTAAATGCTCTTTCACAATGCAATTGTTAGCCTTAATAAAGACTGTTTTGCATCGATGTATATAAGGAAGACAGAATGTAATGTGAGACAGATGTAGAAGTAGTTTTGGAGGATAGACAATGAAGAACTATGAAAAGGAAGTTCTGAGGGAGAAGACAAACCAGAAGGGAGCTGCAAAGATGTTATGCCGCAGGATAATTCTCAGAGAGTGTCACAAGAAAATTTTAAAAAGCACTCTCCAATTGGGACAGCTGTTCCTGTACATGAACTCATGCAAGTATGAGTTGAAGAGCTCCTGAGAAGTGTCGAACTGCCTCCTAAGCTTACCTCCAACTTCTGCAGGTTCTATGTCCCAACTTTCCATTAGGACAGCGTCATTATTTATGATCTCATTCTCCGCAACAATGCGTAAGTTCTCCATGTTGATTGTTGACTGCTGACAAAGTCACACCAGAATACATAACCAATTCAATAAATCGCGCCAGAGTACATAAAATCGGAAGTGCTTAAACAACTTTGGGGAGAGTTTACAAATAGAAGCTAACTGCATACAAGGAGGAAAATCCTGAGTTTGATCTATGCTTCAAAGATTGCTGCCTTACCAGACTCTGTTGCTTTCCCATACCTCTTCCTTTCTAATGACAATAACAGCATTTCAACTGGACAATCTCATGGCACTTCCTTCAGCTATAGAATTTCAAAATGTATGCATGAGATTAATTTAGGTTTTCCTGCTATGATAAAACTCAAATGTTTTAGCAATACCTCTTGGAAACCCGAAATCCTGCCTATCATCGCCACTCTAGCCAAATACAACAAAATAGATACTGATGGATCTAAAATGATTGGGAGTAGTGGTTGTGCTGAACATCCTGAACATACAATTTCTTACAGTCTTTCGAATTACCTCTCTATATTCTCCTGTGGACTTTTTGCCATATGATTTGTCTTGGAATACGTAATGAAAGCTGAACACAGTTATCTCATCTTCACTGACTCCATGAGCGCAATTCTAGCTCTGCAACAGGAGTCGCCAGAAACTCTTTAGTGCAGAACATTTTAAAATTGTATAATGAGATAAAAGCCAGCAATAAACGTGTGACGCTGGCATGGATACCATCTCACATGGGCATATCTGGAAATGAAAAAGACTGATGAAGCAGCTAAAGAAGCAATATACCACTCTCCAAGCCTGGCCGACCTCAAGGTTCCGCATCACAATTTCCAAAATTTCCTTGAAATGGAAGCTACACTGGAGTTTCACATCTAATAGCAAACTAATCACCTTAAGCTCCAATCCTAGTTTCAATTACCCAATAAAACATCTAATTTGTCGTGATCAGGTACATCTCACCAGGCTATGTATCGGACATACTGCAATTACCCATTCGTATCTCCTTGGAAAAGATCATCAGCCTACATATAAGCGCTGTCACTCCATTCTCACAGTTCAGCATATAGTTGCAGAGTGCCCTAGCTACGATTTTCTTCAGCGTCGGTGTGGTATTCCTGCTAACCTCTTGGTGATCTTGAGTGATCCAACCATCTCTCACAACATAGTAAAGTTTTTAAAGGAAATAAAATTGTATAATGTTATATAATCAATGTTGTAATTTGTTTCAAAATATTTTAGTCGCGTTATACTTTAATGTTAACGACAATAATAAATTAAAAAAAAAACTTTGGGGCATTTAAAGCGCCAAATGCCACACATTCGCTGAATTTTAGCAATGTTTTTTTCTACAGGGTAGTCTGCCTGATGTTGCGCGGCACCCACCATGACACATCGACCTCTGGAGCAAAATTACCTCATAACTGTGTATTCACTGGGTGCCCGCCCCTTATCAATGTATTATCGCTAGATGTTAAACAGTGTAAAACACACACACATATGTTTTTATATATATATATGGTTATCCTGTACAATAGTGGCCTGTCTTCTGCTAGCAGCGGTGTGCCTTGGCCTAGGCAGTTGTTCAACCTTGCAAACAGAATACACGCTGTAGACATAACTTGTCAACCCAAGCACACAATGTAGAGCGAGACATTGTAGTATACATAGATGGTATATTATTATTATTATTATTATTATTATTATTATTATTATTATTATTATTATTATTATTATTATAATATCCGAAGAACAGCAGTTTTACCTGTTTTTATCCATTGTGTGTGAGGAGTGAAATAAAAATGAAACTTGAAATTGATGTTCATAACTTCTTAATTTATAAGTACTATTTTGAGGGGAAAGAAAACTTTTACCCCAAAATGTTTTACTTTATTTATTGATGTATTTCATGCAGAGCCTCGGAGGATTTTATTCCTCTTTTACATAATGCTATTTTTGCCGAGTCTCAAAGTGTAAACATTCAAAGTTTCATCTGTATCTGTTAATTTTTACTCTCTCTACTACGTATATTAAGTAAGGAAAGTGCTGCATTCCACCCCAAAATTTGATACTGGGATTTGACCAGAAATACATGTTTAGAGGCCTGCGCTGAATCCAAATAAAGCATTTGTGGAAAGATGTGTGTGTGTGTGTGTGTGTGTGCGTGTGTGAGAGAGAGAGAGAGAGAGAGAGAGAGAGAGAGAGAGAGAGAGAGAGAGAGAACATCATAACTCAAAAATGAAAAGTCGGATAAATACCAAACTTGGTCTTTAGGTGGATTTTTGGGGAATAGCCTATCAAGTCCTCTTCATTCAAAAGGAATTTTTTTTATAATCTTGTATAACTGGTAAACGTTAAGCGATAGAGGAAAACGTACTACACAAAAAATACAGATCTCTTTAAAACATACAATATATATTAAAACATTTTTTTTTTTTTTTTTTTTTTTTTTTTTTTTGACATGAACCGTTTCTGAGATATCCGTTATTAAAGGTTCAAATTATTCCGTTTTTGAAGGTTCGGATTGTTCACTTTTTTGTCATTCTCTTGAAGTCTTTTCAACATTCAGTTGTTTCTTGTGATGCATGGAAACAGTTGGAATTTTAAGGCCAGCATATAGTGCCCAAAACATTTGACTATTCCATATGCTCTTTGTATCTTTAACAAAATGTGTAATGCAGAGGTTTATTTGGATTAAGATGCAACAAGTGAATGGGACAGCATTTCAAAAAAATGAGAAAATATTGAATAATTAAAAGAATAACAGTGGATAACTCCGAAATGGGTGATGCAACAAAAACGTTATTTGGAATAAATTGTAAGTTTTAAAGACATTTACATTTGTTGTATTGTAAGTTTTTGTCTATCTCTTATGGTTTACCAGTTGCACTAAAATTATGCAAAACTCATTCCGAATGAAGAGTACTTCGCAAGCTATAAATAACCAAAAATGCTCCATTGAAATGAGGGTTATGGTGGGAGATATTCTTGAAATTCTTGGTGTCAAATCTTTGAAAGATACCATGCTTAAATACTAAACCTTTAGTTTATCCTAGATATGTTTTTCATTTATGCTGTAGATACACACGCATTGGTGCATGCGTTTTGTCTTTTCTTATTTATTCAGAGGGCTTCAAAACATGTATTTCCGGATATATTTATATGTAATTTTTAGTGAGATGCATGATCCCGCTCCACTGTGTCAGCAGTGTGGCGTGCCCTTAACGGTGCGTCACATTTTAACTGAGTGTCAAGTTTTAGCTCCACTGCGCGTTCGCGTGGGTCTGCCTGTTGGCATAGCCAACATTTTGGTTTTAATCGTCGCATTTGATGCGCTGAGCGTCCTTTAGGTTTGAGATTTTATATTGTCAGTTTTAATGGGGCTCTTCTCCCCGACGGACATAAGGCGCTCATGTCCCTTGCATTCTACAGTTCTTGACACGTTTTATTCTTTTAGTGACCATGATTTTAGTGTGTAGATTTTAGCTTTTGGTCTGTTGTGTTTGTAGTGTTTTTGACCAAGCGGGTTTGTGTATGGGTTTTTTAGTTTTTTGACTTTTCGATTTTATATTTTATACATTGTAAGGGCGCTAATAACCCTAGCAGTGAGCGCCCTTAAGCCCTATCACATCATCATAGTGAGATGCAATACTTCCTCTACCTATTACAGATACTGCTAGAGAAAGTAAAATTGAAGTTTTTACTTACGAATGTGCCTTCCATGATGCACCTCTGAATTGCACTTGGTCTTTTATTGTTTTCAGTAACTGTTTATTTACATATTTATTTCTTATTTTTTGAGAAAGGATTGGACTTACCGACTATGAGGGCGGCATAAGCTTTCAAATGAATTATCATACAGTAAAACAGGCATTGCAACTTCTCAGAATTATAACCTCGGGTCCAAACTAAATGTATAAGTATGTATCTTAGGTGTTACTTTCACATGTATTTCTCTACTCATAGTTTATTCTTATTTATCTTCTCATCTCGGTATCAAATTTTTGGATTATATGCAATACTTTGCTTTTAGGTAAGCTAACCAATAGATAAAGACAAAGGACAGATAAACAAGTAAACAAATTAACATGTGTTGATGTTTTAATTTATCGTTGACAGGGTGTTCAAGAGGGGGGAGGGATTTACTACCTCTCTTCGCTCTTTTTCCAATGCTTTTGGTTGGGAAAGAACACCTTGAATTGGCAACCTTAAAAATTCATATTTCTCCCACTTTCATTTTGACAACTATTAACCCCTCCCAACTCTCACCCTGCTTTAAAGTGACATCCATCCCTGGTAGCCAATTAGAAATTTAGGGGTTGAAACGCTTTACCCTTACTTTTACTTCTCCAGATGTTATTCACATACTTGAAAGTTATTCTGAGAAGTACAGACTCCCAATTGTATTGCTCTCTTGTTATAACATGGCCCAAGATACTTTAGCAATTGTGCCTGAAGAAGAAATTCTTGACCAGGAAGCAGTGATTGGCAGTGTCTGGTCGTTGCCCATTCGGTCCTGCAGAACAGACTGGATACTAGCAGTTCTGCAGTGGGTAGCCTGGAGGAGACTGCTTGCAAATAGCAAGATCTGCAATGACTGCCAGGAGCCATATGCACTCCACAATTACAATGCCAGTGTCGATGGGAAGCGGTGGTCCTCCTGGCAGAAGGAGGAAGTCCATCCGGGATGGATCGTTCTCCGGGAGCAAGCTGCACTTGGAGCAGGTGATATTCCTGGGCTTTTGAACTGGCGCAATACATGATAGGGTGGGAAGCCTCAGTAGCCAATTACCATGCCTCTGTGCAACTTTCTCATAGAAAGAAGAAACCGAGTGGTGGTTGGAAGAAAATCCAAACTTCATTGATGGCCTAGACGAAAATAACAAGCCCATCACTGTAGAAATAGACAAGTCAAAGTTCTTCCACTGCAAGTACCACAGAGGGATGTGTTGTTGGGAGGAGTTCTGGGAAATGCTTCCTGGTAAAAGTATCCGACAGGAGGAAAGAAACCTTGGAGGCCCTTATCATTGAGCATATTTTTCCTGGAAGTGGCATCATCTCGGATGGATGGGCTTTACTCCAACATTGGAAATCTGCTTGATGGCGTGTATGTTCACGATGTTATTATCCATGAGCAGAATTTTGTTGACTCCGAGGACGATTCTATCCACACGCAGAATGTGGAAAACATGTGGATGAGGATGAAGAGGAAAATTCTGCGCCAGATTGGTACAAGTAACGCCCTCTTCACATACTATCTTCATGAATTCCTGTTCCGGAATCGTTTTTGGGGACAAGACATGGTTGGTGTGATACTGGATGTCATCGTACAGCATTAACCGGTGTAATTCAATCAAAGGTGCATACTTTTGTTTTTATTTTTTTAATGACATCAGTTTTTTACTTTCTCTACTACGTATAGTAAGTAGGGGAAGTATTGTATTCCACCCAAAAATTTGAAACCGAGATTTCACTGGAAATATATGTTTTGAGACCCCCTGAATCCAAAAAAAACCATTTTTAGAAACATGTCTGTGTGTGTGTGTCTGTGAACAGCATAACTCAGAAACGAACCGTCGGATAAACACCAAACTTGGTATTTAGGTTCAGTATCATCCAGAGATGCGACACGAAGGTTTTCAAGAAAATCCCCCCACCCCAGACAACCCTTTACATGGAACATTTTTTGAAAACTTTAATTTTCTCAAAAATGGCTCTAACGATTTTGATTAAAATATCACATGTTTAAGATACTGTCATTAGAAATGAAATATATATCTCAAATTTCCTGGGAATGTCTCCAAAAGTATTCTTCGTTGTGAACGACTTTTGCATAACTGGTAAACCATAAGAGATAGACAAAATTTTACTACCCAAAAAATGTAGATCGCGTTAAAATACACAATTTATGTCAAATATATTTTTTTGTTGAGTCAACCGTTTTCGAGATATTGCTTGTTATTCCCTTAAATTTTCCAATACTTATACATTTTCTCAAATTCGTTATTCCTTTTTTTATGTCCTTGACATGCAAAGAGGATGGAATGTACCACATAGCAACCAGCGCTTAAAATATTTGACTATCGCTTAAAACCTACCATATTTACCTTGCATCTACAAGAAAATTAGCAATAAAATTGACATCTCGATATCTCAATTAACATAAAGCACATGGAGAGTAAGCGTTTGTAAAAATGGTTTGTACAAGAGTAGAGAAAGTCATGTGAGTGTAACACATAAGATTTTTTGTTATTGTGATGTTCATTGCAGTAAAGTAACGCAACAATGTGTGTTTTGTGGCTCAATGACAATGACAACAATCCTGCCAATGCTTTGGTGTAAGTATACACCTTATATTTTACCTAGTTTACACATGTTCATCAGATTTTTATTGCATACAACAATGCGTGTTTTGTGGCTCAAAGACAATGGCAACAATGCTGCAACTGCTTCTGTGTAATAACCTATACACCTTATATTTCACCTAATTTACATGTGTTTTATCAAATATTTCATTTCCAACTCATTGCAGTACTTTAATACAACAATGTGTTTTGGGCTCAATGATAACAATGCTGTCATTGCTTCTATGTAATAATGTGTGCACCTTTTATTATATATGTGCGATAATGTGTTTGCTCTGAAATTAAAGCATTTTCACTGCGTATGAATCAATATGCAGGTTTTCTACAATAATTAGGCTTCAATGCAATATGACAAACAATGAAAAAATTCCTTAATCTAAACATCCTCCTATTGTGCCTTTATGACCTTTGTGATTCCTTTCCTCCTTTAAAATAACTTGCCTTAATAACCATTCTGTCTAATTTCCTAAAGCTTTTAATGCTATCAAATAACCAAAGGTTCAGTATTAAAATCCTACTGCGGCTATATACAATTTTTAGTCTCCCTAAATAAAAATACTTTTTTCTTGTTTTGTTTTACAAGAGGAAATATATTCTTATTATTAAAAGCCCATAGCTAAAAGCCAAAAAGTACATTAACACTGAATGTTGTACAATACATTCATCCAAAAAACTCCAAAAAGAGCAGAGAAGAAAGACAAAAAATGCTTTTAACTACACTATCACTTCCATGGAAAAATTGTGTCTTTTCATGCATTGTTGCAAGGCTAATTTCATACCACACAAGCATTTGTCTACCCTAATTTAATGTTGATGTAAGACTATTTTATTTAGCGCACCACTAATTTAATGTTGCAGTGTTATATTCCGCGCGTTCATTTCCTAAGGTTGGCAACGCTCGGGTCCCTTAAGCCACGCCCAGGCCGCTGCTAGCAGAAGATAAGCTGCTATTATGCAGCATAGCCTATATATATATATATCAATGAATACATGCATAAAATGAGTTATGTATGTTTTATATAAAGGGAAATAAAAGTGAAATGTGCTTAAACAAAGGTTTGGGCCATGTTTAAGATCCATTCCATCCCCATTAATCAAACTCGTTTCTTCATCTATACCTTGGTCTTCCTATATTCTGTTGCTCTAATAGTTTGTTTTGTGTTAATATTTTTGTTAATCATTCAGTGTTCATCCTTTGAACATGGTGTTTCCAGTTTTCCATGTTTTGGCTAATTCTTTCTATGAGTTTAAATATTTTCAACTCATCCCTTACTTTCCTGACTATTTGCAATCTAGCAAAGAGTATCTGGCAACAGATCTTGAAAAAATTAATTGCTGTAGATTCAGCCTTTACTTCTCTGCTTCCTGTTTAGACCCACGTTTCACTTGAATATAGAAGTACAGGAACTGCCATTGTTTTATAACATTTTATCTGCATCTTCTTTCTAATCTGTCTTAGTAGTCTTGTTATTGTGTTGCACTTGGGATTAAATTTATAGAGTTTGTCTGCATATAATTCTCCTAATACAGCAGTTAAATCACATCCCAAATATCTAAATATTGGAGCTTGTTTGATGATTTCATCATTTATTACAATCTTGCTTCTAATGCATTCTTTACTTTGAAAACGCAAAATTTCTGTAATTTATCAATAATTTACTTAATAGAATTTTTGTACTTATCTTCTTTTACATGGAACAATTTTCAATAGTTTTTATTTTCTGAGAAATTTTTCTAATGATATTGATAAAAGTACCATAGATTTTACATATTTACATGACAAATAAAATATATATGTTGACGTTGATATTGTAATGAAAAGAAGCTAGAAACAGTGATGTGTATTGAATTTATTTAAAGGTGAGTCAGAATTGTTACACTAACATCACTTAAGTTTACTCACTTAACATGTTTCGGGAAACGGTTGTTCCCATCCTCAGAAGCTAATCCGACTGGCCCGTGTTGTTGGTGTTTCCGTTTTTTGGACTGGATACTGTGGTGGCATCTTGTGGTGGAGAAATGTACTTCCAGAGAGAATTTGGTGGTGGCAAATCAAAATTCATTAGATGTGTGTTGTGTTTTAGAATGGTGATCTTCTCCCATGCATCTAATTCAGCTGCAAATTTGGCTGGTTTGACTAATGTAAACCCAAACCCAATATCAAACCCAATATTACATAGTCAAACCAGCCAAATTTGCAGCTGAATTAGATGCATGGGAGAAGATCACCATTCTAAAACACAACACACATCTAATGAATTTTGATTTGCCGCCACCAAATCCTCTCTGGAAGTACATTTCTCCACCACAAGATGCCACCACAGTATCCAGTCCAAAAAACGGAAACACCAACAACACGGGCCAGTCGGATTAGCTTCTGAGGATGGGAACAACCGTTTCCCGAAACATGTTAAGTGAGTAAACTTAAGTGATGTTAGTGTAACAATTCCGACTCACCTTTAAATAAATATATATCTTGAATTTTCTGGGAATAGCCTGTGAAGGCCTTTGTTGAGAAGGAATTTTATGCAATCTCATACAACGGGTCAACCATAAGATAGACAAAAAGATGTTAACTATCTAATGCCTTGTGTTTGACAATTAAGCTATTAACTTCTTGCTCTCCAGTATTTTCACATTGAGTACATGTTAAATAAAGAGCTGAAGATGATACTGGTCCATCCCCTCTTGAAGATCACACAATGGACAAATTGAAGAATGAAAAATTCTAATCTTGTGCAAGTGCTTTGAAAAACAATCATGCCCTGTGACAGAAAAGATTTAGTTCTCTTTAAAACTCACAATTTATTTCAAATAACTTTTTCTGCGGCATCAGGCATATTCTAGATATTCGTTGTCATTGGTTTGAATTATTTAGCCCTTTGTCACTTATTTGAAGTGCTGCCACTATTCAATTGTTTCTTGCAATGTCATGAAAAGCAAATGGAATTTCAAGCCAGCATATAGAGATATATGACTATCGATTCTGCTTTCTGTCTCCTGTTGATATTAAAAAAAAAGCATGAAAGTATAAATGGTAAGGATAATAAAAATGAAAAGAAATAGAACATTTTCATATTTTTTAGGAAGGTTTACAGATACATTGCGGTAATGCTTTCCCAAACATTTTGTGCATTTTGATGTAAACATTATTTGTTAGGTTTTATCTGTGTGTTTTGTTTTATGCTATTAATTGTTTTTCAGTTGTATGTTTTGGCACACAATCTTCACATATTTATGGGTATTATACCTTGTATACGCACATTTCACTTTTAATTCCCCTTATAGAAAATGCACATTACTTATTTTACACATGTATGTGTGGCATCCATTGCTTTTTGAGCTAGTTCTCTTATTTAAAAATCGTCCTCCGTGGACTAGTGTGTACCGTGCTAGCCTCTAGTTCCCAAGGTCACGGGTTCAAACCCGGCGGAGGGCGATGGATTTTTTCTGGTGTAAAAATCCTTAGCATGGCTTCCTTCGGAAGGGAAGTAAAGCCGGTGGTCCCGTGTCATAGATTTACGGCATGTAAAAGAACCTCAAGCCTGATAAAGAGGCCTCTGAGCAAAATTACTGGTCTTTCACGCCCAATATGGAATGGGATGCTAAGAACCATAGTAGTTAAAGAGCATCCATAAATATAAAACAAAAAAAACTCTTATTTAAAATGCACGCTTCACCATAAGTATGCATGTCCATGCTTGTTTAACATCTAGTAATGTTACATATTTCATTGGTAGGGACAGGTATACAGCGAATATACAGTTATGATATTGGTAGTTCATTTAAGTGCCTCATGTAGTCACCATAATAGTTGAGCCATTGCCTATGTAATACAATTGAAATATGCACAGTGTATATGATTAACATTACCTGTGTCACGATTTCTCGCTGACATGACATGAGATCATTACTGCTATTACAGCTGTCCTGGATATTCCTTCCAGTGGCTTTCAGAGGTGTTTCCATCAGTTGTACCAACATTGGCAGATGCCATGGGCACCTCTGATTGGCAGACATCACCCCTCCCCAATATTTTTGTCTTTTATTTAGCTGTTAGCATATTTCTGTGTTATTTATCGTTTTTGTTGAGGTGGATCTCCACTGCCTTAATCAACAAAACATGTTAATTCATCACATTGAGCTGAACATGTCAGCGATAAACAAGTGTCTCCACTGACTAACAAGTCTTGCATAACTGCTTATTCAGCATTTTCTTAGCTAAACAAAAGTGTTTTCCACCTGCAGTGAAAAACATGTTGAGTGTGATATGTATTCGGCTCACTTTGTGCAGACCCAACTTCAACCATGCATAGACAACTGACCCATGCATATTATTTTTTGCTTACTAGCGAGAAAAATGGAGTGGACAAAAGTAAAGACAATACAGTTAGTTAATGAGATTCATGCAAGACCCATCATTTGATATATATCCCTAAAAGACTATGGAAATAAAATCAAGAAAAGGGAGTGATTACTGAGTTTGCTCATATTTTTTATGGCATAGAAAATAGAGGAGAGTTCAGCTGATATAGCTACTCTGAAATTCATCTCCATTTTGTAATTGCTGGTGAAATTATGGTCAGCAACAAATTGAAATCTTCTTTCAACGTTCATAGAAAATTCCTGAAGCTGAATTTACCCTCAACTTTCAGTTCAGATAACATGCTATTTACATTGTTTCTATTGCTTAGAAAAGGGCATACACCTAACCTTCTTCTTTTATTTTTGTGCCCCTTTCACCAAGCTTACAGGCTAAATCTTCATAAACAGAATCTATTGGTATTAACAAATGTACTGGTTAATGCAGTGGAAACAGAATGTTGATGGAAATTCCAGTCACATGTATGACCCTGCATGTTTTTAAAGTTTATGTTTAGGGTTGATTTTGATGCAGTGGAGACCCACCTTTAGATTTCGGAGCTAGGATCAACATTATTTCCCAAAGACATTTGCTTCAATTCAGTAAAGAAATAGTTAAGCAGATAACAGCATATATGTATATAGTCATACAAACTTTTAAAACTTAACTGCATGTAATTGAAATTGTGAGTGAGTTTGATGACACTTTGGTTTCACTTACTAAGTTATCACTCAGAATGTGTTTCAAAGACGTTCCTCTCCATCAGCTGAATGCCCAGTAGTATCTGGAGAGGGATCCTCTACCAGATGTCATTGGACATACAGCTGATGATGGAGAGGAACATCTTTGAAAAATATTTTAAGCAATAACTTAGAAAGTGAAATAAGATGTCGCCAATCCACTCACGCTTTCAATTATTGTTTAAAGTTCCAATATACTTAAAGTGTTAACTGCATGTATTACATTTTATGTTTTAATCCTAACATATGAGGGCCGATTTGATCAACCGATGTTAAAAAATCTGATGTGTTACACTCACATGACTTTCTCTACTCTTGTACAATCTATTTTTACAAACGCCTATTCTCCATATGCTTCATATTAATCGAGATATCGAGATGTCAATCTTATTTGTAATTTTCTTGTAGATGCAAGGGGAATATGGTAGCTTTTAAGCGATAGTCAAATATTTTATCGCTGGTTGCTATGTGGCGCATTCCATTGTCTTTGCATGTCCAGGACATAAACAAATGAATAACGAATTTGAGAAAAAGTTTAAGTATTGGAAAATTTAAGGAAATAACAAGCAATATCTCGAAAACGGTTCACTCAACAAAAAAAATGTATATGATATAAGTTGTGTATTTTAACGCGATCTACATTTTTTGTGTAGTAAAATTTTGTCTATCTCTTATGGTTTACCAGTTATGCAAAAGTCGTTCATAATGAAGAATACTTTTGGAGACATTCCCAGAAATTTCGAGATATACATTTCATTTCTCATGACATTATCTTAAACATATGATATTTTCATCAAAATCGTTAGAGCCATTTTTGAGAAAATTAAAATTTTCGAAGAATGTTCCATGTAAAGGGTAGTCTGGGGTGGGGGGATTTTCTTGAAAATCTTCGTGTCGCATCTCTGGAAGATACTGAACGTAAATACCAAGTTTGGTGTTTATCCGACTGTTAGTTTTTGAGTTATGCTGTTCACAGACACACACACACACACACACACACACACACACGGACATGTTTCCAAAAATGCTTTTTTTGGATTCAGGAGGTCTCAAAACATGTATTTCCGGTGAAATCTCGGTATCGAATTTTTGGGTGGAATGCAATACTTCCCCTACTTATTATACGTAGTAAAGAAAGTAAAAAAGCATTTTGTTTGTCAACAACACTGATTCTGTGGTATAAAGGAAAATATGTGACTTCAATGGAAATCAGTGCCCTGATTTAAAAAATGAAGCCTATTTTTGGCTATCACATCTAGATTTTATATGTGCATACGAGGGTGGTCTGAAAAGTTTCCGACTTAATAAAGATACAAGACATTTTATCAGATTTTTTTTTTTTCAGTGTAGTCTCCTTGTAACTCTACACACTTCTCCCAGTGATGCTCCCATCTCTGTAAACCATCCAAATAGTACTCGGCGTTTTTCTCTGCAAAATAATTGTTCACGAAGGTGATTGTCTCTTCATTTGACAAAAATCTCTGTCCTCCGAGCGCAATATTCAGATGAGGGAACAAAAAGAAGTCGCTTGGGGCTAGATCTGGTGAGTAAGGCAGATGGTTAAGCAGTTCAAACCGTAATTCGTGGATTTTCGCCATTGCAACCGCTGAGTGTGAGACTTGCGTTGTGTTGGTGAAACAGGATTTTCTTTTTCTGCAAATTTGGCCGGTTTTCCGCAAGTTCTACCTTCAGCTTGTTAAATAATGATGCGTAGTATGCTCCTGTAATGGTTTTTCCTTTTTGAAGATAATCAATTAAAATAACTCCATGACTATCCCAAAAAACAGTCGCCATCCCTTTCCCAGCCGAAAAAACAGTTTTTGCTTTTTTTAGAGCCGGTTCCCCCCTTTGCAGTCCACTGTTTGGACTGTATTTTTGTTTTGGGCGTATAATGGTGTATCCAAGTTTCAACTACAGTAATTAATCGGCACCAAAACTCGGATTTATTGCGCCTAAACTGCGCCAACAGAGCTTTGGAAATGTTCATTCGAACATGTTTTTGGTCAAACGTGGCACCCGTGTGGACAGCTTTCTCATGTCTAAATGTTGATTGAATATGTGGCAAACATGTTCTTTTGACATGTTCATAGCCTCTGGTATCTCTCTCACTTTAATTCGGCGGTCGTCTAGCACCATTTGGTGAACTTTGACGATGTTTTTGTCGGTAGTTGCAGTTTTTGGACGTTCCGAACATTCATCATCTCCCAAGCTCTTATGGCCACGTTTAAATTCAGCTGCACAAAGTTTCACTGTGGTAAATGATGGTGCAGAGTCCCCATACACAGAATCCAACTCATCTTTGATTTGCGTAAGCGTATTGCCTTTCAAAAACAAATATTTCATGACAGCTCGGTACTCGATTTTGTCCATTTTCATAAAAACACTCACATCTCCTCACTCAAACGACTGTTACATAACAACTGAGCGTCCAAAATAGCTGAAACTTTGGTGAGTAACTGTCAACAGATGAGCAACAAAATTCACTAGCTTTTATTTATGAGTGCTGCCATCTTCATGTTAAGGTCGGAAATTTTTCAGACCACCCTCATATATGTCTATGGTGCTAAATTCATTCAGCTTCTGCAGATTACTGTTATGTTTCATTGTTATTCTAAATCTGTTGTTGATTTTCTTCCTCATCAGCTCACTTCCGTCCGTCCTTATCACCCAGATGTTTATGTTTATATTCCCAGCACTTATCAGTTTTTTCTATGGATCAGGTCTATCTTCTGGTGAGGTATTTATGTTTACATTTACAGCTATCATATATCCCAACTTCATATGAGATGAAACCCGTGTTAATATACATGTTTGTCTACTATATGTGTTGTGCTAAAATAAAAGTTTAAGTATGACTTCTACATCAGGATTACAGGGGAGACAGTGTCTACAAAGTTCTCAGAAGTTTTGTTACATTTGTGGGTATTGCGTGTTGGACAGGAAGGTACATAAAATAGACTCACAAACAAACAAACTATACTACTCATATTTCAAAGAGAAAGTTGGTGATCAGGATAAATCATTTGCGCCTCATATTGCATGTACGGTTGTGTTAAGGGATTACGTTATTGATATGAAGGAAAATGGAAGGCAATGCCATTTGCCAAACCAATGATATGGAGAGAGCAGCAGGATCACCGTGATGATTGTTACTTTTGTATGTGCAAAGTTTCTGGCTAGAACAAGAAATAAATAAGGCAGGAATTAAATATCCAAATCTGAATTCAGCTATACAGCCTATTCCTCATGGATCCGAACTACCAATACCTACACCACCAGCAGACCTCAATTTTAGTGAATCTGAAAGTAGCTCCGTGACTACTGACAATGAGTTGGTTTCTGATCCAGATGAATTTGACAATTCACCACAACAGTTTAATCAATTTGAATTAAATGATTTAGTAAGTTATTTAGGCCTCATGAAACAAAAAGTGAATTACTGGTCTCAGGAGTACAGGAGAAGAATTTATCATCTGGCATTACATTTTAATGGTATAGGAATCACAAAATACAGTTCCACAAGCACTACACAGAAGAAGATCAACTTGTATTTTGTGTGGGTGTGTGTAATCTTATTCAGCAATTGGCCAGGGGAGCATATGAGTCAAGTAACTGGCGTCTTTTTATTGATTCTTCCAGACGAAGTCTTAAGGCAGTGTTACTTCATAATGGCAAGAAGTTAGCTTCAATACCGCTTGCACATTCTACGAATCTAAGAGAGTTTTATGAAACTCTGAAGCATGTTCTTGAGAAAATTAAGTACTGCGACCATGAGTGGTAAATGTGTGGTGACTTGAAAGTCATTGGTCTGTTACTAGGACAACAGGGAGGATTCCAAAATTCCCTCGTTTTCTTTGCGAATGGGATAGCAGGGTGAGGGACAAATGTTGGGAAACTGACCAATGGCCTGAGAGGCAGCAATTGACACCTGGATAAAAAAAATGTTATAATATACCTCTGGTTGATTGTCAAAAAATTCTACTCCCTTCATTACACATAAAACTTGGCATGATGAAACAATTCAGGAAAGCACTTGACAAAAGTGCTTGCTTCCAGTACTTATGCACAGTTTCCTCATTGCCTTAGGCTAAAATCAGAGGAGTATTTGATGGACCACAGATAAGGAAATTGATGAAAAATGTTAATTTTATGAACCTTGTGAATGAAATTGAAAAAGATGCGTGGAATGGATTCAGAGAAGTTGTTAAGAAATTTCTGGACAATGTGGAAGACTCGGTACAAAGAAATTGTCAGAAATATGTTGGAAAATTTCAGACTGCTTGGCTGTAATATGAGTTTCAGCTTCATTTCCTCAAGTCACATCTTGACTACTTCCCGTCGAATTTAGGTCCTGTCATTGAAGAGCAAAGTGAAAGGTTTTGACAGGACTTGAAAGATGTTGAACGACATTATCAGGGACTTGGGATGTACATATGATGACCAAGTAATTACTGCTGGTGTCTTGCATACGATAAACCTACCAGGGAACACTTGAGATAATCACATACACTGAAGTTCCATGAAAAAAGAAAAAGTCATATACAAGATAACTAACATACATTCTCAAATTCAGGTGTGCTTTCATGTTCTTCTTTATTTTCCTCAAGAGTTGTATATGAGTGTGTAATATTTTAGCAAATTTTACAATTATATTCTCATTGCACATTGTCATATTGCCAAAACAAGATGTGCTACAGAAAAACAGAATGCATTTTTGAATTCTGCGCACCAAAATTAGTAAAAATTTTAATAGTACCACAGAAAAAACAACTTTCATTTGTAACTTAGTGCAGTAGGTGCAAAGTTTAACCTAATGTTAAAACTTTTGCATTCATCAGTCTTTACAGCAAATTGTTAGCTAACATCTTGTTAACGTTGGCTTTCGAGAAGGTGGTTACTGAACTACACTGCTTCTGAACGTGCTCCAATGCACTTTTATCTATGTATCACAGTGATCTCTGTGTCAGTAGCAGACAACTATTTATATTCATAGTAATTGCCATGTGATGTTTCTCATTGTTTGTGGTTATAATCGTGATTTCAACTGAAATGAATGTTTCACCATATGAAACGCGTTAAGAGCTGGCTATTGAGTATAGACATTATATAAAATGCAAAAAAGCCAACGATCTTGCATTAAAAGGATAAGATTGTAGCCTGGGAGAAAACTCCGTGAGTAATTTAATCGGAATGAATGCATTTCTCAATACAAACATGAGGTTTTTCTAGTGCATATAGACTTCTCCAAAAAATCATGAACACGAATACCAGAGGTATGATTTAGCTTGGATTATTAATGTTTTCATAGTCTTAAATTGAGGATGCTTATACATACTGCTGGGCCACTTAAAACAACAAATGGTAATTTATCAATAAATCTTTTAAAGCTGATTAGATTTCTACCAATTTTGATTAGTGAAAAAGCCTTATTTTTTTGCCTCCACCCCCCAAAAATTGATTGTATTGCTAAGTAGCAAATTATAAAATGAAGTACCTAGTCATCACATGGAAGCTGAACACAATTCTCAAAATCCAATGAGCAGTCAAATGTATAAAAGATGAAAATTAAATCACTATCTTTGTAGAATTACTGAGAGAGATAACGATAACTAACATTTACTTGGAAAATGTCTATAATACTGCAGCATGAACTTATGCCACTTTTCTATTCCACCAGATTAAACATTCTGACAGCTAACACTTGTTACAACTTACATCATATGTAGTTACAATAACATTAGTTCATATACATTCACTTAAACCTAAGGTTAACTCACATTAAATCTAGAAAATGCATATCCCTTCAGATTTATATAACTGACTATGGCCTGATGGTCTATGCTCAGCTACTCATTCTAAAATCATGCCGCAGTATTTCTAAACTTTAGCCATTTACTTTAACTCTTCAACAAAATAAATGAAATGACGGTTTTGCACCTCAACTCGTGCTTAAAATGTGAAAGTAATGTACAGTAATTTGTGACATATTTACTCTTGCCAAGTATTTATGGCATATTTGCAGTATGAAGTTACTGCAGTACTCCCTTGATAATGTAATAAAGGTATTCTACTATGTATAGCAAATAAGTGTCTAGAATGTAAGCGCATTTATTACTGCAGTTTTTATAGCAAATGAAATGATTCAAAGTCGGCATAAAAAATCTGTCAGTAAGATATTTCATTCTTTTTTCAAGTGACTCAAAGTATGCATATCTAATGAATAATTGAAGTTGCTGGTTTTAATGTAGTTTTTAATATGTTTTGCAGATGAAGCTGAAGAAAATTTTAGTGAAGATAATGAAGCAGATACAAATGATGATGACAGTGGCGATGATGATGATGATGATGATGATGATGCAATGAGTGAAGAAGCAGAGGAAGAAAATGACAGAAATGGCGAAGAACAAAATTCAAATTCCGAAGAGGATGGGGAATCTGACAGTGACAGTGGTACTGGTGTGATGGATGGTAAACAGCACAAAAAGTCTTTGCAGAAATTAAAAGATACTGATCCTGATTTCTACAAATTTCTTCAAGAAAATGATAAACAGCTTTTAGCATTTGGTGAAAGTGAAGATGAAGATGATGATGCTGAGGAAGATAAACTTCACAAACCTCCTGAAGCGCTTGAGGTGGGTAAGATGATGGTCTACTAAACATTTTGTTAAAATGACAAGTTTATAAGACGAAATGTAGTATTGTATTAAGAGCCTCAAATCGAGGTGTTCAGTCCATAAACAAATTTTTCAAGAAATGAGAGAATGTTATCTAAATATTAGAGACTTTTTAAATTACAGTAGAACCCTGCAAATCCGAAATTCTGGATAATCCGAGCACAAATTTTGGGATTAAAAAAAGTAAGAAGAAAGCTTATTGGTATAGAACTGACAACTTTGTTATTGAAACTACACACATCGGAAGGAAACATTTATTGCACAAAAATGTTTTGGCTGAACTTTGCCATAGGCAATGTGACTCTACATATTTTCTAATTCACTGTTAAGTAACATTTTCAGATTTACTTAGGTACTGGTGGCTATCACATGTTAATGAAGCAGTAATTTTCACTTAACTTCCAAAATTAGTAATATTCTTCTGCTATAATGAACTAAACCTGCTTGATGATGCGATGTTGTGCCAGCGTTGCATGAACATCATGTCATTTGGTGCGGCAACAGCATGCTGTTCTATGTAGCATAATGCCAATCTAGGGGCATCGGCAGCATCAGAATGTGACACAGTGTCCTTGGGGATGTCTTCTTCACTATCTCAGTCTTCAGAGTTGTGATCAGGTGATTCTAAAACATAGAGAGACAATGGCTTCATCACTGATGTCTTGATGACCATTATCGTCGAATGCAATTTTCTCCTGCATTTTTGCACCCCGGGATTTCTTGAATAACTTGAATGATATCATTATTGTTTGATGCCGGAATGGATGGGGTTTCTTCAAACACAAGACTTGGCCATTCTTCCACAATTTTTATATTAGCGGTTTATTCAAACTGTCCCAAGCCTCAGCTAGCCAGTAGATGACGTCCTTTATGGTTATTTTTTTTTAAGTTGGAACAGTCCTCTCCTTCTGTTAGAAATCATAGAAGCATTTTTCTGCAATTTAACTTTGTTTTGTAACATACCTTGGTCCATTGATTATAAGACAGAGGTTACATTTAGTGCCCCAAAAAAATTCTTTAATGTCTCCATTGATTAGCTGCATTTCAGAGGAATGAAGTGGAGTATTGTCAGTCAAAAGTAGAGCTTGAGTGGCAGTCCATTTTCTCTATTTAATCTTTTAACAGAGAGAACGAATTGTTTCTCGAACCACTCTTTAAACAGACCAATGGTCATCCAAAGTTTATTTTGATTTCTGTAATAAATAGGAAGACAGTTCATATTCATGGCTTTGCAGACCTTCCAGTTGTCATAAGCGATAGTTTGTTTGTTGCCACAGGCTAAAACTGTAAGGTGTTTATTCATTTTAAAACCTGGTGCAGATAAGTCTTCTTTCGAAGCAAGACTTTTAGTAGGAAGTGCTTTGAAATTTGATCCACTTTTGTAAGGCTATAAACTAGCTGTGTCAAGTAATTCCCTGATGAAATCAAGTCTGTAAACTTACTTAAGAATGCTTCTGCAGCAGCAATCGGCTGATAATGTTTCTCCACTTATCATTAATTGGCATATCCTGTGTCTATTTTTTCAATGGTTTAACCAACCATTGCTGGCAATAACACCATTCAGAAGTTTGTTCAGTTCCAATGCCTTGTATTCAATCAGTGTGCCACTAATAGGAATGCCTTTTTGTCTTTCATGGGTAAACCACAAGAAAGTCACTTTGCCAATTGTATTATACAATGACAACATGGAGTTGTGCGTTGTTCCAGTGCTTTTTCACTAGTTGTGCTGCAGAAGCTCTCAATTTTCCTTTGACTTTCTTTTCTTTCCAGTACTGATAGTGGCTTTCCCAGTACCAAATTCTGCCAATTTTGAAGCACTTTCCCCATGGCCAAGTCACTTAAGCACTTCCAGTTTTTCTTTTAATGTAAAGGAACTATGTTTTCGTTTGCTTGGCCTGTACTACACAGTATAACACAAACAAGCACCTGTTCTGTATTAATTTATTAATGAAAACCATAAATTAATGTATGTAGCATAACCACTAACAACAGTGAAACAAACTGAACTACATACTGCTATCTGATGCAGTATTAATGTTGTATGTTTACTTTACGCATATTTGCGAGAGAACTTGCTTTACGTAATGTCTTTTTATTGTCGAGCCCCACGTTGTGGGCCAATATGATGCGGTATTACTTACGTAATATGTTTTTACGTAATTTGTTGTTGAGCCCCACGTTGTGGAGCCAATATGATGCGGTATTAATGTTGTAGATCATTAATTGTAGCTCCGCGTTTGGAAGCCAATATGTGACGGTTGCTGCTTTACGTAATTTTGTTTACATCACGTGTGTTGAAGCCTTCTTGTGACGTCATTCTTTGTTTGGTTCGTAGCTCCCTCTGACGTTAGCAATTTGTATCAATTAGTTTCTGAAAGAATTTAAGGTTATGTATATTGTCCTCCGGCTAGCTATCATCTTATCTTGGTAGAACTTGTATCTCTTGCAGGGTATGAATCGGAAAGGAATCTTTTATCCAGAAATTATACTGACGAAGAAATTGGTTTTATAACTTTTATTGCTGAACACATTCACAAACACTTTTACAAATTAATCTGGATACTCGCCAAACTGAAACTGTTTGTAATAACTTCTTATTTATCACTTTTAACTCGCATACTTCAACTTTATGTAATTTTTTAAATGTATGATACTTTATAACAATTCTTGTAATTCTGCTGCGCGTAACTTGACGAAATGAAGGACTGACTGACGATGTGTAGTGTACACGAAATTTTGATGAACTGACCGGCAAGCTTTACCTCGGACCCGGCTTATATACACCCACTCCTCGACATGCCTAAAGATTATAAATGAACTGCTATTGGCTAATAAAACGCGCCAACATTAGCGTCTATTTTATTATCCAATGAAAACCACTAATACATATTTCTTTTAGGGAACATTCTAGAAGCTTTTACCGAAAAGGCGCGAAACATTACGTAACTTCCTGGTTCCCGGCAATGACAAACAACTCACCCCCTTGCTGCATTATTGCGTTATTGTTGACAGTTTCAGTAAAGCCGTATATTATTATTTACCAATAATAATTACAATTAATAAACCTCTGAAATCAATGTTACATAAAAATACATATTCATATTACAATCGTTATTTACATTTGAGTAATTTGTGATACAAATTACCGTCTCATATCACATGTGATTGGCTGTGGCCACAGGTCAGAAGAATACATACTACTTCTATTGTGCATGGTAATCACAATGTTGCCACTTCCTCACATCACTATGCTATGTTACCGTGTAGCTGCTAATCCTATAGCTGTATTTATATACATGTTTATTTTCTTTTTTTTTTGGATAATCCGAACATTTCTGAATCTGAAATGACCACACCCCCATTAATTTGGATTAGTGGGGTTCTACTGTACTTCATGCATCATAATCAGGGTTAGGATTTTTAGGTGCACACTTTTTTTTTAGGGTAAGTTAAAGCTGTGCAAAAAGATATCACAGTGTGAAATTTGGTTTCTAGTTGTGAAAAAAGGAATTTTTTCTCGCACCTTTTTCCATTTTTTTGGGACTTTTACCCCTTTTTGATACCTTTATTCCATTTTCCCCCAACCAATCCCTTTTTCCCCATTTTTCTTTTAGGTTTCATTCCAATTTATTCTTTAACTTTCAATTAACGTCTCCTCAGCTTGCTGTGTACGTGCGAATAGTAAGCCTACCTCTTTCAGTAAATGCCGCGCGAGAATTGAAAGTACACCCGCAACAATGGAAAATAATTGCATGTTCGACGAAAACCTCTTTCTCTCGCTTTACCGCTATAAAGTAGCCCCCAATAATGCAATTGACAATGAGTGATTCTATCCCACCAGAATTAGTAGCCTGCTGTTCGTGAATGTGAATTTGTTACTGTGAGAGACGTCATCTGTTGCATGAAGGCGAAGGCTGGGCATGCAGAGATGGCAGTAACCTCACCTGCGTAATTCCGAGAATTATTAAGACTGGGTTCTGCTCGAAACTACTAGAAATCGCTGAGACTGAAGTTCCAGCATGAATGAGAACATTCTGGTAATTGTCATGGCGTTATAAGAGAATGTGGACAGCAAATGGGTGCAAGAGTGAGTTGTGTGACAGTTGCATTGTGTTAGCAAGTGAACTAGTGTTAGCTCTCCAAACGAGTGTACTAGTACTAGATTTTACCATGCCAAAGGTGTCCAGTGCTCGATTTATTGTTCTGGCTGAGGAATTCAAACAAGATTTCATAGACACTGATGGAATGTTATGCGATGTACTATTTGTGATTCAGGAATTTTGTTAGATGAAAAACACCAGTGAGATCGCATCAGACAACACATTTCCAGCTCTAAGCATCAAATGAACAATACTCTTCAAGCAAACAAATCACGGCAACCTCTATTACGAAATGCGTTTCAACAGAGTTCTTCAAAAAGCCAAAATTTGAAGGAATTAAAGATTGATTTGTGTGCAGCTCTTACACAAGCAGGAATTCCACTCAATAAGGTGAACCATCCAGCCTTCAAGGGATTTCTTGAAAAATACACAGATGTCAATGCTCGATGAGGTTACTTTAAGAAACAACTACATGGAGCCTGTTTACCAAGAAACCATAGAAAGAATCAAGGAGAAAGTGTCTGATTGCGATGTGGGAATCATTGTGGATGAAACCATAGACTCAATGGAACGATATGTTTTGAACATTTTAGTTTTTTCCCTTGGCAGGGGAGAAAGTTAAGCCCATGTTGTTAAAAATGTACGAGCTGCAGAAAGCCAATGCCAGTACAGTAATAAAATCCATTATGGACTTCTGCCAAAACTCTGGCCTACTGGTATCGAGTTTGAAAAACTTCTTTTTGTGGTTATGGACCAGGCTCCATACATGGTTTCAGCTGTTAACCAATTGAAACCTTTATTTCCTAACTTGAAGCATGTGACATGTTTGGCTCATGCCCTTCACAGGGTTTGTAAATCTATAAGGAACAAATACGACATCACAAATCAATTCATCTCTGCCCTGAAGAAGATTCTACTGAAAGCTCAGAGCCATGTTATCTACTACAGGGAAATCACTGGCCTGCCCCTTCCAAATTTCCCAGTCATTACTCACTGGGGATCTTGGATTGAGTGTGCTGCTATGTTGTGTGACAATTTTGACAAAATTAAAGAGTTTGTGCTTTCTTTGGATCCATCCAACGCAGGTGCAATTTCAAAGCACAGCAACTTCTGTTACCGGAGAAAATACATAATTTGCAGACAGAACTATATTGTGTCCATAGTTACAAGTACCTGCCTGCAGCTATTAAATGATTGGAAGAACAAGGTCTGGAAAAGGAAAAACAATGGGATATTTTTACTTCTGTGAGGGAGCAGTTAGATGGCTTTGCCAAAGACAAACTTGAATCTAGTCTTCAGAAGAATCCAGACATTGAGGAATTTGCCACATCTGTAGAGTCGTCATTCTGAGTGAATAGAAGGTTTGCCCCACTGGTTTCTGTGGATGTTGAAAGAAGCTTTAGCATCCACAAAGACATTCTATCTCCTAATAGAAACAGACTTACTTTTAAAAATGTGGAGATGCTGAATGTCTTGAAGTACAACAGCTTCATATTTTTTCCTTCTTTTGATGAGTGAGAATTTGATGTACTTGTTTGTAGTTCAGTAAATTAGAATAGAGGAAAGAGAAATCATTGAATTAGTTAAGGGAATGCTCAGCTGAAATTAACCCAAAATCTCAAAAAATCTAAAAAAAAAAATTACAAAAATTATGTTCCCAAAAAATTCTCCATTACTTGTAGTTTTAGTATCCACTTTTATATTTGACCCTGCGAATGCTTCAGGATCATTACGTGACTTTTTAAATACCCGTGCACATTTGGTTACTAGCTGTTTATATTTTTAAAACTTAATTTTAAGGCATTTCTTATTTTCAGCATTTCTGCATATTCAAAATGTTCCACACGATGTAGTTTTAATCCATTCATATTCACATTTTTTATGCTTATTTCAAAAATCCTAATAAATAAAATTGTGATATAATTTTTCTGTGTAGTGAATAGTTTTTGCGCTACTAATTTTTGAAGATGATAATGCATAGAAAAAAATAACAACAAAAATGCAAGTACAAAACTACAAAACGTTTTTTCTCTTAAACTAAGAATGGTAGAAAAAAAATTATATGACAGAGTTGTAGTTCCTTGACATAGAAGAAACATTTTTTTTTTTTTTTTTTTTTTGAAAAATTCATCATGTGTTGCATTTTATATTTTGAAAATTAATAACTTGAAAACTAATAAGATTTTGGATTGAAATTCACAAAACAATTATATCTAAAGAAGACTTGACATGTGGTTAAAATTTCAGCCTAATTGAATGAATAGTTTAGAAAATAGCAATTTCAGTTGTGCATCCCCTTAAATAAACCAGCACCTTATTGTCCCTTTTTTCACCTTATTTGAGCGCCTTTTCCCTTCCTTTTTTCATCTGAAATTTGCATCTAAAAATCCTAACCCCGATCATAATATAGGTTTACCCTCTATTAGGCTTGCAAAGTTTTATAATGCCAGTCTGGTATACTTATGCTGCAGTTGAGTTCTCTCTGTTTTGATGGTAATGGGATTTAATTCTAAGTGAATTGACTACCAATAGAGCATTGGAGTATAATTGTGTTACAAATCAGACACTGAAAATTAAGCGTTAGTATAACATAACGTTTCAAAATGGAAATATGCACATGAGTTAAAATTAGTAAAATTGGAATTGACAGAATCATTCAGCCAATGAGAATATTGGTAGTTTCGCAACAACAGATCCTTTTTTTTCTGTCCATTATCAAACTTGGCACATCTAAAGGTTGTATAGTACATAGGAAATAAGAATGTAAATTTTGATAAAAAAAAATAACTACTAAATGGCTGTTGGTTCTGAGTGTTATACATATATCCTGACTTTACATTGCATAAAAAGATTTTTGTGTGTAAGCTTTTTGGATGGAATAGATAGCTGAAATCCTCAACTGCCATGTTATATTCATTCTTAATAATACCGTGTCCAAAAGAGTAGTGCACTATGCAATCCTTTATAGGTGATGAATATTTCACCAACTCATTTAATTCATTTTTGCCATTCTGTTGTCAAAATAATGTAGCATGCATTAAAAGCTTTTTTCTTCAACATTAGCTGTCATAATGTTTTGACACTCAAATAATCTGTTACAATGATGATGGTTATTATTAATGCCATTATTTTGATTAAATAGTGTTGAAAATCGTTCTGAAAGCCAGTGGCAAATCCTGAAATGTTTTAAAAGGCATACGACACGAAACTTGGGAATTATAATGAATATGTATGTCTGTTCATTCGTGTTAAGTTATATGTAATGGAACTCTGTTCTGTGGTTCTTCATACAGAATTCTTGTGTGACTTGTAGTAAAACTGTGTTGTAGCTTTCATCTATATCAGCAGATCCTTTTCTATTGACATGGGTGCAGATAAATGACTTTGTCCTTGTGAGTTCCTAGTGAAGGATTTTATTTGTTTTGAGGATGGAAAAGGAGTGCTCCTCTAAAGATGATGTGGCAGGTATTATTAAAATGACTTCACAGAATTTATGGAGCTTGGAGAGACCACTGTGAAGTCAATTTTCATAGAGGAAATGTTGCGTTTTGTGTTCTATCTTAGTCATAGATTCTATTATGTAAACCTAGCATTCAATTCAGACTTCAGTGTTATAATATCAGAATACTCTGCAACGATGTCCTTACTGGAAGCAGCTCTTCCGAAAATAAATTTTAATAGACTGTGATTTTCTTTCTGTCAAACATTTTAAGAAACTTTATTTCAGTCAATGAGTCAAACCTGTTATTTAACTGAATAACTATTGTATCTAATATTTTGAATTACATTCTCTTGCATTCCTTTCTTATTAAGACCTCTGAACTATTTTCTCTTCTTCTCCCTTTTGGAGGTTCAGTAATATTTTCAGTTTGGGACCATATTTTTTCAAAGCCTTTAATAATTTTGTTTTGTAATTTTTCTTTGAATATTTCCACTTAGTTCAAAATGCATATCTAGAGATTATAATTGTTCAATGTTATATATAACATCTTCATTGAAAATACATCTTGAAACAGATGCAATAGGGAATTAAATTGAAAATCTCTTAAACATCGTAAGAAATCATTAATTTATTAATGACAGCTGTCTCTACATTACTTCTCGGGTCTGTTTCATAGCTTCATTATGTTTTAAAATACTTGGACATTTTTGTTCATCAAGCAGTAAATCAGTCTTGCTTTTACCAAATGCTCCTGGAGTTGTTCATGTGTCTATATGAGACTGGATTTTCATGCCTAGAAATTGCTGTGTGCAAATTATTAAGGTCCAGAAATTGCTGTTCCCAAGTGATTTATCCTTCCCAAGCAACAAAAATGGCCAGCAGAACAACTTACATAGAGTTTAACAGACACATAACCAAACTGTTTTACTATAAATGCCAGGGTTAAATGTAAGGATAAAATTCTCCTTTTTGTTCTCTTCTTCAAGCTTCTCAGACCGAGAATAGTCTTCCTATTTTTTTTATCTTTGTAGTGTTTGTTTTCTTACTTAGATGCCATGCTAGCATGTTGTACGTTGAGAATACCTCAGTTTCTTCCCTAGACATTCGGAAGAACTACTAACAAACAAGACTTTTGCAGTTATCTAATGAGACATTTTCCCATGGAAGAGAAGTCATTGTTCGTTTGCCACGAAAATAGTTCTGCTTAAATTACACAATGCAACAGTTAAAAAACTTTTTTTGAAAATGTACGTTTTCTTTATGTAGTTCGACCTCCTGAATTCGAAAATGATCAAAACATTGTATCACTCACAGGTTTTGCAAAATTGCATATTTTGCAATAATGATTTCACCTATAGAAGTAATACATGTGTATGTTATATAGATATATATATATATATATATATATATATATATATATATATATATATATATGGCACACAAATCATGCAGAAGTAGAATACAAGTTTAAAACAACAACATATTGAGAATTATACATGGTGAACAGATACGTACAGAGAATGTTGTACAAAACATGTACTAACAGCATTCATTTCGTGCCTTATTAGTTGTAATGATGTGGCCCTGCTTTTCCTCTTATGGGGAACATCTGTGTGCTCACAGTGAAGCATCCAGCAGTAGTTGTCCATCATAAGTTCCCTCATCATTCCATGTCTTGATATCCTGGTGGAATCTTTCAGCCTGTTTCTCACAGTACTCACCCAGGTTTGGAAGAAAAAAGTCAAGGTGCAAATTTGAAAAATGTAATATCAAACTCATTGAGCATCCTAGCATTTTGAATTTCGTCAGTATGTTCTCAACTATGTCAATATACTCTGGGCTATGATTGTTTCCCAAGAAGTTTTGAACCATACACTTAAAAGCAGTACAGGCTTCTTGCTCCACGGCATTCATTGAATGAAAGAAATTAGTAGGAATCTAGCATTAGTTTTCGAATATCGGGACCAGTGAACACTCCCTCTTTCAACTTAGCATCTGACAGGTTGGGAAACTTGTAACATAGATATTTGAAACAGTTGCCACACTTAGGTAATGCCATGACAAATTGCTTCATTATGCCCAGTTTGATGTGTAGAGGTGGCAAGAGTATTCTGTCTCTTTCCACTAGAGGGTCACACTTGATATTTTTGTCCCCTGGAACCAATTCCAACCTTCAGGGCCACTATTTTTGCCCCCAATGCTTGTCACAAGCTGTCTGATTCACAGATAAAACGGGAACTTGGTATATTCTGACTGTTGTCCCAGAACCATACTCAACACTTTCAAATCACCACACATCATCCAATTGTGATCCCCATGATGAATGGTAGTAAGAAGCACCTTAATGTTGTCATATGTTTCCTTCAGGTGCACAGAATGGCCGACAAGTATTGAGGCTTACATGTTATCATTGTGCAGCAGAACTGCCTTCAGGCTTCTTTTAGATGAGTCAATAAACAGTCTCCAGTCACCTGGCACATATGAATGTTGCACTGACCCATCAAACCTTATACATCACTGCAGCACACTAACATGTCATTTTGAGCAAAATATTGTGTGAGTATCAAGTCCTTTTTTTCTGTAAAATGTAACGGATGTACCAGCTGCTAACATATGTCTTTCATGCAGTCTTGACCTTAAGGAGCTCTGCTTTATCCTTTTTCAGTCCCAGATCATGGACTAAATCATTTAGATCTGCCTGAGCGAACAGAAGAGGGCCCTCAACTGTGTCTACTTCAAAATCAGTATCATCCGTCTCCTGCATGGCATCTGTGTTGTCACAGTCATCCAATATAATGTCTGCAGAGGCTATGGAATAGTATATCCGGGTCATGTGGAACAGGACGAATTGCTGAGCAAATGTTCAGAATCTCAGTACTCTTCTTGTTTTTCTTGTTGAAACCTTTAAGCTTACAAGAGCAGAAGTAGCAGTTATTGGTATGATTCTGTGCTCCCGCCAGACCATAAGAATACCAAATCATAATGACTTCTTCTTTCCTGCTTCCCATCATCGTAGATCTTCTACTCACATGACCTGTGGAGCCCATGCTTTATTGATGTTGTCTAGTTTTACTCCGAAATAGACATGGTAGATCTTTCTCACGAAGGCAGTAATGTTCCTTCAGTCTTTTTTCACCACAAATATAACAAAAACAGGAGAGTTTACACAGCCTTGGGTAGACATTGTACACTAACACTAATACGTACTTCCTTGCATAAACACAGCACAGAGACGGACAGGCAACGCCATTTGCAATGTGACAGTTCGCTGTGTGAGAGAGTATAATCTGAAGAGCTAAAACAGAAATATATGTGTGTTCCGGGACTGAAAGTCATGTCATCAACCAGGGAGCCATGGTATGATGGGGCCTCTGTGAAAACCTGTGTTAGGTTCAGTAATCAAGAAATGTCTACAATTTATAATCATGTAAAACTGAAAGAAAAACTACTCTGTTATACTGTATTATTAGATAAATCATTAATTAATTTTGAAGATTTAGAAGCTAGTAACAGTAATGTGTCATAATTTAAAATAAAGAGAGTTGAAGGTTGTTACACTACATCACTAAAATGTAGAACATTAGTGATGTAGTGTAATAACCTTCAACTCTATTTTTAATTGAAATCAATTATACTTTTTACAGACGTTAGCCGGTCTTGGCAAGTTATTAATAAAGTCAAATGAAAAATTCAATGTCACAGCTGGGATTCAATGGCTGTGACATTGAATTTTTCAATTGACTCTATTAATACTCTGTTCTGTTACCATACTACTGCATAACTGAAACCATTTCTGACAAATATTTATCACGGCAGCAGTTTTTTATATGTTTGTTTTCCCTTCTCTTCCATTTCATTTTACTTGGTACAAAAGACATCAAAGCAGTTGCAAGTTTCTTTACATGGAATATAATTTGTGCTTCACTTTTGCAGAATATATTTTATCTTGACCATTTCAGGTAGCGAGTGATGAAAGTGACTTTGAAGCATCAGATGGAGAGGGCCGGGATAAACGTGTTGTTACATTAATGATGATAAACCGTCTGCAAGAGCAGCTACAGAACAAGTGGTATGTAACTAGAGATGTTTTAATAACACAGTAGACACTCAATTATCCATGGCTATTTTTTATCTCCTTTCTCCTCTTTTTCTTCTTCTTTTTTTTCTTTCTTTAAATTTCATTGTCAGTTTTTATAGTTTGCATTCCAAAGCAATTTCTTAGTAATATATACCTTAAAATGTTTCGGTAGTGTGTGATTTGTTAACAGCTGTATGAGTCTGGTGCTGACAGTGGTAGGAGAAGGTTGTGCGAAGTGAGAGCTGAATAATTGGCGGAGTGAAGGTGAAAACAGGACCAGCAGAAATGAACCAGCTAATGGAATCCGAGGAAAATTCAAGACGACTCGAGGTTATGAAGAAGCAGAGAGAAGAGATGGTACAGCAGATAATGGATTGCAATAAAAAAATCAAAGATATAGAGAAAAGAGACGAAGCAGGACAGAGAAGAAAGAGCTGCGTAATTTTCAGAATGACAGGAAAGTACAGAAACCTAGAAGAAGTAGTGTACGGGATCATGGAAGAAGGACTAGGTATAAAAACGTTTGGTTGGCAGATAGAGGACATGTACCGAATCGGAAAAAGAGGAAGAAAGACTCATTGTTATAAGAATAACGACAATAGAAAAAAAAGGGAAATTTTAAGGAACACCGGGAGGTTAAGAGGCTCAAAAATCTTTATAGAGCAGGACTATACAAGAGAGGAACAAATTTTGAAAAAAGAACTAATTGCCAGGATGAAAGAAGCAAGAGCAGCTGGGAAAAAGGTATTTTTGAAAGGTTTAAAATTATTCGTGGAAGGAGAAGAATGGAGTATGAGTATACAGAGGAATGAACGAGAAAAAAATGGCCAAACGTCAGCAGAAGCAATGGCCCAGGACACATACAAGTCAAAGAACCGAGAGAATAACTGAGTCGGTAATTTGCAGAAAGGAGCAGAAAACAGCTGATCAAATCACAAACTCGACAGACGCGAGAAACAGTTATGAAAGGAGAACAGAAGAAAATAGGGAGGAAGAACCAGCAGCCATGGAGGGGGAAGAGGAGCTAATATTGGTAGCAGCAGCAGGGCGGGAAGAGATGCAAAGGGGGAGAAGCCGAGAAAACAGATGACTGCAGTCAGAAATGCATATAGGGAGGAAGAAGCAGCAGTTAGGGGGGGAGGAGGAACTAACATTGTTTGCAGAGGCGGGGCGAGAAGAGATGCAGAGAAGGAGAAGTGGGGAGGAGCCGAGAGAACAGATGATTAGCAGTGCAGCAAGATATGCGGAGGAGGGAGTGGTACGAGTGAGAAGTGGGGAAGTAATAATAGTGAGAACGGTTAGCAAAGCGGAAGAAATTGCAAAAAGAGGGGGAGAGGGTATAAAATAAAAATAATAGATTTGGGAGAAGGGAGGGTAATGCTACAAGGGGAGGAAAGTGTCGACCTGGTATCCAGGAGTACTAGACATAGAAAAGCAATGGAGAAATTTACATATCAGGATAAAACAAACAACAAATAGGGAAAGGGAGTAAATTGATACACAATAAGAAATTAGGATTAAGACAGGGATGTAAACTGAGTTCAAAATTATTAACCTATTCTTACATGACCTATTAGAATGAGTAAAAATAACAAATTAGCATTGTCCAGTAATAAGAGATAAGGAGATACCAGGTTCAGGTTCATTATATGCAAACAATTTTATGGCAGGCGCCATATCGATAATAGGGTTACAAAAGCAATAAATGAAACTCAGGAATGTGTGAAAAATGGGGAATTGAGGTAAATATAAATAAGTACTAAGTGATAAATGGAGGAAAGAAGAAAACGGGTATCTAGGTGGTCAAGAGCTGGAGGTAGTCAAAGAATATGACTATTTAGGAGTAAGGTTGAATAATAGCGGGGAAATTAGAGTTGAAGTAGGAAAATTGACCAAAAGTATAGAATGGTTACAAATGGACTAAATTTGATTAGATGTAGGAAAATGAAGGAAGGTGAAATCTTAAAGAAATGACTGACTCAATAAAAGGTTCTAAGAAACAAAATCAATGACATGGGGGAATATTAAGGAAGGTAAAGAAAGAAAGAAAAGAAAAAAAATTGGTATAGAAAATTGAGAGAAGCAAGGGCCGCTCAGTGAGTGAAAAGGCCAGGGAGCCAAGCAATCTGAGTGGCCCAATAAGAAAACAAGCCCCAGACAAATTGTACAATAGATGTAGGGGTAAAATGATATAGGATTATACATTGTATGTAGTGTAAACCAAACTGTAGAACAAATTATACAATAAATCCATCAAATCAAACAGCTGTATACAGTACCTCTCGCTGAGTAAGCTTTCACTTTTATGATACTTTGTTGTTCTCTGTCCATTTATCCTTTAAATGGGATTCCTTTGCTCAGAATATGTAAAGGACCAGAAATATGTAACCTCAGTTTCTGCATTAAAAGTTGTACCCTGCTGCAAAATCTTGGACAGTTGAAGAATGGTTTGCATTTAACTGACACTGCCAGGTCATGTGGTTTAGCTGATGAAATTTACATGCATGCACAAGCAGGAGGGATGGTAGTTTAGACAAATCCATTTATGATGAATGATGATGATCCAGTCGTCTCAGGAAAGCATATTTGTCATTCAGTAGCTCATGAATGGACAAACAATTTGCCAGATTATGTCAAACAACAGGTGGATTCCTTGTTTTTAGACATATTAATGCTTTGTAAACTAAGAAATGTGGTACGAAAAAAAAAATGTGTTTCTTTAAAACGAAAGTCAAAGAGACATTTTCAGGATGATTTTGAAATATATTACTGGTATGTTTATGTATAAATAGATTAGAATACATAGTCTAGTTTTTATGTGTAAATAGCTTATTTTTGGTAAGAAAACTACAATATTGTTAAAAATGTTTGACATACATAATGGATTAACAGTTGCTAAAAGCATCACACTGATAGAGACACCTTCTACAAAATGGTAAGTTAAATAGTAATTTCTGCATTGTAACTACTTAATATGCATCACTAGAGATTTGCATTTCAGTAAAACCAACCAACCAACCAACCGTACCGATCATGACTCAGTATAGGTTGTTATGCTCAACCGTCAAAATGAATGTGCAGATAATTGCATACCTATTAGGCTGAACTTATTTGCTCGCTTGTTTCTCTGTCTGAAGCACTTCTAGTTGGATCCCGCGGTTAAACATGGCTATTCAGAGAAATGACAGTGCTTTGGACTATATAGATGAATGAAGCAATCATTACAGTTAGGTACCTCTTTACTCACTCAGTAGCAAATGCGTAGCCTTGTTTAGCTAGTCTCCATTACTTTTTACTTTTTTTTGAGGGGGCCGGCCAATTTATGTATTTTGTTATTACTTTACCTACAGCCTACCTATGACAGGTAGAGGAAGGTACTCCATCCAAATATTTGATATCAAAGTTTTACTGGGAATACATATTTTGGCGTCTGCTGAGCTCAAAGAAGAATGTAAAAAATGAGATCCATGAGTGCATGTGCGTGCGTGCACGAAAATAAAATGTATATCTTGAATTTTCTGGGTATACTATATGAGCTTCACTTTACTGTCAGTGGATTGTATGTAACTTGATAACCAAAAAGGAGAAGAAAAAATTTGATTACAGAAAAAATGTGTATCTACAAAAGAACACACAGTTTGTTCAAAATACATTTCTGTTTTCTCAACATCAACAGTTCCTTTTAAATATTTCAGGTTGTATTTTTGTATTTTCCCAAGTGCAAGTAAATATGACTAAGAATGCTTTAAGTTTTGCAATACTCTCTTTTTTCATCTCACAGAAGCTTGATGACAAAAAACTTAAATCATTTGAATGCCTGTTCTACATTTTGCATCTAAGTGGCGGTAGTTGAAGCTGTATAGGTAATGGTTTTGTAGTAGTAGCAATATTAATAATGGTAGCAGCAATAAATGAGGGTTGAATGAAAAGTAATGCCTCCACATTCGTAACTCCTCAGCAGATGGCAGTACTGGTATGTGGCAGGCACTGGGCTGTTCATAGACCCTTCTCTATAGCTCCAGTTGTCGGGAAGCCTTAGCAATGAACAATTGTGTTGTTACAGCATGAAGAATGGAGCTCTGCGAAGACGGTCTGTCATACAAGTTTAGCAACATGCTGTCATTGAATTCTATATAGCTGGAGGTGTCACTCCAAAGGAAATTCATCAGAGAATGCAAGCCATTTATGGTGATTGTATTAATATGAGCAATGTGCGTCATTGGGCCAGTAGGCTTAAAGATAGTGTGGCAGGAACATCTGGCTTGCTTGACAAAGAAAGAGTTGGGATGTCCCATGATAGCAATCAACCACTGACTTTCACAGGCAAAAAATTGGCAACTGTTTTAGGATGATCATTATATCAAGCACGGGGAATATCAATGATTGTTAAGAAAACTTGAAACTGGTTTATGCACCATCCAATAGAGCACACTAAAATATGTAAAACCCTCGAAGCCATCCTATCGTGCATATATATGAGTTACAGGATGGTAAAGATGTGCGGGTAGGGGTTGTCAGTGTCCAATCAGAGTGAAGTTCTTTTGAACTGCTGGTGGCAGAAGCGAGCGAGAGAGAGAGAGAGAGAGAGAGAGAGAGAGAGAGAAAGCACTGACTGGAGGGCAGTGAACCTGGCATCATGAGTTTGTGTGCATGTTGTTCCAAAGCAAGCTTCTGCCTATAAAAATGAACCCTCTTAACATAGTGAATGCGTTATATAATTACTTTAAAGAAAAGAATTTCTAGCTCTCCATTTTAACTGTATATGTATATGTACAATAGGATGTAATATTCGAGGGTCTTACATATTTCAGTGTGCTCTATTGGATGGTGTATAAAGCAGTTTCAAGTTTTCTCAACATTGATGGATGTTCCCTTATCAGAGAGAAATTGCAAGCATAATCAGCATTTCTCAAGAACATGTAGGTCACATTATTGCTTTGCATGGTTATCAGAAGATCTGTGCATAATGGGTACTCCCAGATGCTGATGCCTGGAATGAAAGTGCATAGACTTGAAATTTGACAGGAACTCCTCTTGCATTACAAGAATGGAGGTGATGCCTTTCTGCATGAAATCGTGACAGGAGACAAATCATGGGTACACCACTACAACCCTACAACCCAGAGATAAAACGTCAGTCTATGGAATATCGACACAAAGACTTGACTCAGAAAACAAAATTCAAGACACAGCTCTCAGCTGGAAAAGTCATGGCAACAGTGTTTTGGGATGCAGATAGTGTTATCCATGTTTGATTTCCTTGAATGTGAAACAATCAGTTCAGAGCGTTACATCACAATACTGCAAACTTTGAAATGGCGACCTACAGAGGTCCGAAGGGAAAAGAGAAATGTTTTCTTGCAGCACAACAATGCCAGACCACACACTTCACATGCCACCACAGCAGAACTTTAGAGACTGAAGTTCACCCTGTACAACATCCTCCATACACTCCAGTTTTGGTGCCGTCTGATATCATCTTTTGTTGATAACGAATGAAGATCTGCAGGGACATCACATTGCATCTGATGAAGTTGAGTGAACTGAGAGGTTGGATGCAGAAACAGGGTGTTGACTTCTTCCATGATGGTCTCAGAAAACTTGTTCATCATTGACAGAAGTGTATCCAATTGTCTGGCAATTATATAAAAATGTAAATATATGTAATTAAAGAGCACATTCCAAGGATCATTTCTGTGTGTAATTTATTAAAATATTCCCATTGAATCCCAAGTTACGAAAGTGGAGGCTTTACTGTTCATTCAACCCTTGTATTAGCATTTTTATTACAATTAATGCTCATGATTAGGAATATCATCTTTGTATATGCAAAACACACAAAAACAGTCAAAACCCTTGCGTTTGCACTAACTTACCTAGAATGTGTGCCATAAAACATGTTTGGAGAAATACATAAACATTTTGTTTCAACATTGCTTCAATCCAACTTATATCACTGCTAGAACCAATTCCCTACTATGCTTCTCAGTACCGATGCATCTCCAGCCTAATTCAGCCTGCACGCCGTAAAATGCAGCTATATAAGTACTGATAAATGTTCACAGACCAGCTCTGTTCCAATTCCCCAACCTTGCCTACTTTTGCAAACAAAGCTGTCAGTCGTTTGTCTCTGGTATCTTGGAAAAGTTGTTATTGCAACAGTGATCATTTATGACCATAAATGTAATTTAATTATAAGAATAACAACTAACTATTGGGGAGTCCGTTTTATTTATAATTAACATAAAATACCTACCCCTTGTGGTACATTCCACAATGGAAGTATTAATTTTTGTTGTGCAGAATCCTTCCATAATAATTGCATTAATATTACCTAAGTAAAGTTTGTGCCTCAGCTTTTTCTGTTACCTTTCCTTGTTTGTTTCTGTTTGTACCATAGATAAGTAGTAATAAATACTGTTCTAGTATGCTCATGGGCTTCACTTTTAAGGTTGCTTTAAAGTCATGTATAACGTAATAATGTTTTTTTAGTAAGTAATGCTGTAGTATTACCAACACTTAGTAGTATTGAAAACTATAATCTCATATATATATATAATATTTTTATTTAGAATCTTGCAAATATAAACTGTATTACTGGAAACAATAAGGATTATTTCATATAATTACACTGTTTAATAACAAACACTTTTATTTTAAAACCAATCCTTTCCACATCACTTAATATAGTAAGACTTCGTTCAAGCTGATTATTTTTTTTTATTTAAGTGCAGTAAAATGGTACAAGACATTTTCTCAGAGTTTGAATCTTCTAAATATCTTCGTTATGGGTGTAATTTCTGAATTTTTTTTTATAGAAACAACTCATTTTTTAAAGCATATTCAAAACTGCAACCCATCCAATACAGTTAATAAACTGAAAACTATAAAAATAAATAAATAAATGATTATAATGTAGAATGTCGGGTTATCCAGATAATAGACTATGTATGAGCAATAAATTGGGTATATAATAATGTTATAATTAAATGAATCGCTGCAGTTTATAAAAGAATGCAACTATTTTATAATTCATCACTCCCAAATTTTGCCTTCTCCAATGAAATCTCTAGTTTTACTGTAAATATCTGCTCTTGAATGTAGTACTGTATTAGTGCCCAGTTCTGCTAACTAAGACTCGCCAGCAATTGTATTACAACTTGGACACATCAGAGAGCAGCAGCATTATGGTTGCTTGTGAGTGACCGAGACCTTACCATAACTGACCGGCTGTCTGCTCGGCTTCACGCTCTCGGCTAAACCTGTTTCAGCTGCCGTACATGGCAACCGAAGGTAGTCCGGTGAGTCACATTTGGCCATTTTCATGAGAATGCAGACCTCTAATATCAACATATCTCACATTACTACATACTGTAGGGATTATAACAATTTTTGGATTAATCATTGTTTTGCTTTATCTGCAGTAGTATTCCCTTCCATTTCCATAGATAATCGAGAGTCTGTTGTGATTCACTGTTATTGCTTGGAGGAATTTAAACCTCTCACACTTGTGATGTGGAAAAGAAGCTTCTGCTTGTAAAAATGCATTGCAGAATGTTTGTATGTCTGACACGCTAAGAATGGAGTATTTGTTTGGTTTGAAAAGGGGTGTATGGGGCCATACCTTTGTACTTCTTAAAAAGATAACATTTGTAACTGAGGTTTAAGATTTCCAGGAATGTATAAGCCTACAGTTCCCAAACTGTGCTGGAAGAAATTGGAAGAATAAAGAAATGACAGGTCCTAAAATTACGGATTTTGTGCAGCCATGGGTTATATGTTGGTAGAGATTGAATAGATTTTTACCTTCCATAGGTAATAAAGGAAGTTGGATGGTGCCACAAGATAAGCCATTTTTTTGTTGTCTTTTGTTGTGAGCCTTTGCCCGCTGACAACTTCTTGGAACCAGTGGTGACATCCGTAAACTCAAAACATACACACAGCATGTGGCAAAACCAAATACCAAGACACAAATAACTTGCTTGAAGTTACTATTACATTTTAAAACTTCTCATTACTCTGCCCTTCCAGTCAGTAGCAGTTCGTCCAGAATTGAAACAGATCATTGTCTTTTTTATGAATGCTATGGTGCAACATTTTCAACCTAATATTGCCAAGTTTCATGTAATGGACTGATGAGTGAATATTGGGTCTTTAAAAAAGTTCATCAAAACTTCCATCACAATAGCTTCAATAGTTGTGAAAGAGGTTAGTAGATATTTTCAAGTACTTTGTTTTTATTATTTTATAATCTTAGATGTATTTTTATTAGATTTGTGGCATGATTGCAGTCTTGTGGAGCACTTAAGTACTCCTACTAAGTACTTAAGTATAAGTACTTAGTAGGAGCTGCTACCTATGAAACAGCTCATGAATCGTCATACATATAGAATTTGAATTAATACAAAGGGTTTTGAAGAAAGTTTACTTATAGTTGCTAAATATAGTTGACACAGAAAAAGCTGTTAACTTAACAAAAATTACTATTTTTGCATATTATTTCCTAACACATCTACAAACTTGTAGAGAATTAAAAAATAAATTAGCTTTATCTTTGCAATAACTATTTTTCAATTTTGTGATTGGCTGACCAAGTTAATTACAAACGAATGCAAGTGAATTGCAGTGACCATTATTATTATTATTATTATTATTATTATTATTATTATTATTATTATTATTATTATTATTATTATTATTAGGTACTATTATTAATATATTTTGGTATCAAAAGGTCCATTTTTGGTCACTCAAAATTGGGGTGCAAGTTCTATTTACATACAAGTGATAAAAATTTTGGTTACGAAAAGTTAACTTGTCACAGATATCATAAATGGATATATTAAAGTATCTAAGGTACTATTGTCCATTCCAAACCAGAGTTCCCTCTGATGTAAACAGAAGCACGTGCTTCGGCTTGTCACAAACCCAAGAATATACTCTTACGCCAACGTAAATAGCTCCTTAATACATGTATTGTATTATGAAATATTAGAGCAGGAAAGGTATAGAACTGCACATTTTATTGCGGTTATCATAAGAACTCGTCGTTAAATATAATGGATATATATTAGCTGTTAAGAGATTACAAAATATGACTTTCGTCTGCTATTGCGCTAATGCCGAGAGCATCTTGGTTGTTAATACCAACCGTATAAGTGACTGCCAATCTCATACATACACAAGAAATGCAGCAATGAATTCCCAGAGGTGCTATCTGAGTACCAAATAAACACTTTGCGTAACACAGGATATATGATAAGCGAATAGTCCTTCATAATACACTAATACACAGCTCAGCTCAGGTCAAATCTTGTGATTTAGTCAGTTGGTATTTGAGCTCATATGGCAGAGGAAGGTGCGTGTAGTGCGAATAAACTGGTCAAACACAGAAGCGGGAAACAGTTAAAAAGTGGCTAAAGACAAACAATACTTCATAATTCAACTTGGAATACAAACAGACATAATACAACATAGAAGAGGATAAAGTTTTAAGTGCGACAATGCTATGGAATTGTGGATAAGCTTGTCATTATTTTGGAGAGTAGTTCTGATTCCGATATGTCAGCTGAGTTACCTTCGGAGAATTCGGATTTGGGTGTTGCACTTTTGCCCGAGGATTGTGATTAACGTAAGTGTTCATTGCCGCATACTTATAAAATCGATTGTTACCTCAGGTTGCATTTTGAACCATGATTCTCACGCAGGGCGCCTTTTTATAGATTAAATAGTGTTCAACAAGCACGTGGGAGGGGAACAAACAGACATTATGGGCGGGGATTGCGAACTACTTTCGCGCGGATAATACAAAGAGTTTGTTTTCAGTGAAAGGCACTCTGGTTTGGAATAGATAATAGTATATTTATACAACAACAATGTCACCTCAAAATGAACTAGTTCAAAGGTAACCAATGCAAAAATATTATGCCACTGCACCAGGGGTCACTCTCATTCATCCTTGTATCTGGTCTGTGGTATTGTCACTTCATTTGCAACTGGAGTCTGTCTGAATTACAGTCAGTAACAAGGCATCATACTTAATTCTCCATTTCTTTCAAACACAGAACATAAAGCTAGCATGCCAGTTTCCTTGTTCTTCAGCGCAGGGTAAATTTTCTTTCAAAAAATGCATGGAATGACATTTCTTTGGTTAGTACCATATTTCTCACCATTATAAGCAACCTTAATCTGCAAATTCACTTCTAGCTTCTTACTGATTTCTCTTTTCAATTAAACATGATAATTCTCCTTGTTCTCAGAAACTTACCGGTACTTTCAACAATGCACGCTTGATAGAGAGGGTCATCCTCTGTGGCCTAGGGGTACTCTGGTTCCCGAGGTTGCGGGTTCAAATCCAGCGGAGGGCAATGGACTTTTTCGGGTGTAAAAATCCTTAGCAAGGCTTCCTTCTGAAGGGAAGTAAAGCCAGTGGTCCAGTGTCGTAGATTTGTAGAACGTAAAGAACCTCAAGTGTGATAAAGAGGCCTCTGAGCAAAATTTCTGGTCTTTGATGCCAATATACAGTGGGATCTAAGAACCATAGTAGTTAAAGAGCATCCATAAATAGAACTCAGTTTAATTTTATTTTTGATATGGAGGGTTTCAAAATATGTTATAGCAAACAGAAACTGGAGCACTAAATTTGTTACAGTATACTTAAATATTTTTGCAATCTCCACATAATTTTTCGCTTTTGTATTGTACTTCTTTGGTTTTGGGTAGCACTTTATATTCTGGGGGAATTTTTTGTTTTTACTGAATCATTATATCTTGAATTTGGGTATGCTTTACATTCATAAGTATATGCCATACAGTAGTATTATTACTACAGTATAACTGCATTTATATGTTTTTCACTTCTACATTTTTGTACTTATGCATTGTATATTGTGCACTTTTTTGATTTTGCATGCAAAGTTACCCCTTTTTTTACCTTTTCCATTCATACATTTTCGTATTTGTATGCTATTATTTTTACTTCCCTACAATCATTTTTGTCACGTTTATACATTATAAAGACATGAAATCATCATTAAACGTTTTGTATGTTGGTGTGGCCAGCTGATTGTTGGTTTGCTGTCTGCATGCAAACTCCAGTCATTATTTCAGGTCGTAACTACAGTACACATGGCAACGATGTTGTTCATGACTGCAGTCCGTTTCAGAGATAGGGAGGGGATTGAATGTGGCCCGTGGTCCCACAGACATAATAGCAGTGATATGCAGTTGACGGTAGTGTAAGCAGGTGCACAGTACATTGAAACTAGGAGTGTTTTTACAAGAGGTGAAACCAGTTAATCTCTTTAGTATAGTTTCCAATCTTCGTGCATGTTTGTCACAAAACAAAAAAAAAGTCTTTCCATTCAGGGAATGTAAACATAATTGAAGAAGTGCAAGGAAGTCCTAGTGAACCTAAAGTGAGCATCACAAAGCATCTCAAAATCCCATATTCTACCTTAACTACCATTCTGGCCAATGAAACATTGACAAGATCTAGTGCTTCGAAAGCTGGGCCAAATGGTGAGAAATGCATGCGTATCCAGGATGGAAAGTTTGCAGACTTGGACAAATGTCTACAAACTTGGTTTCAGCAGCAGCAGCATCCAGCTAATATGCCTATTTCAGGTACAATACTGTAAGAAAAGGCTTTAGAATTCGCAGGAAAGTTAAATATTGAAAACTTTAATGCTTCTTCTGGGTGGTTACACTGCTTTAAAGTAAGATGTGACGTTACTGACCACAGAGTTTGGTGTGTTGTCTAGCAGCATGGCTAATGTTACTGTAGAATGTTGGAAAGAGCATGATCTTCCAGTTAAACTGCAAAACACACTCTGAAAGATATTAATAGCTCAGATGAAACAAGCCTCATTTTTTAACTTATTGCTGGATAAAACATTGGCATTTAAGGTGAACCTTTACTTTAGGGGAAAGAGAAGCGTGCAAAGCATGATAGTACTCTTTACTACAAAGACAGACGGCTCTGATAAATTCCGACCACTAGTGACTGGAAAGTCAGCAAAGCCTGACTCTCAAGGGAGTAAAATCGTTACCCAGCAACTATGAATCAAACAAGAAGGCATGGATGACTGCAAACCTCTTCAAGAATCACTTCGTGAAGCTTAATGCCCGCTTCCATCGTGAGAAGAGGAAAATACTTTCGCTTCTGGACAATTGTTCGGCTCACCCTTCAGCACTATAGTTCAGCAACATAGAATTGGTATTTTTTCCAGCAAATTTCACAAGCCATCTTCAACCTCTGGACTTGGGCATCATTGCTGCCACAAAAAACCAAGTACATGAAGATGCTGGTCCAACATGTCATTGCACATCTCGACAATGGGAAGGAAGATCCTAGGCGGAGGGTGATGGATTTTTTATATGTAAAAATCCTTAGCATGGCTTTCTTTGGAAGGGAAGTAAAGCCGGTGGTACTGTGTCATAAATTTACAGCACTTAAAAGAATCTTAAGCCTGATAAAGAGGCTCTGAGCAAAATTTCCAGTCTTTCATGCCCAATATAGAATGGGATGCTAAGGACTATGTAGTTAAAGAGCGTCAATAAAGAGAACTCGCATTTAATTTCTGGTTGTGTTGCAGGTAAGCCAAAGAATCACATTTTAGGTTAGGATACTCTTTACACGTACACTACATATAGCATTCCCTGTCATTTCCCTCTGAACATCACTAAATTTTTTCAAATAAATCTATAAATTAAATTAAACACAGTACAGTTTTTGTCTTCTTCTATACATGTAATGGAGAGAGCTCTTAAATATTGCTACAGACTATTAAATTTAAAAGAGAATAACTTGTTGAGGCAGTGTTTGGAATTTCAAGAAAGGAGCTTAAAGAAAAATGGGTGGAGTTATAGTATACAAACTAATTTGGAAAATACTGGTCTGGGAGAAATTTGGAGAAGGAGGGAAAATAATGTTAAGGGTTTTTGGAAAGAAGCTAGGCAGAGGTTTGAAGATATAGAAATACAAAATTTATTTAGTAACTTTGGGAAGAAAAGTTCCTTGGAATCATATATATTAATAAAAACTGTATGGGCTAGAGAACAGTATGTGAATAACTCAAATAAGGAACAAAGAGAAAGTATAGCCTGGGTACGAGCAGGTGTATGGAGACTAATAGGAATGAAAATGGGTTCCCACAGAACCAGTGTCCAATATGTGGGGAAAGAGAAGGTTTAGAACATATCGTTTTTGACTGTAAAGGTACACAGCATTGGAGAAAGGAAGCTAGCTATAAATGGGAAATGGTTCAAACTGGACAGGAAAGTAGCTTTAAGCAATATTTTTAACAAGGATAGTAAAAAGGTAGGAGAGTACCTGTCCAAAGTAAAAAAGAAATGGTTATGAACAATAGAAGGAGATGTAAATTAATTTCATCATGTGATGTTAAGTTATGTAATTATATTATTATTATAATATTAGTATTATAAGATTATTATTTTGGTATCATTACTATTATTATTATTATTATTATTATCATCATCATCATCATCATTTTTTATGTTATAATTAAAGAGTGTAATTTGGGTAGAATATGGCAAGATAACAGCTTGGGCTGATGTATAGCCATATTCTAAGGAAGATTGCTAGCATAAATAAATAAATAAATAAAATAGTATCATGTGACATTACACTCCCTTCCCATACACTATGTGCTTTAGGACTGTGGATATAAGTATACTTTGTATTTATATATCATCAGTGTGCCAAAGTGAACAACTTTGTCATTTAACTGTAATTCATTCCTGTGCTGCATACAACCAGATAAAACAAAACTGTAAGTGTAATCATCCTCCTCTCCTTTGTAAAATATTTTAAATGTACATATGGGTTATTGAGATACACTGATGATATTAAATTTATTTTACTCAGTTGTCAAATCTTAGTTATAAACTCATAAGCAGATCTGATTGTCTTTTATTTTGCTGTGTTTTTTCAGTTGCTAAATCATGACCATCTATCTATAATGCTTGGAATGAAATATCCACAGTCTTTGTCTCATTTTAATGAATTTTCTATTCCATGTCATTCCTAACAAAAAGTCAGCTTTCTTTGCAAGCATATTCTTTTATGGCTCATGTTCATATTCTAATATTCTGGCATTGTAAATCCTTTTTAGTAATTTATGAGTTGAAATTAGAGGTTGTCTTATAGCCCATGTTTACCGAAAAGAGTCCAAGAATACCTTATACACACACAAACTGTTTCTCTGTATAATAATATTAGTATAGGCAGTTTTATGATTATTGTTAACATTACAGATTCTGAAACAATCTAATTGCAAAGCTGGTGAGTAAAATCTATTAGGGACTCAATTTTGTAGCAGTGACACTGTTTTGGAAAGTAATTGATTAAAAAATTACTGTTTTTCATGAACTAGTTTGCATTTGCAAATCTGTGTAAAATTAAAATATTTTCATTTAAGAAGGAAGGGTTGCCATACAATATTCTAACCATATTGTTACCATAAATAACAAGATAATAAAATTAATTTGCTTAACATTTGTTTCCATATGACAGCATCTATCCTATTTTCAACAGCATGCTTATATTTCATTACACATTGTAAATGCAAAATCGTTAAGAATGCCACGGGATAGAAAATCCATGTAAAATAAGATAACAAGGATATCTCATTCCAAGCATTATGTATAGATGGTCATGATTTAGCAACTAAAAAAACAGAAAAGACAGGAAAATAAAAGACGTCGGATATGCTTATAAGTTATAACCATAAGATTTGTATGTAATACTAATGCTAAAACCTTCTAACAACCCTCATGTCAGAAAGTTTTGGGTGTTTCCTCTGGATGTAATAGAGCTCTTTACCATTGGATGCTAAATAATTATATAAAGAGAAAGACACTTGTCTCACCTAACACCATGCATGCGAAACACCAAAATGAATAAGGCTGACTGAATTCTGAATTTCACAAACCATATTCATTTATTACTGATGTTTGTGAAAGCAAAGTACAATGAATGCACATCAGAAAGCCACAAACTTTCTTAGATTAAAAGAGCAAAGTTTCATGGAGCCCTTCACAGAGGTAAAGTAAATAAGATAACCACTTTTATTTTAATAATTTTTCTGATTCAGTGATTATCAAAAGGGCTCAGAAGCAAACACATGAGTGGTGTTATATCTTTGTTATAAATCCAAAGTTATGTATATTGGGTGTAAATTATTGCCAGTATAACTAAAGTGTTATAGGTTTTCAGATACCACTAAGTTATTTAAACTCCTTTGTTAGTCCAAGAGAAAAATTTTTCTTCCAGATAGTTAAACTGCAGTGTACCAATCTAATGCTTATTCAGTTATCATAGTTAATGCTAAATCATTTCAAACTTGCATATGTTTGCATTTCTGTTGGCAGTTCATTAGGAGATTTGAGGACAGCTGTGCAGATGTTCCATTCTGCTCTTGTTAGGGTTGCTGGTGCTTCAGAAGAGGGCTCAGAATCAGCAGATTTTATTGTAGACAGAAGTGCTGGTAAGTACAAAATGAACTAATGTCAAAGAAAAAGTATGTAACTTACAAATTTTAAAATTGCTTGTAATTATTACTTATCATTTTACTGTTTAGAATACCATATTTATTTGACTATAGGCCCCCTTTATTTTTCTCTCTATTTTTACTTCCAAAATTGGAGGAGCAAACTTTGTAAAATCAATTGGTTTGAATAGGGGAATTGAAAATTAAGCAGTTTTATTTTAATGCTACATAATATGAAATATTTAATTGAAATAAACAAAGTTTAGATATGTAATCAACAATTTACTACTCTCATGGTATGTTCACAAAAATATTTAAGAAAGGGAAAAATAATATGGTAACTATTGTTGAAACCATAGGCTCTCTTCATTGCTGCTTTCACTGCCATCATTGTTGCTAGAGTCTGGATCTTCATATTCTTAACATTCTCTCCTTAGAAGATCTTCAGAGCCATATAATGCATATGCTATTCTAGTCTTTTAAAAACTCTTTTCAACAATCTCAGGAGTCTCAGTCCACAAGCAACAAAATCTACTCGCAAATACATTGTAGTGATTGTCACTTATTTTGCTGGTTTTTGTTGTCTTGTGAACGTTATCCACCATCTAGTTAGTGTAAAAACATCTCATGTGGTCCTTAAAAGGCTTGTTTATAGAGACATGTAATGGATGTAAATCATCCTGAGAAGATAACTGGATAGGTTTTGTTAGTGCCTATTGTGTTTTAATGCTGTCTGTTTTCAGCTAAGTGATTGCTAAAGCTGTCGAGTACAAGCATGGACTTTTTATTAAGGAGTACTGCTGGACGTCATTCTGTATAGTTCTTAGTTAGTCTTTCACCAGACCCGCATCCATCCACCCTTTCTTGTCTACATGGACATGAAGTCCCTTCAAAAAGTCTGCTTTAAGGACAGTTGGGAGTTTCCGCCAGTTGCAGTCATAGAGCATCATGGTACAGGAAACTTCTCAGCTCCAGTGGTTTTCAGTAAAACACTTGATGCACCTGCTGTGTTTATTGTTGTGCTTGTTGGTATGTCAAAGAAAACTGGTGTTTCCAATAGAAGGAAATTATGTTCATTTTCTTATCACGAAATGATATTCTGTCACTTTATCTGAGTAGTCAGCTGGAAGCCATCAAGATAGTGAAGTTCTCCTCAAACTCAATGAAGTGCATAAATCCTACTGGCCAGTCTCAGCTCACTTAAATTCTGAATCTGATATGCCTTGGTTTTTTGCAATCTCATGCACTTTGAATTGCAGCATTGCATGTTTCACAGTGTGACCATTGTTTCTTGTTTCAATAACCCACTCTTAACACTTTTTTATCGACTTCTTTCTGCTTTACTTTTGGGATTCCATGAAAAATTTATGGTTTTCATTAGCATAATTTGATTCCTTCTGATTGCACTAACACCAAATCATTTTAGGTGTATGGCGGATTCATGAGATGCCACTCTTGCACAGTTTTTCATTGCAAATAGACAGCACTTAATTTAAGCCTCTATAAAACTCATCCCTCGATTCCTGGTGCTCATTTTTAAGTTTTCACACTTGCAGTACGTATCAAAGATAAAGACTGGATGCATGAATAAAGGTGCAAAATAAGCGGCCACGTGAATGGATGGGAACCAGGAAAGGGTTGGTTTTATGCTTCTCTTGTGGTTGATCATAGCCTGAAAGACTGTATGGTCACTGGGTTTTACCAGTTGCCATTTGCTTCTCACAGACACCAATAAGGCAACATTGTCTAATTTAGATTGAAAGCAGTAAGGAATTCATCAATTTCCAAGAATTTTAATTTTGACTCAAAAGTTGGTCGGAGTTCTATAGGTGATGGGGTCTTATAGCCAAGTAAATGTAATATTTAAATATTAACAAGGGCTTATGTTTGAGAGCATTACTGTCTGTATATAGGTATATCATGTTAATTGTTGGTACTAAATATTAGTGCTGTAAGTGTGTGCATGTGTGAAAAGAAATAATGATGAGGTTGTAAAAAACCATTACAACCATTGTTTACAATACAAATAAAGTAAATGTGTATCTTAAATTTTCTGTGCTTAACATGTGAAATCTTCATTTTTATTAAATTTTATGTAATTTTAATAACTAAGAAACCATAACGACAAAAGCTTATCTAAGAACAATGTAGAGGCCTTTATAATACACGCTTGTGCCAAATTATTTCCTAGCATTGGCCATTTCCAAAATACTTGCTGTTATTCATCTGAATCTTCCTGTATTTGAAGAAAGATACTTTCACGCACCATTCTTTATTTCTCTTTAACTGATGCAAAGAGTACATAATAGCAAAGCAAGCAAATACAGAATAGTTGAGGACTGCCTCGGCAGTCAACAGTGTTCTGGCTTCTCTGCCCAAAGGTCCCAGCTGGGTTGGGAATTCTTCTTTAACTGGAATTATGTCCTATCCCCCACAGAGTTTGGAAGTATGAATGTAGGAGTGTGTTTAATAGAAAAAAAAACTTTACAGCTTTTAAAGTAATTTTCAAGCTTATTAACACAATGGAATTTTGTTAAGTAATATGTTGCTGTTACCTCAAACCATCTAAATCTATTACACAGTTATCTGTGTTTGTGAAATAGAGTTTAGTATCATTTTTAAACTAAGATCTGTGAAGCATAATATCATAGGTTTTCTTAAAAGCTGAATGTGATGGGTAAAAATGAAAGTCTGCTTGAAATCAATTTAGAAATGGATACAAATGCTCCTTTTTTAAAGAATTATTTTACTGTCTATGCATCCTTTAATTCCTTCATTTGCTGGCTATGGTCTATGGTCGAAACTTAAAAGCTCATGCTCTCTGTGAAGTGAATGAATGAATAAACTTTATTTGTACATCTTTTTATACACAACCTTTTTTACAATATTTCACTTGTAAACTAACTTAATCCATGTACAAATTTTCTGGCCAGCTATGTTCTATCTGTACTGCTCATTTTGCCTGGCACCCTGGCATTATGGCTCAATTGAGCAGTCCTTGCTACCCTTAATCACTTATGATCCATCCTCTCCCTCCTCCGTTTGCCCTTCTACCTTTCTTATCTCCCTTGCTTTTCTAATCCATTTCTCCTTTACTTTCTTTAAAAATTCCCCCATACTCGTGAAGTAAGGTATGCTTGCAGGTGAACCGTGTTTGGCAGAGCTGGTACAAATTTGTCATAGGTCAGAGTAATTGCAAACAAAAAATTAAATGCAAATACCAACTAAAGTCTCTGTAATTAATTATTTTTTATCATACCAACAACTATTACTAGTGCAAATATAGTTGAAAAAATATTCTCTGTTATACATCAATATATTGAGTAGTAACTGTTCTTAAGGAATATTTACTGATTAAAATGAAAGCATTTTAGTTAAAACCCAGGTTTGATTACAACAGCTTTAGGTGGGGTTTGCAGCAGATGGAGTACTTTTAGAAGGTTTCTTTTGTATGCTTTAGTTTTCCCCTGCCAGTCATCGGCCAATTGCTCCATTATTGCCATTGAGTAGAATTACCCTATCATTTTATGTAAGGCAATCTGCCAAAGTAAGATACATAAAATTGAAAATGGATCATAATGTTATGACCAAACCAAGTTATGAACAAAGTTAGTGCTACCATAGTATACTGTATATTCAATAATGCAGAGGGTTATATTATTACTCAATTGTAGGGGTTTATAATCCTGAACTCTCTAATGCAAGAAATATTGTAAATGACCTTGAATATATTCTACATAAAAGAAGTTCAGGAGTAAGTAAATTACTTTAGTTTCACTACTTTATATATACAGTGGAATCTCGTTAGCACGTTCCTCATTAACATGTTTTTCCATGTATTACGTTGAATTATAAAAGTCCTGGCACCAAATGCAATAAACGTTCGTTTAGTATGTTTTCTCGCTCCCGCTTACTACGTTCGAAGTTTGATGCCCTCATTCGCTATTTTGGCCAATGCTTGGTCGGTCCAGTGGGAGTAGATTTACTACATTTGAAGTTTGACATGCTTATTCGCTACTTTGGTCAAACCAGGTGAGGTGGAACTGGCAGCCAATAGCATGCATGTATGCATATACATATTTGTGTGCGCGATTTGTGTGGGGGGGGGATAGAGAATGCTTTAGTTTAACGGTGGCTTGGCGTGGTAGTTTCTGCTGTTGAGTGTTGACAAAACGTAATTGTATTTTAACTTTTTGTTCACAATGGAGAAAAAGAAAGTGCGGCAAATAACCAACTGAAAATCCTTGAAGAAGTAGATCGCAATCCAAATATGAGTGGATATAGTGCAGAAGTTCAACATTCCTCCGTCAACCTTAAACACAGTTGCTTGCAACCTTGAAAACGTTTGGTTAATGGACACGCATATACAGACATTCCTTGAAATTATTTGCATATTGCATGTAATCAGAAGACTGGCTATGCATTTCTTAAGTGCGCAATTACCTAAGAATAACAACAGACAAAATCCATGCAAGGACCCAAAATAAATGGATAGTTGCTAAATATAAAAGTTACACATCACAAACTCAAATGCACATATAAACACACTGAATCACATGAATTTTATTGTTGTGATATGCTATTTTAAACTGCTGTAAATGCTTTTAAGTCGGATATGAATGATTGATGATAAATTACATAAGCTGTTACACTGGTCACACATTCTTTACTATATTACAGAGAACAATAAACAAACGTCATTTTGCTTCCACTGAATTATAAGCAAAGCAAAGCAGTATCTGTGTATACTAAACGTCAGCATGCAGATAGCAAAGGTATCAGTTGCTGGCGTCATGCACAAAGCACATGATATAACGTGATAAGAGCTGCCAACCTAGCTATAGCATACCCAGTTGCTATGACAACAATTTGCTTTTGATTGATGGATTACTGATTGCTAGGTGACTTAATGATGTGTCAGTCATGTGCTTATCCCTTCTCTTGGTTTCTGCAGCTCATTACATTGTGGCTGGGAAACGTCAATCACCAACTAAGGATGTGCCCACTATAGCTCAGATGACGATTATTATTACTGTTTTAATAAACATGAGATTGTTAAAATTTATGCCATTATGACTTTAAAAACAAAACTAATGTTTATAGTAACCATGTAAGGGGAAAATATTTGTTATAATAAGTTAATGAAATCCTGTATTTTTTTCAAATAAAGGACAATGCTTTTTTCCCAAAATTTAGTTTTGAAAACCAGCTATAGATTTCCAATTAGCGTGTAGAAAAAAAAGGTATGTTTCAAACTTTTCAGATATGAGATGGGTTTTGGCAGTGGAGTAGCATATAAGAAATGCAGAAGATTGCTGTGCATTGCAGTGTATTAGCCAAATTTTGTGCATATATTTTGTGTTGTAAGGTTAGCAATTTGCCAACATGTCTAGAAAGATTATAAGGTTTCCTGTTGGCAAGAAGCTTTCTTTTAAGGCTAAAATAGAAATTGGATCATTCCCTTCCAAAATCCATTCCTTTAATATTATATTTTAATATGACAGTGTAAAAGGCAGACTTATTCTGTGCTCCCATCCCTGCCTACCTTCTCCAATTATGTGCATTTCTCAGCAAATATGAATCATAAGTTTTACAACACTTTGTACAGTGTCTAGATAGATATATACATCATCATTGCTGTCAGCATATTATCTGATGCTAATAGCTTGAAACAATCACAACTACTAAAGTCTAAAATTAAGTTTTGGAAAATGAGGGTCATCTTACATTTGAGATTGTTCTTGTATTCAGATAAATATGGTGTTAGTTTTTTACTTAACCTCCTTTGCCATTATGGACGGAACAGTTGCACCACGTGCAGATGTCCTTCACCTGTGAAAGGAATGGTTCTGCGCAAATTAGAGCTATGTTAATTTAAACAAAACGTTGACTTGCAGATGGATTGTAGACAATATCATTTGTTTTGCATTCACTGTCACAACTGAAGCTTCCTGTGAATGTTTTTTATCCGTGCTAGATAATCTTTCATGTAATTTTATTATCTGTTTATGAACTTTTTTGCTCCTGCTGACTATATCACAGCGTGCGTATTCTAATATATTGCAAGACAAAATCCATTAGAAAAGAAGTTTGAGTTACGTGTGCCCCCTGTGACACCCCATTGTGTTTGGAATCTTGTTTTGAAGTGCATCACAGCAAGAAGAATTATTGAAAATAAAGGAATTATGCATGTGATTTTTTTGTGTTATAACTGCCTTACATTACATGGAGCCTCACTGTTCTTCACTCCTGAGTCACCGTGAGTAACTATTGTGTGTTAAGTTTATGAAGATCATGTATCAGGTCTTTACTTATTTGTGTATAGTAAGGCATTCTTTATTATTCACAGAAGTTAATATAAGAAGATACGTCTACATCAAGGACAAATGATGCCACATCATGAAATTCTTATTACTCTGTCCTGGTCATTAGACTCTAGCTACTGTCTTCAACTAGCTTGCACAAAGTGCAGTCCAAACAGAAGTGAAGTATTTAACAAGCTTCTTTGCATATTATGCCCAAATTAGCCACCTATGTTTTTGAAGAAAACAAAAATAATAAAATCCCTTTAGCCAATCTCAAATACGACTGCAATTGATGCTTACCTTTAGTAGGTTTATCCTTATTGTTTATAATTTCAGTAAATATATGTTTTTTGTTTCATTGAAGTATCTTAAAAAATAACTGAATAATTTCATTTCATTCAACTTGTGTAGTAACTCTGATTACCGGTCAGAATTTAAATTGATATTGACTGAAGTACAGTGGTCAGGCATGCATTAAATGGTTTAGGTTAAACAAAAATCAAATGATTACTTGTGGTTTATTATATTTTAGCAGTTTTCTTTTTGCACACAATGCTATATTTTAAACTACTTTTGTTGAAGGTAAGAATTATCTTTTATTTTATAAACATTTATCAAATTAATATTTCAGATTTGTATTAGAAATGTGTTACATAGGAATTTGATTCAAATATGAATTTTTAGCGAGTAAATATTCCCATGTTCATGACTACAGAAAAAAGTTATCTATTTCGTTTAAATCATTTTGATAGCAATGAAAGTGCAATGCTGCAAGTATTAACCTTTCAAATATTTTGCATTCTTTCTATTGAAATAAAAAATATCTGATAGGTATTACAGTACTGATTCAGTTGGACATCCAGCACAATGCCACTATTCTATCCTTTCACTCTTTCCATCTGCTTTCTGACAAGCTGTTTCATGGGCAGATCTGAGCAAGTGAACACCTTGACTGTGCACCTTGTGGTAGGATTTTCTGTTTTACAGTACAGGATTTTTAGGAAAGGTCCCGGGTTTGGTACTAGCTCAGAGTTCTTTGCATGGATCTTGGATCTCGGGTTAGTGGTGAACACGACTGTTGGTTTTTCTGCTCGTTTATTTACCGTCACCGTTTTAACATTTGATTCCTGCTGTTACTTCAGCACACACACACGCTTTTTCTATTTGTTACACTTTTTATCATCGCGCCTATCCACTGCTTCCTAAACTTTTCTGCCGCCCATCTCTAAGGAGCTACCACGACCAAATGTGTCTTCCAAAATCTCAAGTGTTCATTCTCAAATCTCACGACCAAGTGTTCATTCTGAAATCTTCCATTTCTCTCCATTTCAAACGTTCTATATCTCCTCATTCCACTATCACCTGATTCCTAACTTCTTTCATTGGAGGCCTAAAGCTATCTGGCTTTTGGCGAACATTGACCCTTTTCTGCTAGCCTGCGTTCCCAGCAACCTAACGGGACGCTTAACAATAGAGAACAACCACCCGTTTCCAGCTGCTGATGGCTTTGCCTCTCAGCCCTTATTTCAACTTACAGTAACATTCGCTTGCCAGTTTTATTTAATACTATCCTCGCTGTTACTGATATGTATTCTCCTTATGATCTTAATTTTATTTTACTACTCAAAATATAGTGCTTCAACCTCAGAGCAATGAATTTGTCACCTATTTTGGATTGTGACCATGGCAGTACTAACTCCCCCTTGATTTTAATTTTGTGCCCTTTATGTTGCAAAGCTAGGCTATAGAGGTGTTTTGATACAAAGCTTCACATGTGAGTGTCTTAAGTTGCCCAACTGAATATTGGTTTTTGGTTTGCAACATAGTGCATGTCTGGTAATTTTACTGTCATCCCTTTTTAGTGTGTTAAAACCATTGTTTCAACTTAGTTGAACTCAAATTATATATAACTTTATTGTAATGTAAATATATAAATTTAACTATTGACATATCCTGTATCAATGTACTATGTACTGAATTGATGTTAAAGGATTAATAAATAAAATAAAAATAAAATAAATGTTTAATTTATGTATGTTTAATTCATCGTCTTTTGGTTATTATTGCAAAGTATATTCTGATACTTGTCCGAAAAATTGGATTTCTGATGCTTCTGTTCTTTTAAGTGCACTGTGAGAATCTAGAATACATAAAGCAGTAGTGGGCTACCAGTACATAATAATTGTGTGCGCGTGTGCATGTTTTTTAGTTGTTCATCACATGTATTAACATTTATTCAAGTTTTGGTATGCATCTTTCTTCCATTGATAGGTAGCCCAGCAATCAAGTTATCAGAAAGTGTTTATTTGATCCAGTAACTTTTTGTTGGAAACTATTGTTTAGATGTGGAACTTTTTCTTGAGAGCTTAAACTAAGAACTTTATATGGATATTTCTAAATTGCAATTTCTTGATACTCTTGGAGTTTAAATGCCATGGTATACTGTAATGAATTTTTGCAACCAAAGTTGCCACCCTTTTGATGATTTTTAGGGAAATCAGTGTAAACTGAAAAGAAGTAAACATGATAGCTCTGCTAACATTTATAATCTGTTATTGCAGTGTTCAATGGAATAATGCAGATGTGTATGTTTGAACTCCAGCCAGCCACAATGAGAATTTTAGGTATGCCAAGCAAGTCTGCACAATTGAACAAGAGTAAAAAGTGGTCAAAAGTAAAGCCATTGTTAAGAATGTATTTAACAGACATATCAAAGGTAGGTTTTCTTGGATATTTTCTTATTTATCAAAGAGTTGAGTTCAACTCTTAGGTCTTGAAAAAGCAATAAAATTATGTACATTAGTTAATGGACTAGATTGTAACAGGACAGTTTAATAGCATTAAGTTTCAGAAAAGTTCAGAATTTTAGGAATGTTACAGCTTAACAGATAACTTATCAGTGCCGAGTGAGTTCTAAGCTCAATTTAATTCTAACTTCATTTGAATCATGTTAGCATGTGATTTATGGCAGTTAAATGCATAAGTTTGCATAGTAACCCAAAGAACCCAAGCTTAGCTTTCATTTGTGTTATTTTAGCGCTCACACTTAATATTCTTAAGCCCGTGTTTATACAGTTAAAACTAAAACACCAGGTGCTTTCATTACAACATGTTTATGATTGAATGTCAACATGTACCTCTTATTATTGTGTGTAACAAGACTTATAGGGCCACATAAATATGAATGGATCAATTCTAGAACTCTTCTGGATTTGGGATATTCTGATTGTTAAAAGGCAGCCTAGTCTGATGGCCTTTTAGATATGGCTCACATAATGAGAGTTGAGAATTTCACACTCACAGTTAATAAGATTTCTTCTCTTCAGTTGCCTCATTTTCTCTACAGATGCATGACCTAGCCACCGGTGCCATATCTCATCTTGAGGAGTCACAGTATGCCTTTTGTGCCTGTGCTTTCCTTTTCTTTAATCCTGAAAGTTACTTCATTTAAGTTGTTTTTCCTGAAACCCTTAATAATCTCTTCATTGTTTCTGTAAATGATTACTTTATTCTTTTCAAATTTAACCCCAAGTCCTGATTCTTCTATTTTTCTTATAGAAAGCAAGTTATTTGCCAAATCACGAACATAAAGTGCATTTTTTGTAGTCGCCTTTTTAATACTAACAACACCTATTTTTGTTGTCATTAACCACTCATTTTTCTTGGCAATATATTTTATTCTAGTTGGTTCCTTTAAATCTATACACTTTAGAAAGTACTTTTCTGTGTTCACCAGATGATCCGACACTCTGAAATCAACATAAATTGTACACTGTTACTTGTCTCGCTTCCTAACCTATAATTTGCTAGGAAACATATTCCATCTTCAACTGGATCTTTTCCTGGTTTTCCTGCTCATCCTGGTTCACTTCTTTCTTGGAAATTTGAATTTACATTCTGACTTCTTATGCCCCTTTCTTCCACAGCGATAGCAGTTGTACATAAATTTTGTTTCTTGAAGCTTGTTCTGTTGGGTAACGAATGACTTTAAGCTTTCTTCCTCATTCTTAAAACATTTTCTTTTAAATTCTTCATTGAGGAGTCGATTCTTGACAAACTCTAATGTCAATTTTCTGAGCCCATTGCCTTGATCGCTGTGGCTATGCTGTTGTAGGACATAGACATAGCAACAATAACTAGCAGATAATCTCAATATCACTTGGTTTCGCTTCCAATGATTTCAGATCTCTGATCAGCTTGTCAAATGTTAAAAAGAATTCTTCAAGTATGTTATTTTCACTGTCTCTTTCTGAATAATCTCATATGTTGTACCGCAATCCTGGATTATTTCTAAGTGCAAGTCTTTTATGCATTGCACAATTATGTTCTTGGCTTTTATGTTTTTAGCCTGGTCTTCCAAATTTATCGTAGTAAATTCTTGTTTTTGTGTCTCCAACAAGGAGTGTTTTTCAAGACTAACCTTATTCTGAATAACCAGTTATTAAAGTCATTTCCCGCAAATGGTGTAATACCATATATGTTGAATTTGCAGTCCATGGTAATTCATGTGACTGGGCCCATAACCTGTTATTCTACTGCTCACACTTAATATTCTTAAGCCTGTGTTTATACAGTTCAAACTAAAACACCAGTGCTTTCATTGCAACGTGTTTACTTCTTCTAGTAAAAAGACAACTACATTGTTGATGTTCACCTTTCTTCTTTTGCTTTAAACAAAAGGGCAACGATAAACACATTAGCAAAAGAGCAATTATAAACACCATGCACCATAGGCATTTCTTTTTCTTTTCTTTACATGATGATAGTGTTATATTTACAACAATTTGGGCAGGTTGCTTGGATTAGGCTTTTTTCTTATCCTAAAAAGACAAATATCAACTCTCAACTCTTTTGAAGTCCATTTGAGCTCTAATTAACCACCACCACCACTTAGTTCATTATCTATGTAGACCTGAGATGCTATAAAGAACTTTCATCTCTTTAAAAAGTGGTATTTACACTATTATGTATTAGCTTCAAACTTAAAAAGTTGTTGTAAAATCTGGTATTGAAAAGATTTAAATACAGTTAACAGAAAAGGTATAATTCCATATAAAACTTTATCTGTTTTATCTGTAATGTAACTCTAAACACTATTTAAAGTAGTTAAAAGAAGTCTGATTTTTAATGAATTTGTAAATGAATTCCATTAAGTAATATGGACTATGTGAATACTACTCTGTTATAGCAGCTTTTATGCTTTTAATTTTGTGTGTTCAATTTCTTTCCAGTTTTTAGACAATGTAGTGTCACCAGAAGTTCTGGCTGTTTTGCTGAAACATTTACACCAAATGGCAACTTTTCTGCCATATTTTCCCAGTACAAGACGATCTCTGCTGAAGTACCTGGTAAAACTGTGGGGCACTGGTGAGGAAGTCGTACGTGTCCTTGCTTTAGTATGCCTCCTGAAGTTTACCACAAACCAGATGGAGGAAATATATGATAAGGTTTTAAAGGTTAGTCATACCTTTAATTTAACTTAAACTACGAAAGCGCTTTACAGGATTAAGTTTTTCTAAAATATGACACTCTTTGTTATGCAGTCAACTGAAGTGATGTGTTTCCATACATCCATCATTTCATAAACTTGTCTTTTGGCAATATTTTGGAATCCCCCCAAATACTCGATTCTTCCTATTTAAGGTAATGCAGAAACTGGCTGGTTATAAAAACAACTTTCTTTTGTCAAAGATTTTGGTCCCTGCCTGTATACTTTACAACTGTCAATCAGTCAACAATAAGCTATACTAGGGTGGCGTGCCCATGCTGGAGTAAATTGCTTCAGAAGTAACGCTTACTAAAGAAGTCCCCACTATGGAAGTAGGTTACTGCGGGAGCAATTTACCAAAAGTAACATTGGAGAACTCAATTACAATTTACTCTTTTAGTTAAGACTACGGAAGTAAGAGCTCATTACTCCTGAAGGTTGAAGAATGTTGTGGATTACATAGTTGTTAATTTAGGTGATGTGTTTTTGTTGTGAGATGTTCTTGTAAGCCCCACGTTTTGGCGCCAATTTGAAGAAGTATTTGTTCTTCAATTTGCGATTAGATTGTTAAGCCCCACGCTTTTTACGCCACTTATGAAGAAGTATTTAGGTTACGTAATGAAGATACACTTTGATGTTGTTTGATGCTTGGGACGCCAAACTTTATAGTGAAGATGATGCTTGTTTTACGTAATATTATTGAAGTTATTTGCCTCGGCTGCTTCAGTTCTCACTATAGAAACACAAGTTCTTTTAAGTTTGTGATAAGACAAGAATTAAAATACGTTCACAGAATTTACTTTTTAATTTAATTTCTTTTTATTTCTCTTTATACTTGCACATTTATAAACACAACACTTTATAAAAGAAAAACTGTGAGCACTTTATATATTCTAGCGGAGATCACAATTTTTACCATCCGTACTCTACAACATTTTACCCGCGACTTTCATGTCTGCTCTTTACATCATCTTGCCCGCAACTGACTGAATTCAACGGTAAAAATCTTATAGCTTCGGTAATGCCAGTCTCTTATTGGCTAATTCTGGTCCAATAGAATTTAAGTATTCAAACTAAAACTTTTCTTTACTGTTGATTGGCTGATTCCAAACTGTAAGCAAAACTTACGTCATTAGCAATCTTTTCATAACCAGTATTTTTTTTAAATTCTGGACACATTATTGTCACCAAAATTACATTATTATCTCATTATTAACATTCGAAAACATATTATTCTCACAGTTTTTGCACTATTAGAGTATATAAACATTTACATAACATTAATAAATACGTTTACAATAAAAATAAGTATTTACAATAACTTTACATACAATATAAATAATAATTATATAAATACCGTTTTCAAGGTGAGCTGTTATTGAATTTAATTATAATAAACATACTGCCTCAAGATATTGTTTTGTTTGCGCGATTTACTTGATGAAATCATAAATAAGGTTATGTGCGATAGGATAAGGGGAGAAACGTCAGCGAAAGAGATAAATGTTTGTTGGTAGAAATAAATAAAATCCATTTAAACAATATGAGTATAAAAAACGTGCGATAACCTGCATTACGTTGATCTTCAAAGCCAGTGAGATACTGCCAACACTCGCAACGTGCGTTCCTAATTACTTTTTATTTTAGGTTCATTAGTTTTTTACGTTTCTGATTTATGGGAGGTTAGGATAGGGTTAGGTTTCTTTTTTTAAATATAAGCTTAGGTTCCTGATTTACAGGACATTGCTTTCATTAATGTTTTCAATGAAGACCCAAGTAATGCAGGAAGCCAAAACGTGTTATAAAGATGCTGGAAGAGAAATGCTGGAAAGTCGTGATGGACGAGTGTAATAATTCTAGCGACGGGAAACTTACTGAAGAGCAGATTAAAATTCAGGAAACAATTTTTCTAATCTTCATTTTGCATCGCAGATCACTTGCGTGTTGATAGAGAAATACCCTTTCTGATTTCGGAAAAGTTCACCATATTCACGGATGGGTACAAAATATAACATTTATGCAGTCAATTCCACACACAATGTGTAGAGAATCTGTGAACGTGAAGAATTGCCTTTTTATTTCCTTAACACTCATGTATATTTATATGTGTAGGTACCTTGCTCTTAACCTCAAAAGTGCTCTAACAACGCAGTGAAATACACGGCCAGCAGATGCATGGTCAACGCTTATTTATAACATTGCCTGTAATACCGGGATTACGATGAGCTTTACTTAACGTGACATAAAAATGCTGGTAAACTAAAGGTACAATTACATGCACTTCACGTAATGGGAATGACTTTTGATTCAGTTCTTTTATTAGTTCACTAATTACCATGTGAAATGATGCAGTAATTTGTATCACAAATTACTTAAATGTAAATAATGATTGTAATATGAATATGCATTTTTATGTGACATTGATTTGAGATGTTTCTTGGCTGTAATTATTGTTGAGAAGTAAGTTTTTAATGCCTTACTGAAACTGTCAATAATAGCGCGCAATAATGCAGAGAGGGGGGTGAGCTGTTTATCATTATTGGAAACGAGGAAGTTACGTAATATTGGCGCGTTTTTCGGTAGAAACTTCTGGAATGTTTCCCTAGAGCATATGTATTCATAATTTTCATTGGATATTTAAATAGACGCTAATGTTGGCGCATTTTATTAGCCAATTGCAGTTCAGTTATAATCTTTAGGCGTATCTGGATGCAGGAGTATAAATAGGGTAGGTTAGAGGTAGCTTCATGCTCAGTTCATCAAAATTCTTTGTGCACTACACGTCGTCTTCAGTTCGTCAGTTCGTCAAAATATTTGTATGAGATACGTCGGCTATAGATTCACAAGTTACGAAAATCTAAAGTATTATAAAGTTAATTATACAAAAAGTTGAAGTACGTGAATTAAGAATGATTAGTAATGAAGTTATTATAACAGTTTCAGTTTGGCGAGTGTTAAGATCAATGTATAAATGTGATAATTAACGTGTTCGACAATAAATGTGTAAAAAAAATTTCTTCATCAGTGTTATATTTGGATAAAAGATTCCTTTCCGTTTACACAACCCTGATCAAGAGACATGTTAGACCGAGAGATAATAGCTAGCCGGAGTACAGTAAACAAAATTTAAATCAAATAACAGTCGCATTCTTTTGAACACTAACACTGATGCAAATTGCTAACACAAGATGGAGCTACAAACCGAACAAATGAATGACGTCACAAGATGGCTTCAACACTGATGTAAACAAACTTTATAAGTAATACCGCATCAAATTGGCTACCACAACGTTGGGCTACAATAATGTTAAATAATATAACATTAGTAATGTTACTTCAAATTGGCACCCAGAACGTGGGGCAGTTAAAATCATGTAACCAAACAAAACAAAAGCAGCACAATATAAGATCTTCAAGTTTTAATAATTTACGTAAAAACATATTACGTAAGTAAAAATGTTACTTCAAATTGGCACCCAGAACGTGGGGCAGAGTAACCAGGAAAGGAACACAATGACCAGGAAAGGATCAGAATAACCAGGAAGGGGCAGAATTAACCAGGAAGAAGTGAGATGACCAGGAAGGGGCGAATGGAGAAGTGAACTGAACTACAAGACGCAGATTCCAGAAACAACAAAAGGAACGACAGACTACGCGGATGATTGGACATCGTAATTCCGAGATTACAAGGCAACAGGTGAATTCAACTACAAAAACATCGAGAAGACGCAGATTCCAGAAATAACTATAGGAACGACAGACTACGTGGATTAATGGACACAAAAACATCGAGATGACGCAGATTCATCATTAATACAACGCAGAAGCGACATACAAATCTAGGAGAGAGGGGCAGGAAGCTGGACATCAAAGTAACAGCAACAGACAGCATCACAAAGGTCAGAGTATCGTAATTTTTTTTTAGAAAACAAAATTGTAATATTTAAATGTCCTTTAGGAGCGGTAGGATAAAGAAAACAATGGCTACTAATAATACAAAAGAAATAATATTTGAGGGAGGAAATGTTAGTGCAGAAAGTAAGAATAGAATAGCAGGAAATATTATATTGATGCTGGTACGATGAAGGAAATGATGGAAATGATGAGAAATTTTGGTGAAATACTAAATAAGAGTTTAGAACAAAACAGGGAAAATATGAAGAAGTATAATGAGAATATGGAAAAGAGTTTTGAGAAATTAGGACAAAGATTAACTCAGAGTATGAGAGAAGCTATAAACACAGATCATAGGGAATTGAGGGAAGATATTGGTAGGAGTAATGAGGTATTAGAGCAAAAAGTAGATCAAAGCAGTGAAGAAATTGAAAAGAAAGTTATGAAGCTAGATAGTAGTATGCCAAAAATGAGAGATGAAAATGAGGAAGTAATAGCAAGTGAGATAGGAGAAGTTTCAAAGAAAATGTTAGACATGAGCAGGGAAATAGGTAACAAAAAAAGTGAGGTTAACACTAAAAGTAAACATGTTGACGTAGAATGTACAGAGTCAGATAGTAGAATGAGTAGCATTTCAAGTGAGATAAGAGAGATGAAAGAGGTTATGAATGTAGATGTGAATAAGGCGCAAGTTAATTTCAGAGGGGAGATATCAGAAATACAGAAGGAGACAGTAATGCAAAGAAATAAATTTTACCAAGATGTTCAGAATGAAAACTCCAGTCCAGTACAGTTTAGTACAGATTTGTCAGAGTATTCTCAAGTTAAAAGGATAGCAGAAGAATTGAAAATGAAAGTTGTTAAAAGATGTATTGTTCAGGAAACTGTAGATTGTTTTCAAATGTTATCATGGGACTAAATTTCATATGAATACAAGAGGTTATTCATGAACAAAAATTTGAAGGTTAGGATACAGCTACGAGTAATGTTTAGCCACACACAATTTGATCCAGGAGGGTAAATAGCAATGAGATGTAAACTAAATGCTGGATAGTTAAAGATGACTTGCAGAGAAATGTATTGGAACGTAAGAGGGTTAATTATTTATATGTCATTTGAAAAGTGAAATAAATTATAAAAAAAAAAAAAGAGAAATGTTTATTTAAAAAAAAAAAATTAAATTTTTAGTAACTGTAACAGTATTTGAAATTAAAAATGTAAAGATTGAAACTTAATATGATATTAAAGTAAAGGTACGTAAATACAATTCCAAGAGTATTGTTAAAATAAAGTACAAAATAACAAAAAATGGGGTAAAAATAATTGAAACAAATACTTATGTATCAAACAAAAAATGTGAAACAGTGCCTAGATTTAAGAGATGTAAATATATTTGTGTAGAGGGTGAATATTTTTAGTAAATATGTATAGTAATTACAAAAAAATTCTTAAATGTATAAATTTTGTCAACAACTTAAGAAAGTAAAAAAATTTTGTAACAGTAATTAAATAATTCAGGGTACAGTATTTGCTATAAAAAAAATTGTAAATGTCAGATTAAAGTTTAAACACATTAAACCAGAGCCAGTAAGTAGTGGCGAGATAAAAAAAAAAAAAAAAAAATATGTCGTGTGTTAAATACATGTGAAGTGTTAAGTGAAAGTGATAGCGTGTGTTCCAAGATTTAGGAGACTAAAAACCTAATTATAAAATTTCCAAACGAGTTGTAAATATTTATAATTATGTTTCTAGTGGGGCATATGATGCAGTAATTTGTATCACAAATTATTTAAATGTAAATAATGATTGTAATATGAATATGCATTTTTATGTGACATTGATTTGAGATGTTTCTTGGCTGTAATTATTGTTGAGAAGTAAGTTTTTAATGCCTTACTGAAACTGTCAATAATAGCGCGCAATAATGCAGAGAGGGGGGTGAGCTGTTTATCATTATTGGAAACGAGGAAGTTACGTAATGTTGGCGCATTTTTCGGTAGAAACTTCTGGAATGTTTCCCTAGAGCATATGTATTCATAATTTTCATTGGATATTTAAATAGACGCTAATGTTGGCGCGTTTTATTAGCCAATTACAGTTCAGTTATAATCTTTAGGCGTATCTGGATGCAGGAGTATAAATAGGGTAGGTTAGAGGTAGCTTCATGCTCAGTTCATCAAAATTCTTTGTGCACTACACGTCGTCTTCAGTTCGTCAGTTCGTCAAAATATTTGTATGAGATACGTCGGCTATAGATACACAAGTTACGAAAATCTAAAGTATTATAAAGTTAATTATACAAAAAGTTGAAGTACGTGAATTAAGAGTGATTAGTAATGAAGTTATTATAACAGTTTCAGTTTGGCGAGTGTTAAGATCAATGTATAAATGTGATAGTTAACGTGTTCGACAATAAATGTGTAAAACAAATTTCTTCATCAGTGTTATATTTGGATAAAAGATTCCTTTCCGTTTACACAACCCTGATCAAGAGACATGTTTGACCGAGAGATAATAGCTAGCCGGAGTACAGTAAACAAAATTTAAATCAAATAACAGTCGCATTCTTTTGAACACTAACACTGATGCAAATTGCTAACACAAGATGGAGCTACAAACCGAACAAATGAATGACGTCACAAGATGGCTTCAACACTGATGTAAACAAACTTTATAAGTAATACCGCATCAAATTGGCTACCACAACGTGGGGCTACAATAATGTTAAATAATATAACATTAATAATGTTACTTCAAATTGGCACCCAGAATGTGGGGCAGTTAAAATTATGTAACCAAACAAAACAAAAGCAGCACAATATAAGATCTTCAAGTTTTAATAATTTACGTAAAAACATATTACGTAAGTAAAAATGTTACTTCAGAAATCAAACTTGACGTAACGGGAAGGAAAAGTTTGACATTGCCAAACTTTTAAGTTACATCGCGCTAAGTCAATTCTAAATATCTCCATTTAATACAGTGTAAGACTGTCATATTACGTTAAATTCATTGTAATGCCGGCTCAAGTTTCTGAAATATTTCGGTAGGAAACACTCATAGGACGCATAACAATAATTGCAATTTGGATTATAGAGCTGAATTTGTCTGAGTTTTGTTGAAATGTTCTCCGAGCAGGTTCAAAAGGCATGTATAAGATTCTTTCCTAATACCGAAATGTACATTGAACACACACACTCTCTCTCTCTCTCCCTCTCCCCCTCCCCCTCCCTCCCCCCCTTCATCAAGATTATCAATGTAATCTAAGTAATCCATGAATGCGTCAAAAATATCTTCCTTCAAATATTATACGGTATTCTAGTTCAATTGACAGGTTAGTTACTCAATCCAGGTCGCAAGAGTAAATTCTAACCTATATTTGTGCTTTATTTAATTCCGTAGCAACATCTACATGATGATGCTCTCCGACATTTACTTCTGCAGTAATTTAATTGGAAGTATCTGACAGGAGTAAAATTCTTCGGAAGTAGTTTACTCTCACATGAAAGTCGCCGAGTGTTGACTTGAATAGTAGTTTACTACGAAAGTAGAGCTTACTCCAGGTTGGTACACGCCACCCTAAGAGATTCTGAAAAGTTGCATATAAGTTTCTAGGGAAGCAGTTTAAAGAGATACACCTTTTTATATTGTACTAAACACATATATGATGTAGACTGACAGTGCCATTTCATACAGTTTTGACTTTGCTTATGGAGTTGGCATTTTCCTGCACTGTTTCCTTACAGGTCTTTTTGTTCAATCAGTGCAAAATCAGCACATCATTCACGACAATTTCTGTAGCAAATAACTGGTTAGCACTACTTCAGCCGTTTTCATCTGCATTAAATACATATTATTATGATGATATTTGCATTGTATTTTTACTTTCTCTACTACGTATAGTAAGTAGGGGAAGTATTGTATTCCACCCAAAAATTCGATACCGAGATTTCACCGGATATACATGTTTTGAGACCCCCTGAATCCAAAAAAAAAGCATTTTTGGAAACATGTCCGTGTGTGTGTCTGTGAACAGCATAACTCGGAAACGAACAGTCGGATGAACACCAAACTTGGTATTTAGGTTCAGTATCTTCCAGAGATGTGACATGAAGGTTTTCAAAAAAAATCCCCCCACCCCAGACTACCCTTTACATGGAACATTTTTCGAAAATTTTAATTTTCTCAAAAATGGCTCTAACGATTTTGATTAAAATATCATATGTTTAAGATATTGTCATGAGAAATGAAATGTATATCCCGAATTTTCTGGGAATGCCTCCAAAAGTATTCTTCATTGTGAACGACTTTTGCATAACTGGTAAACCATAAGAGATAGACAAAATTTTACTACACAAAAATGTAGATCGCGTTAAGATACACAATTTATGTCATATACATTTCTTTTGTTGAGTGAACCGTTTTCGAGATATTGCTTGTTATTCCCTTAAATTTTCCAATACTTTTTGTCAAATTCGTTATTCATTTTTTTATGTCCTGGACATGCAAAGAGAATGGAATGCGCCACATAGCAACCAGCGCTTAAAATATTTGTCTATTGCTTAAAGCCTACCAATTCCCCTTGCACCTACAAGAAAATTAGCAATAAGATTAATATCTCGATTAACATGAAGCATATGGAGAATATGCGTTTGTAAAAATAGTTTGTACAAGAGTAGAGAAAGTCATGTGAGTGTAACACATCAGATTTATTGTTGTTAAATGTGAATGCAAGAATTGCACTTGAAGAATGTAAGAAATGCACACAAATACATGTTTCTTCGAATAACATTATTTTTCTATTTTATGTGGAGGCACCATAGCAGAGCATTTGCCACCCAATTTGGAAATATTACTATATACAAGACACTTGTTTTTGTAATAGCAGGATGGAGGGAGGGAGTAGGAGCAAGAGGGATATAGTGTGGGTCAGTTGTGATTTGCATATAAAGAAATGCACAGTATATTCTGTTCGTAAAACAAACCAGTTATTGCCTCATTCAAACAATACAATAATAACAAAGGACGTTATATCAACTTCATAGATCTTCAGATTGACCAACCTAAGAACAATCACCACAAGTACTCCCCTTCCTAATAGATGGTTGTACAGTCCTACACTGCAATTCACTTGAGTAGTACTACTTGTAGACACTGTTGTCGAAGTAGCAGGTAAGAGTTTTACAAGTGGGTTTTTGACTAATGTAAATGATTCAATAGATCGCCAGTTTAATGCGATCTACAGAGATTGTTTGGTGCTTATTGCAATCAATTATGAAGAATTTACTATCCCATCGAATAACCTTGAATGGGCCTTCAGAAGGTTGTTATAGAGGATTTCGTACTGCATCTACTCCCATGAACACAAGGGTCACTGAAGATAATGCAGGATGGACAAAACGTGATTTTAAATCTGTCGTATTCTAATGTGTTGGTGGTGTTCATGAAATGTAGCTCTTTAGTTATTTTAGATAGGTTGCCATGTTCAATCATCCAGCTGAGTAGGAATGAAGAATTCTCCTAGTAGACAAAATGGTTGACCAAAAAGTAGTTCTGAGGCTCCATTTTCATTTTCCGCAATTATATTTCTTAGTCTATAGAAGAACGATTGAAAGTGTATTCATTCAGTTATTTTTAAAATGGCAATTTATCAATCTTCAATGAATTATGCCATCTTTCCACTTTGTCATTTAACTGTGGATTTATTTATTTATTTATTTATGGTCGTTCTTTAACTGCTATGGTTCTTACCGTTCCATTCTATATTGGACGTGAAAAACCGGAAATTTTGCTCAGAGGCCTGTTTGTCAAGCTTGAGGTTCTTTTACGTGCCATATATCTATGGCATAGAACCATCAGCTTTACTTCCCTTCTGAAGAAAGCCATGCTAAGGGTTTTTATGCCCGAAAAAAATCCATCGCCCTCTGCCAGGTTTGAACCCACAACCTTGGAAACTAGAGGCTAGCATGATACCCCTAGATTACGGAGGACGACGTGTGACATGTGACTGTAGATGATAAGCATAGTACAGAAACGACGTACTCCTAGTAAATTGAGATTTTTAAGTAGTCTTGACTCAAATTGTCTTCCTCTATCAGTTGTGAGGTTGGAAGGAGTTCTGTACCATGAAACCCATTCAGAGATGAAAATTTGGGTTACAGATTTTGCTGTGATTTCTTTTATTGGAATTGCTACTGGCTAAGAAGAGAATCAGTCAATGATCATCAAGATGTATCATCCTTGGGATACTGAGAGTGGTTCCACAATATCCAAGTGCATATGTTCAAGTTTTTGTTGGATGTGTGGAAATGTTCCCAATGGATTTCTTGTGTGTGGGCTGATTTTGGAGTGCGGCAATTAATACAAGCTCTTGCCCATGCTTTTACTTGCTTATCAACTGAGGGCCATATGATGTTTTATACAATTTGTGCTATCTGCTTAGGAGGCAGATGAAACAAGTTGTGAATTAAGTCAAGTACTTGTTCATGCATCATTTTGGGTATCAGTAGGCACTTTTTTTGTTGCAGTATAGTTAAATACCTAGTCCAGGAATGGATTTAAATGAAAGTTCAAGAGAATTGTTGTCAGTTTCTTTAAGAAATTTTGAAGATCAGGATTATCCCTTTGAATTCCCTGATATATATCTCAAATCCGTTGTGAATTGTGATACATAATCTAGATGTCTTAAATTGTCTTGGAGAAGCTTTTTCAGGTGTTTTGTAAAATGTAAATGTCGCTTGTGGTCTGTGAACATATTACAACCTTCAATTAAGTATCTGAAATGCTTGCTAGAAGCATAAATCGCCGTTAACTCATGGTCATAAGTGCTATATCTCTTCTTGGTTCCTGTGAGTTTTTGAGAGAAAAAGGCAAATCTTTGTCTGTCTTTATTAGGTACTTGTTCCAGTGACACTCCTATGACTGCTCCATAGGCATCCACATGCAACAGTAATTGATAATTTGGTTGCGCCTGAGAAAAGTGGGTTGCATTTACAAGCTTCATATGCTTCTGTGAGTTCTGGGGTTCAAACAATGCGGCAATCATTACCATAAGCAGAGTTGAGTGCTCCTTGTCATCTAAGGATAAGCAGCTTTATGGTTATACTGATGATAGTAGTTGATTGTTTCTATAAACTAGCATAGCATTCAATAAGTCTGCGTAGGTGAGCTTCTACAAGAATTTCCACATGTCCTGGGAGTGAACGTCCCATGTTTAGAAATTCAGAACCCTAAAATGTCTCTAGTGGATTCTCCAAATACACGTTTTGCAAGTTAATTGAGAGATGCTATAATCTCGAAGTATGTATGTGTGTATCTAATGCTCAAGAGTTAATAATGAAACCATTCTCCTTGCTTTCCAATATTTTGATGTTAGTTTTTCAAATCACAAGAGAGCCGCAATTTTTGAGATGTTCCATGTCCATTTCTTCTTCCTTGGAGATGATAATAATGCTCATAATCTCGAAGTGTAAAAAAAAGTATTCTTGTGTTTACTTGACTGTCGTAGCAATGGATCAAGAGTGTAATTGTAATTACCCTTAGCACTGAAACCTAAGGGTTTGTTGTATTATCCTTTATCACTATTGTTTTAGTTTAATAGTCCTGGCCCTTTAATTTAGGACAGTAGTTTATTAACTAAGTTTTCTTTAGGAAAATCATAATTTGAATTTATCAGACCCAAAATATTCTTGTATTGCATATGCTCTTCAGCTGAAGATGAGGCAACAAGCACATCATCAAGGTAGGCAAATGCAAATGGCAGTTCTTGTAAAATTTCATCCATGGAATGTTGGAACATTTCTACTGCATTTCTTAACCCGAAAGTCATTACTGGAAATTCAAATAGGCCAAAGGGGGTGATTATAGCAGTGTTTTCTCTATGTTGTGGTGATATTAGAAGATGAGGTGTGGGATACCTGTCTGGTTTAGTAACAGCATTTAAATTTCTGAGATCGCCACCTGACATCCGGCGTCATTCTGTTTAGTGAGATGAAGAGGACTTGGCCAACTGGCTTTCAATGGCCTGCAAATTCTTGGATTCAACATCATCTTGAATTCTTCTTTTGTGGCTGGCAGCTTCTCTGTAAACAACTGTCTAAAATGCCATCAAACTGGGGCTCCTGTGGTTTCAGTCATATGAGTTGTCTTGTGTGCTAGATACTCTTTCTGAAATACAAATTGCCATGTTATTTCCTGAAACTCTTATGGCATCTCCGTAAATTCATTGGCATTATTAACACAGTGAGTGACATTTCAGCCCTAGTATGAGAAAATGCAGATAACTGTGTCCCACCATTTACAAACATTTTCTACCACAGTTCAATTAGAAGGTTACAGAATTTCAGTAGGTCTGCTCCTATAATAGGATCACTAACTGCTGTTAAAACAAATGGCCAATGGTATGTATCTAAGGCCTAGATTGAGAGTAAATAATTGATCTCCATGTATAGGTATTGGAGTGCCATTTGTAGTAAAGAGTGGGAATTTTCCAGGACATTCTGCATATCTTTAAGGGTTACAGGCAAAACTGATACGTCAGCTCCTGAAATCAGAAATCTCATCTTTGTTGTTTTATCATTGGAAAAGAGGCAGGGTGAATTCTCGTTTTCTTATACCACTATCTGCAATTGGGTTGCTAGTTGTTTGGAAGATACGTACATTGGAAATGACATCTTCTGGTTCTTGTTCCCAAATTTATTATGATACTAACAATAATCAGTATTAGATGTAGTTGAGGACCTACTTTTGTTAAGCTTATTATCCCGACTGCAGCTTGATATTCATCCAAATTGGTAAGAAGAGTCTAATCTATCTAGATGTGAAGTAATAGCTTCTAAAGTGTTACTTAGCCATGATAAATTACAGTGTTTAGGATGATATCAGTGGCGCACGTGCTCAGCTGCTTTAAAGGAGAATCAGGTATCTTCATCCCGGTTATAAACTCCAGGGAAGAAGAGAAAGCGAGATAACCAGGTCATGAATCTGGATCCTTTCCAACAAGATGCCATTCACTGCCATATATATTCTTATTATACCAGGAAGCAGCATCCTACTATTTCCAAACTGCTTTTAAACTGCTACAAAAAGATGGTATTTTTTTAGGTGGAAAGACTTCACTCTAGAAAGTAGTAAAGGCTTTGGGATTTTGCTATAAAAAAGCCGAATGGCTGTAAAATCGTGCTGGAAAAACCTGACATATGTGCCTGGTGCAGTAAGTTTCTACAAAAAATTCTTTCCCATGATTTTCAGAATATTGTATGACTTGATGAAACCTGGTTGAATGCCAATTATTGTGTAAACAAGGGTTGGACTGATGATACCTTGGGAGCAACAATGTGGAAGCCATTAGGTAAAGGTAAAGAATAATGCTCCTTCACGTAGGAAATTCCTTTGGGTTTCTTCCAAAGTGTTATCTCAAGTTCAAGTCTAAGAAAACAGGAAACTATCATGAAGTAATGAACCATTCTAAATTTCTTAAGTGGTTCAAAGACCAGTTATTGGTCAATGTGGATAGGCCTTCCATAATTGTTATGGATAGTGCAAAATATCACTCTGTTATTTTAGATAAATATCCAACCATGGCATCCAGAAAGAGTGTTTTTTTGGAATGGCTTGTTCGCAACAATGTGCATGTTGAAGACCATTTAAAAAAGTATGAATTGCATGAACTGATAAAAGCTACAAATCACAGTTCCTAAAATACGTAATTGATGAAGTTGCTGCAAAAAAAAAAAAGGCCACAAAATCATCTGACTTCCTCCGTATTGCCATTTTAACCCAATAGAGCTGATTAGGACCCAAATAAAAGGATATGTAGCACGCAATAATAAAGATTTCACTGTAGCATCTGTTATTAATCTAACAGAAGAAGCAATGGCAAAAATAGGTGCAAAAAACTGGGAAAATGCTGTTCATCATGTAAAAGGAGTTATAGCGACTGCATGGCAAACGAAGGCATTTTGGAGGAAAAAGTAGAACAACTCATGATTTCCGTGAAAGGGTGTAGCAGCTTTGATGACCATGATGACAGTAGAAACAGTAGCAACAGCACCAGCGATAGTGATTCTGAGATTAGCTGCATATTCCAGTTGGAATAGAATGCATCATTCTTTGTAACTCTTCTTGTTAATAAACTTTAAAATTTGAAGTAGCTATGCATTTATTTTGTGTCCTAGCATGGGTTTCGCCTGTTATTGTTAGGTAATTGTGCACTTAAGTGTAACCAGTCTTCTGATTATACTGGAATATGCAAATAATTTCAAGGAATGTCTGTATGTGTGTGTCCATTAATGCAAACTTCAAGGTGGCAACCCCAGTAGAGTGGCGCAAAGACTCCCAGAGTTTCATAACAGTAAATAGATGTTCCAACACATTTAACAATGTTCAGACATCCAACATACAGCACCACATCTCCTTAGATTTCTCTGCAAATGTAAAATGAAACTATAATCATCAAGTAGAACTCGCATCCTTGGAAATACAATATGTTTATTTTTGTACTTTCCTTGCTCTCTCTGAAGTAAGACACGGATATTGTGAGCATTACTGGATACAGCATCGATAAATAAATCAACAGCAACAATAGATGCTCAGATCACAACTCAAATGCATACATGTCCTCCTCACTCCCAGCTATCTTTGCTGCATGTCACATGGACCAGTGCACTAAAGCAGCAACATTGGAATTCCCGCTCCTTTTACTGTCAATCACTAATTTAGGATGTGCCCATTATAATACTTTCAACAAGGACAATGTGGTTTGAACAAAAGCTGTTTTCAATGCAAACTGAATAAGAAAAATTAATTTTTGAAAATTTTGAAAGGTCAGCTCTACGTATAAATTTAACACAGAAATTCATTATTAAAAGAATTAATATTTGATAGTATGAAGACTTAGTGGGTGGATTTTCAGTACAGATAGGTAAGTGATTATAAAAATTATGTATTTACCATAAAGGCATCTAATACGGGTAAACTTTTGACCATGTATTCTGTGAAAGTATCAGAAAATGCTGCATATGTGAAAATATCTCGGAAATGTCAAGTACATTATAAGTGTAAAAACATATAATATTTCACTGCATTGTTAGCTATAGTTGTACTTTAACCAAGTTCTGTGCACTATCAGGCTTTTGGGAAGAAGCTGCCACTGATATCATTGGTTTATATCTTGCATCAAATATAAATGTGAATATTACTTTCAAATTTCTATTGGCATTCATAGAGACTTGTAGCTTCTGGCAGAACAACATGAAGATGTAATCTCTGTAGTATAGAGCACAGCTACTATTCAATGTCTTAGCCAGATCAAATAAATAAATGAACAAATACAGAAGTACATCATACATACACTAAAGATCAATAATTCCTTTAGTTAATGCATATGAATATACTTGTCCATAATGCCATACATAAAATGGCTCAGATGCATTAAATTATTTTCTGGCACTGCACAAATTATCGCTGACAATCATAGTTTACAATATGTGGCTGGACATACAGCCTCAGTCCTCCCATTGCTGTGAAACAAATATAAATTGCTTGCACCTTCCTTTGCACAGATCTGTGTATGAAGAGTTATCAGCATGTAGCAGAAGAATAATTGCTCTTAGAGAATCCATTTTGAATTTACTGCTGCTTTTTACATCCATTGGGATTAAGCAGGTGCAGTTTCATTTGATTTTATATCAAGAATATTTTTTGAAATGCATATAAGCTATGTCTATCCAATATGTGACCTGCAGGCTGCATGTGGCCCTCCACCATAGTTTTCGACCTGCAAACCCTTCTAATATTCATAAATTTTATACTGCCATTTTGAATGCAGGCATCACATAATACAGCAGTTTTCCTTTAACAATTTCAAATTTTGTACTTTAATGCACTTGTTGCATTACTAGCAACTGTAGGTTTTCATCCAAAGTCATATCCACGAGCACAGCATTGTAACCATTATCCAGTAAGCTGTGTCAGTTTCATGCAAATGTTTTTGTTGTAAGCCTGTTGACTCATTTTTTTCATTTGCACATGCAAGGTTATGTACACTTTTGAATTGGTTTGTGCTTATGAGTAATGTTAATAATGTTAACAAGAAGAGGGAAATCCAAGATTAACATAGAAGTTGTAAAGATACATGGGATTTGGGTTGTCACAAATGACAACAGTAAATGCAATATTTTTGTATACGTGCAAGTAGTCGCTTCTTGTAAACAGTGCAATGTTAAAAGGCATTACATTACTTCACATGATTAGCAATTGAAAAGGTATAGGGGAGCAGGAAGTAATCATACTGCATGATTACAAGAAGAAGCTTAAGCAACACACAAGCGTTTTACAAAACATTTCATCTACCCAGACAGCTGCAACTGCTTCCTGTGGTGTATTGTTGGGATTTGCAAAAAGTAAAAAACACTTTTAGCGATGGTAAAATAGTTAAAAGTTTGCAATTGTAAGGACAAACCATTAAGTGAAAAAGTTTATCCTCAAAATTTGCATTTGTTCCACTTTCTTGCCAAATAATTCCAAGAAGAGTACAGAGAATGTAGGAACAAATACAGTTCAATCTCGTTAGCACGTTCCTCATTAACACGTTTTCCCGTGTATTACATTGAATTACAAAAGTCCCGGTACCAAATCACCAAATATAATAAATAATGTTTGCTTAGTGTGTTTTCCCGGTCCCGCTTACTACATTTGAAGTTTGACGTCCTCATTCGCTGTTTTGGCCAATCCTTGATCGGTACAGTGGGAGTAGGCGTTTAACACGTTCATAGTTTGACGTCCTCATTTGCTACTTTGGTCAATCCTTGGTCACGGGGTGGATATCGGCAGCCAATCACATACATGCATTTAAATATTTGTGTGACACGATTTCTGTGGGCGGGATAGAGATGCTTTACCTTGGCGTGGTAAACGCGGTAAACGCTAACGATAGTTTCTAATGTTGAGTGATGACCAAACAACCGTAGATTGTATTTTAACTTTTCATTTACAATGAAAAAAAGAAAGTGTAGTAGGTAAATAACCAACAGTGAAAAACTGAAAATCCTTGATGTAATCACAATTCAAATATAAAACATGTCGATATAGTGCGGAAGTTAAACATTCCTCCGTCAACCTTAAACACGATTGTTAGCAAACCTAAATTGATTGAAACTGCTTTTAAAGAAGGGAAAAATACTAAAACAAAACTTTTCTCTTGGAAAATAGGATCAGAAGAGGACCGGAACGAAATTTGTTGCATGGAAACACCTCCATATTCAAATCGTCTTGTATACACCAAAGATGATATCGTCTATTGTACTCGTAACACGATGCATGCTCATAATTTTTTCTTTTTTAGCAGAAATTGTTATCACGTGTGTAATAAAACACACAGCAAAACCATTATTGCCGCTTCCACAATTCACAATTTATTTTCTCAAAAACATTCATAACCTAAAAAATCCAAGTTGACCAAAATAAAAGCTGAATTATTTATTCTCAGGCTTTGTGTATCCAAATCCATTTAAACATATTGAATTTAACATGGAAATGGGGATCGTATTCAGTATGAAATTGTACTCAAAATCGATTTAAATTGCCCATGGAGACATAGTAATTATTAGATTTTTGTTACCTATGTTCTTAAATTGCAGATTTTGCATTTTCGTTAACACGTTTTCCCGCCTATGACGTCCAAATCCTTAGGTCCCTGCAAAAACGTACTAACGAGATTCTACTGTAACAACAAATTAGAGAGGTGACAGGACACCTACTTTTGCTTATACTTAGACAACAGTGTCAACCAAACTTATACCAGCCAACTTTTGCTTTTTATGTGCATGATCTTCAGTCATTCTTCAACAGGAGAAACTGCTTGGCTTGTGTTCCTTAAACTCAAGCAACAAGCGAGAAGATATATTTAAAGTAGTTGATAAAACAATGCAACAGTATGGCAGTGTTGAAAAGTGGTCCTGTATTGCTACTGAAGGTGCACCATCAATGAGTGGAGGAGACAAAGGATTAGTAGGCCTAATTAGCCAAGCTGGAATAAGTTTCCTTGCATTATTTACCGAGGGACCATATGGAGAAAGTAAGTGAAACAAAGCAAAGTAATGAATATTGTGATGAAAGTTACTAGCAGCATTTGAGTTGGTAATAAGGCACAACTGCACTGCAGGTTCCAGGAGTTTTTGGCCAAAGTACAATCTCAATATAGAGATCTATCACATCATGCCACCCCTAGAAGTCACATGACCTTGAAGCTGGTGGGTGGCTTCTGAATATCTGCGATTCTGTGGCTGTATTGTAAGAGTTACTAATGCCAGGATGGCCACAGGGGAGATGCCAGACAAAGAAGTGACCTACCTTAAGCCCAACCCTAGGGTGTTATACATTTCCATGCCGATGGGATGCATGGCACATGGGAGATGTGATGTAAATGGAGCCTCTGAGATACCTGCCAATCTCTCAGAGTAAATAGCGTTACCCAGGCATGGGGGCTCTGGCTGGGTGGACCTGAGTTATCCGCAGCCAATCGTGGGAACGATAGAAGTTATAAGTTCCACTAAACCGGAGGGCTCCTTATCAGGGGACCCCGAGAGTTTTAAAACTAAAGGTGAGGTAGTTGGGCCCTCGAAAGGAGACCCTGTTACCAAAACTAAAGGAGACAGGAACTGCAACTCCCAGAGATGTGGAGAAGCAGGCCGTGTACCCAAAGAGGAGGGGGGGAAAAGGATTAGGCTACTGGCCAGGATCGTAGGGAAGCTGGGTCCCTAGCAATAGGGACCATGCAGAAGCCTAACTGGGCTGGGGCCTGGTTCTTTTGGAACCCCCAATGTTCAAGTGGGGCAGGTTAAGCTGTGGTGATTTCATTCATTCAGGCTAACCTGCAACACAGCATTACTTCCTCACAAGTTCTCTTTAGTAACGTAACGAGGTATGATTTAGATGTTGCAATGATATAAGAACCTGGCTTCAGCAGGGCCTTATTATGGGGCTAAATATAAAAGGTTTTACTATCTTCAGCACTTTGTCTGATGTAAAATCTAGAGCATGTGTCCTTACAAGACTTGGTAACACCTGGGCTCTGCCGTGCTTTATTTCGAAAGACCTTGCAGCAGTCCTAGTAAGGTATGAGGAGGGCAGAGTGCCACATCAGGTGATAGTCTGCTTGGCCTATTTCCCATATAACTCCAAGGAAATACCACCTCCTCGGAAGTTCAGAGATCTTGTGATTTATTGCAAAGATAGAAACCTGCTGATTGACTGTGACTCCAACACCCATCATAACGTTGGGATAGTACAGACATCAATGGCAAAGGGCAGAAGTTTCTTGAGTATTTGTGTTCAACAGATTTTGAGATTGTGAGTCAAGGGGATGTTTTAACTTTTGCGAATTATCAAAGGAAGGAGGTCCTAGACTTGTCTCTAGTGTCCTTTGGGATACTAGAGGAGATTAAGGATGGAGGGTTTGGTTGGAACCTACCATGTCTGATTGACACATACGCTTTGGTCTTGAGGAAAAAGGAAAGGACCACCTGCACGGGAACCCTAGGAGGACCAATCAGGACACCTTTAGAAGTGACCTGGAAGGCAGGCCGAAGAATGGACCCCAGATCAAGCTAAGTAAAACAGAAGGCCTGGAGGGGTACATGGTTTTTTCAGGAACAGCCTGGTGTCTTCCTGTGAAAGAAACTGCCCCCTCGTAATGAGTTTCAGCCTAAAGATAAATTCAGATGATCCATCAGAAAAAAGATGAAGGCTCTACAGTGCATGTAAGGCTAATAAGCTTTGGACAGCTTGGGATTCCTATAAAGAGTCCCAAAGAATTTATATAAAGGAAATTAGGAAGACCTTCGAGGAATCTTGAAGGCTCCCATGTGATAAAATACAGAAGCAGTCAAGCGCTGCACGCTGCAGAAATTACTGGTCTCTAGAGCTAGGCCAGGTTGGCCTCAGAGGACCCCCTTGGGTGTTATGATATAGTTGGAGGGGAGACTTTAAGGCCATTGCTTATGACCCGCTTTCCAGAGACCTGCATTACAAATTTAGAACCAAAATAGGTTAGGGCATGTCATCTTTCACAAGAAGATAGGTCAGTGGCCTTCAAGATTGTTACTTTTAAAAAGCTTAAAGTGGTCATTTACACTTTTGAGCCCTATGAAAGTGCGGGTGAAGATGGGGTCTTCCTGGCTGCCCTACAGAAGGGATGGGAGATCCTTTCATCCCATCTATTGAGAATATTCAGGGCCTGTCTGGCTATGAGGCATGTTTTTCGCTCTGGAGGCAGGCCAAAATGCTGTTTATACCCAAGTCAGGTAGACAATCCTCTTGCAGGCCTAGGGATTTTTGCCCTTCAGTCTAACTTCCTTTTTCCTAAAGACTCTAGAAACACTGGTAGATAGATGTTTGAGGGATGGGGTACTGTTGACAGGCCCATACACCTTCATCAGTATGCCTGCTGGCCGGGTAAATCCACAGAAACAGCGCTCCATCAGCTTGTGGTGAGGTTGGAGCGGGTGCTGGTCAGTGAAGAACTCGCCATGGTAGTTTTCCTGGACATTGAAGGTACCTTTAACAATATGACTTTAAGCACTATCCAGAAATGTCTGGAGAGCAGGGAAGTCAGTCTAGTAGTTACGGACTGAATTATGACTTCCTTGGAAGGCTGGTAGGCAGTGGCGATCCTAGGGAGTGAGTCCTTGAGAGTAACAGTGCTCCGGGGCTGTCCACAAGGGGTAGTTTTGTCACCTACCCTGTGGTGTCTGGTGGTAGACATACTGCTGGACAGACTCAATAGGGGAGGAATTCAAGCTCAAGGCTATGCTGATGACATACGCCTTGTTGCAAGTGGAAAATTCCCAAGTACTGTTTTGGAGCTCATACAGGGCTCCCTACTGACTCTAGAGGCATGGTGCAGAGAAACGGACTTGTCTGTTAATCCAGTCAAGACTGAAATAATGATCTTCACGACGAGAAGGAGGAGGAGGCTGACAGGTTTGGTAGAATCCCATCTGTTTGGGAAGAAGTTGAAGCTTTCCGGAGCGGTCAAATATCTAGGAGTCATTCTGGATGCTGGGCTGGATTGGAAAAGGAATGTTGATTATAAAGTTAAGACGGCCACAATGCTCTGTGGACCTGTCAAAGATTTATAGGATTGAGGTGAGGCCTGAGACCTAAAGTGGTCAAATGGCTATACACCTTTGTTATAAGACCACCAGTAACTTAATACGGCACCAGTTTGGTGGCTTGCCTTTCATGTGAAGTAATGGCTGCCAAGGTGTATTTGCTGCAAATATTGGCATGTGTGATGATAGCAGTAGTGCAGACAACTCCTCAATCCACCTTACAGATCTTGGTGGACCTTCCCCCTTTGCACTTGTTTGCGCAGGATGTAGCCAGGATGAGTGCACACTGCCTCTGGACTGTAGGCGGGTGGTGTTTTAAGCTACCCCATAAGGCACTCCCTGATCCTCTCTGGATTACAGGAGAAGTGTCCTATAACCCAGATGATCGGGGATTTGATGGGGACTAAGCATAACCTAAGTACATCCTATATTGTCGTAATACCTTCCAGGGAGGAGTGGGATCCAGGAACCAGGTCTCTCCTGAAGGCAGGATGTGGTTCACGGACAGTTCGCGCCTTGGGATAGGGGCTGAGGCCTGGGGCCCTAGAACTAGGCCTGTGATTCTCCTTATTCGAGTTGCTACATTTTTCTAGGCTGGGATCTATGCAATCTTAGCCTGCACTATACATATCTATACTATGCCATGCAGACGAGTGGATGTGTACATCTGCTCGGATAGTATGGCAGCTTTGAAAGCCCTTAGGGCAGCTGAAATGACATTCAGATTGGTGTGGCAATGCCTGATGTTGCATAGACTCTGCACCAGCTGTCCGGTTACACTTTTTTGGGTTCCTGGTCACACTAGTATTTGAGGAAACGAAATGGCAGACACTCCAAAGAGGGGATCGGGCTCGATTTTACTGGACCTGAACCCTTCTCTGGTATGTTGGCTAGTAACGTCAAGTATGAGACAACCCAACTTACAGCAAGGGCTCATCTTGAATTCTGGAGTAAGCAAAGTACTGCTAGGCAGGCCCATGCTTTGGTATCAGGGTCTGACTGGAAAGTAAGTGAGCTTCTCCCTAATTTGACCAGATCTAAGCTTAGAGGAGTTGTGGGCTATCTCATGGGCCACAACATTCTACACAGACATTTATACACAATGGTGTCTTACACAAGACCCTTTATTTCGGGAATGTGCAAGGGACGTTAAGACTTCATAGCATATACTATGCGAATTACGCTATGCATAGGTATGTATCATTAGGGTCCTACTTTCTGGAACCTGAGGAGATAAGAAGGCGGATATCAAGGACGTGGTCCATTTCATATGGTCCATTGAACTTGAGTAATGCCTAAAATATGAGGCACAAAGGACTTTACAACCTACATGCAAGGCTACTTTAATAGGCCACTCAGTTATCATCACCACCACCATCACTTCATGCAAACATATGCTGGTTAAGTGCAGACAGATGTCTACAAATATTCTTTGCATTGAGAAATGAGATCCCAGTATTTTTAAGAGAGAATTTCAAAGACACTGAAAATGTGGTGCCTTGGGATGAAGTCATTCAAAGGCAGCTTGCTTTCATGACTGACCTGATATGATACTTAACGAGTTGAACCAGAGACTTCAGGGCAAAGATCAAAGTATACCACAACTATTTGGTGACATTGGATTTTGAAACAAATTAAAAGTTTTGAAATCAGCTTTAAGTAGAAATTATCTTATAAAGAGCTGTCACAGGATATTGAAGATAAGGACTTCTCTGAATTTTGTGGAAACATTGAAGTTAAAATTCAAGAATTTAATAACAGATTTTCTGACTGACAGTACGAAAGGTAACCTGCTTCTTTTTTAGTGACCTTATGAGAGGATCAGCCAGCTAAGTATGAACTAGAATTGTGTGATCTCCAGTGGATTCTTTTCTTCAAATCAGGACAGTTTTTTCAAACTTCTTTCAAAGGACAGTTTTCTACAGCCAAGAGATTTTGGATTACAAATTACCTGTATGCTTGGAAGCACAATCTATGTGAAAGTACTTTGTCTAATATGAAAATTACAAAAATAAGCACAGGAACTCTCTCAGTGATGTTTCCTTGTTACACTTATAAGACTGGGAACAATTAATACAGTAGTAGTGGCTGTGGCGGCGGCAGAGTTGAGCAAATTGGTGAAGATGTTCCACCGATCAGTCATGTCCTTTTATAGACGAAATAAGGCAACTGCTGCATCTGATCGAGGGCTATTAGGTGCAGTATTAGGTTTTAGCAATGTTTTCGTCTCCTTTTTTTTTTTTTTTTTTTTTTGTTTGTTTGTTTGTTGTTGTTGTTGTTGTTGTTGTATGAGTTCAACATGACTACTTATTTTTAGTTTGGTTGAGAGCTTTGCTGATTTAAAAAATAGTTGATTCATCTTTTGTTGCTGTATTGAAGTATTTTTTGGCTAACATGTCAGCTTTCTCATTATCTTCCAAACCACTATGAACCAGAATAAGTATTCTGATGCAGTTTTTACATTCCATAACTCTTGGATTGAATAATTCTGTATTAAAGCAGGTATAGCTGAGCTAGAATTAGAAAGAATCACAAATTATTGAAAGAGTTTATATGTAGGAATAGCTGTTGTAGAGCAGTTAAGTGTAGCACATATTTCACCATCATGATATGTTATCAACTTTTCCAGTGAAATATAAAAGAAAGGTTTACAGGTTGTTTCAGCTCCTGCTCCTGTTTCTGTATTCATTAATGACCCATCTGTATAAACATGAAGCCAGTTCTGCTCTGGATACTATTTGTGTATTGTTTCTATTGCTATTTGTTTCATTACAATTTGATTTGAATTTATTTATTGATCTCTTGTATTAAGTGAATAGTTAACGTTATAAAATTCTAGAGGACATGGTGAAGGTAGAAGCTTTTTGATGGTTGAAGTTCAAATTTGCCATTAAGTTGTAAAACCTTTCCGTATAAAACCTTCTTGGCTTTCTAATTTTCTGCTGTGAAATGTGTAAGTGTTTCAACAATTGTTATATAGTAGTCTTCTTAGTTTTTCATAAAAACATATTTCTCTTTCTTCAATGTCATATTTAAATTGACCTATTTTTTGTTTTTATATTGGAGTAGTTTTTAAGCTTCCTATTATTATTCTTAGAATTTGACTTTGAACTTTTTCTAGTTTATTAATATAGTTGGAAGATATTGTAACAGAACCAATTGTACATAAGATTTATATGTTGCATATATTATTGATGTTGAACTATTCCATTTCATTGAAGTTGTTTTAAAATTTTGAATATGTTTTATGCTGATTCAACGGTTTTCTCTACATGAGCTTCCCAGTTCAGTTTTTGTTCAAGATAGATTCCTAGATACATATTTTGAGTCATTAGCTTGTGTAATAGATAAATTGTTCAATAATATATTGATTTTTGATATATTATGTCTTAAGGTGAAAATCTTATAATTTTAATATTAGTAGATTTATTCTCATTCGGTTTCCTTCACATCACAGTTTTAAATCTTCTGTTTTCTATCCGTTTCTTGTGATAATTTTAATTCATCTTCTTTTTTACATGACGTCCAGATGATCAAATCATCAGCAAACAAAGCAGTCTTAATTTTCCATTTTTGTGAGAGTTTTTGTGGCAAGTCATTAACCATAATATTAAAATTAACTGATTCTTGCGGGAGAGCTTTATGGGTCTGTTGGAATTTTGAATAACTGTTTCCATATTTAGTAGTAATAAATTTTTGATCAAAGAAGTTTTGAAACCATTTGAGCATAGTTGTTTTATTCCATATGTAACCATTTTTTTGAAGTAGTTTCTCTCTCCGTACTGAGTCATATGCATTTTTGAAGTCAATGAGCAGTGCTAATGTAGTTTCTCATTTGACTACTTAGTCTTTAATGCCTTGACTAACCATTACAACTTGCTGTGTAGTGGAATGAAACTTCTGCAATCCTGCTTATACTGGTGTTATTACTTGTTTTACATCTATAAAGTAGTTTAATGTGGTACAAACGATTTTATGCTAAAATACTTATGAGAGCAATTGGCCAGTAATTTTCAACTTTTGTTGGGTCTTTATTTGATTTTAATATTGGAACTATTATAGCTTTTCTCCAGATATCAGTACAGTAGTATTCCAGATTAAATTATATAATTCCAAAACAATTGTTATAGCTTTTACTCCTAAGTGTTTAATAAATTCTGACATTATTTTATCTGTTCCTGGGATTTTCTTGAATTTAAGCTCTTTTATTGCTTCTTTGAGTTCTTCTATTGAGAAGTCTTTATTAAAAATATCTTCCTTTTTAGTTTTTATAGAGCTATTAAGAAAATCATTAAGTTGGTTTTTTATGTTGTTTTGGATTTGTTTCTTTTCCTTGGATAAGTGATTCTGTCTGAGAACAAAATTTTTTAAAACATTCCACAATGTTTTGGTCATTAACATAAATTTTAATTTTGTAAGTCACAGGTTTCTTTTATAATTTGGGGTTTTCTATTATTTAAAGATGATATAAATTTGTGAGTTTTAATGCTGTCAGTTCTGTAGCTAATTTGAGATAGGAATCTATAGTATACCATTTTCTTTATTTAAGTACTTCTTTTTTGAATGTTAATGCTTTCTGTCACCATTTCTTGATATCATCTTGAATTTTTTTACATTTTCTAGTTTGGTCACATTCTCTGTATTTCGAGGTAGTTTTCGTCCAAAAGAGTTTGCATTTTACCTCTCGGGGATCCATTTCTTAGCTGAAGATATTATGGTAGAGCAACTTTGTATGCTTTATCAGGATTATTTTTATGATCTTTCAGATTTATTAATGGTAAATGCACATAATTACAAAACTAAAAAACAAAAAATCATGTGCTTTAGATGAGCGTTCAAATTATATAATTAAAAAGTGTGGCAAGTCCATAATTAAACCCTTCTGCCACTTTGTTAATACATCACAGGAATTCGTAGCCAGAATTAAACCCATTTTCAAGAAGGGAGAAAGAGATGAAGTAAACAACTATAGAACCATAGCTCTCATTTCAGTGTTTTCAAAAATACTTGAAAAAGAAGTGTATAAACAACTTGTGAAATTCCTAAATAAATTCAGCATTATTACTAAATGTTGTTATGGCTTTCAGACAAACAAGTCCACCAATCTAGCAGTAATAAAATTTGTGGATAGCATTTATTACATGCTAGATAGAAATGAAGCAGGGGTGGGAGTATTTCTAGATCTATCCAAGGAGTTTGATATGGTAGATCACAATATACTGCTAAGTATAAACTATGGAACTGCGGGCTAAGGGACATTCCATATAACTGGTTTAAAACCTATCTAGAAGACAGAGAACAACTGGTTGAGCTTGAATTCAAAGACTTAAGAAATAAAAAAATTACCAAAACATTTAAAATAAAGAGAGTTGAAGGTTGTTACACTACATCACTAAATGTTCTTACTTGAACGCGTTTCGGGAGACGGTTGAAAACATGCTGACAATGGGAGCAAACCATCTCCCAAAACGTGTTCAAGTAAGAACATTTATGATGTAGTGTAACAACCTTCAACTCTCTTTATTTTAAATTATGACACATCACTGTTACTAGCCTCTAAATCTTCAAAGTTAATTACCAAAACATACTTGGACAAAAGAAGTGTAACATCGGGAGTTCCAAAGGGGTCAATTTTAGGCCCTCTTCTATTTTTAATATAATATATTAATTATCTATGGCTATGTCTAAAGGATATCATTGAAGTGAAATTAACACTTTTTGCAGACGATACTAGCATATTTATGTGGGAAGGAGAATGCAGACCTGGAGTCAAAAATAACATCAGTACTAAGCACTGTATTATCCTGGTTTACAACAAACAAACTTTTGATAAATGAAGAGAAAACAGTAGCTATATACTTTGAACACAAAAAGAAAAAATGCGCAACCACACCAGGAATCAAACAAAGGGTCTGGAATGATAGAGCATGAATTTGAAACAAAATTTTTAGGGCTGTGGATAGATGCAAACCTTTCATGGGATAGCTGCATTGGAAAGTTGGCTACGAAACTAAGCAGGGCTTGCGATATTTTGAATCAACTGAAGACACGGGTACTCGGAACATACTCAAAAGTTATTTTGCCTAGTTCCACTCTTATGCATTGTATGGGATAATGTTATGGGGAAATTCCGTGAACAGTCATCGCATTTTCAAGCTTCAAAAGAGAGCTTTAAGAATCACAATTGGTATGCCAAGTAAAGAAAGCTGTAGGAAACATTTTAAGGATTTAAATATATTAACGTTACCCTGTATATATATTAAAGAAATTCTAAATCATGTACGGCCAAATCTTGATGAATTTAGAATTAATGCGGAATTTCATGCACATAATACCCGAAATAAAACTAAATTGCATCTACCTATACATAATACAAATTCTATGAAAGATCCTTCAAATATAATTGTCTAAAATTATATAATATCTTACCACCATATCTAATTAACAGAACAACTACTAAACAATTTAAAACTGAATTAAATAAAGTCTTATTCTCAAAGCAGTTTTACACAGTTGAAGAATTTAATAACTATTGTTTTAATATGACTAAAAGAGGCAGCAGCTTTCCCGGATAGAAACAAATTTTTTGGATATATGGGTTTACTGCTGCTGTGGAGATACTGTGCTCCTCTGCTTCCTGCTCACAGGGGCCAGTATGTTGAAACTACAAGAAGCTGATCTCCATTTAAGAATGTAGACACCACTCGACTTAGACCAAAACCAGAAGTTGCCTCGATATACAATTGTATCATTAAGCTTGTGAAATCTGCACAGATACATATAGTTTTGACAAAACCTACAACTTTGTATGAGTTCTTATAGTGAATAAATAAATAAATAAATAAATAACAATAATTAACTCCAATAAGCCTTTTTAAAATTCCAGGGTACCTTACTATTTTTTTTGTGCATTCTTTTATGATTTTTAATAAAATTGTTGTTATAATGGCTCTATGTCTGAAACCAGGATCACATATAATTTCTCATTTACATTTATCAATAATATTTGTAGATATCAATGTAAGATCTAGATTACCATTGTAATGCAGATGTTGGTGAATCATTCGATTTATACTATAGTTCAGTTTTGTTTTAACTGCTTTGCCTACATTATTTTAGAACATCCCCATTTTGGATCGTGTGCATTGAAGTTGCCAACAATAGTGGTTTTGGATATAATATTTAGGAGGTCAAGATTTGCAATATTACCTGAAGGGTTATACATATTATATAATTTTGTTCTTTCCAAATTTTTACTTCTGCTATTTCTGTTTTATCTTCTATCTGAATGTGTTTAACAATTTTGACTCTACACTTTTTTTGCAATGTGTTCTGAACCTCCTGTTCGGTGTTCCCATTAATTTCAGTTCATTCTAGTGAAACTGAACACACTTTTTTGTAAATAATGGTTCTGAGCTTTATAATCAGAAGCACTTATCTAGCTGAAAGTACTTTATCTTATATACTATTAAGAACTCAAGGAGCTCTTTCAGTAACAATTCTTGATTACTCTTAAGAGAACCAATAACTTATACAGAGACAGACATCCCTACTTTAGTGGAGGGTTCTGACCATCCTCAGTGCTCCCTTTGTTTTCTGCAGCTCAGTCTAATAAAATTGGATACTATTTCAACAGTTATTTAGTAAATAGTGTTTATGCATTCGTTTTATTTTTTAAATATTCAAGGATAGGAAGGCAAAACATTTTGGTGCAGTATCATTGTGTTGTTAAAAGTTAAACTAGTGTATAGGTATATTTAACTGAGTAAAATATTTTTGGAGTGCGGCCCTCAGTATGAACTGTCTAAGTAATTTTAGCCCCCAGTGTCTTTGATCTAACCTATCATATGTGTACAAGTAGATACAAATGTTAAGGATACTAATGACCTGATCTTGCATGTGCATACAATAAATATCAGTTGTAGTGCCCACCTGGTTTTAAGCAGCTTTAAGCATCACCTTTTATTGTGACACTACTTGCAAAATTTTGTTAAATTGCATAGTGATAAGCGCCACTCAGAGCAATGTACATGCCACTGTAAAAAAAGACTTTTCTTACCTGTTTCAAAGAAAGTGTACAAAAATATATTCATTAAATTTAATAGTCCATAGCCTTACTGGAAGAATCTAGGGAGTTAAAAGGAATACTGCAAAACGTTTTCATATTCTATGCCATTTAAGTATCTGTGTATCTGGCTTGACACTGGAAACAATGCAAATGCCTTACTTGTGATATGCATCCATACATGTCCTCCGTGATGTAGTAGTTACTATGCTAGCCTTTAGTTCCCATGGTCGTGGGTTCAAACACAGTGGAGGGCGATGGATTGTTTTGGGGTATAAATATCCTTAACATGGTTTCCTTCGGAAGGGAAGTAAAGCCAGTGGTCCTGTGTTGTAGATTTACGGCACATAAAAGAACCTTAAACTCCTGATAAAGAAGCCTTTGACAAGCCCAATATAGAATGGGACACTGAGGACCACAGCAGTTAAAGAACGTCCATTTAAAAAACAAAAACAAAAAAAGGCATCCATATGTCTAATGAAATGTGAAATGAAAATAAGTCTTAATATCTTTATTGTGCATCATTTCTGTGGCCAGATTGATGGTATTACATATCACTTAATAACATGGAAGTATTTAAGTACATTGGTTGAGCAGTTTAACTATCAATTGCTTTCTATTTCTTATTCCAAGTATCTTTATGATACCCTAATGTATTACAAGAAGTTGCTATGGAAAAGTATCTATAACAGTTTGTGCTGGTGAAATATTATAGTGAAGTGTAACAAACTATGAGTAAAATGTTCACAAATCAGGGTTCCATGATAAATAATTGGGTTAATGAAGATAGCTAAATGCTTGTAAAAACTCATAATTTAAGAAAACATATAAGAATACCATTGAATACAAAAGCAAGTATGTTCAGGATCTGACAAAAAATGTAGATACACTAACAGATCTCTGCTAATTATTGTCAGAGTTGCATTGCATTATCTGTGGAATGCATAGTATGGTGTTCACTCAAACAGATGTCAGTATCCATATGGCTCTTGTTATTAACATCTGATGTATGACAGTGAATCAAAATAACCAAGGCAAGCTTGATGTTTGAGGATGAGAAGGTAATTTTAAAGTGATGGTTCAAGTTTGAAAATATCTCTGAAATTTAACATGCAAAGAGACATGAGTTTACAACACAACCAACACCCTTGACAATTACACAGCTTTGTAATAAGTTTGAGATGCATGGTACCAATTGTGATGAGCACAAGGGAAGATTCAAAAGACCCCATACAGCTACAAGTCCTGCTGTGGTTTTAGAAAGATTTGTAACGTCACCTTATAAGTACTCTTGAGACAGGTAGAAGTGCCAGGGTATGACACATTTTGAAAGCTGCTAAGTGGAAAGTATACACACCAAGATTTTTCCATACCTTAAAGTAGGATGATCCTGATCACCAAATGGAATTGTGAAAAGTTTTAACATATGTTAAATGTGGATGAAGATTGTGTGATCTGATGAGGACCAATTCAAACTTAATGGAATAATTGTGTTTACTGGGCACCAGAAAATCCAAACATTCATGTTAACAAAGCAGTTAGTCTACTGCGGGTGAATTTCTGGTTTAGATTGTCATTTAGAGGTTCAACAGGACCTTTCTTCTTTGAAGATATAGTAATTGGCGCAGGTATCTGGAAATGGTAAGCACATAAACTTTGCCAGCTATTATACATATGTGAACTTAATGGAAACAGTGAGTTCTTCTACCAAGACAGGTCACTGCTACACTCTCACCGAGGCATGCAGGCTTTCTTAGATGAGAATCTGCAGGGACACTGAAAGGAATGAGGAGGTGCATTTGTGTTGCCAGCATGTTCACCAGATTTAACACCTCTAGACTTTTACCTATGGGGGACCTTGAAGGATGCTGTGTATCACAGGAAACCACCTAAGCTGGAGGCCCTTCATCAAAGAATTACAGCAAGTGTGCAGTAATCCCTGTGGGCACATTGACCAGCATTGTTCAAGTAACCATTTACTGATTTACTGTTGTGAGACTTGTCTGGCCACTACTAACAGCAACCATTTTGAAAACAAAAAGTAACTGATCAGGCCAGGAAGTGTGTATTAAACCTGTGATGGATAATTAAGTTGATTACTAACATGATAAAGAATTTGTGTTAAAGTGTGCATACATTTTTTGATGGACCCTGTATGTTATGATCATGCCCTGACATTCTCAAAAACCTATTTTCTCTTCCCAACTCAAAGCCCGAAACATAATGTAAATTCATGACCATCACAGAAAGGTGTGTATACCTCCAAGAATCTGGGTGACTACCAGACATGCTACCAGAATATGTGATAAAAAAATTTCATGAACAACACCGAAACATGAATCATAGCTTGTCTCAGCTGTTGGACTTGTCTGCACAAAAGTTTGGTCAGTTACGCTTTTGAACCTTAGGCTGCTTTATGATTTTCAAAACTATACCCCTGCCATTATTTCCAACCCCCATACAATTTATTATTTGTACGTTCTGAATATAAATGCTGAGTGAGATAGTCATCCTCCATGATCTAGGAATATCATGCTAGCCTTTAATTCCTGAGTATCAGGTTCAAACCTGGCAGAGGGCTATGGAATTTATTAGACGTAAAAATCCTTAACATGGGGCTTCCTTCAGAAGGGAAGTAAAGTGGTAGTCCTGTATTGTAGATTTGCAGCACATAAAAGAACCTCAAGCAAGATAAAGAGGCCTTTGAGCAAAATTTCCGTTCTTTCACCCCCAATATAGAATAGGACACTAAAAACCATAGTAGTTAAAGAGCATACATAAATAAAAACCCAATTTAATTTTTGAATGAGACAGCTTTAATATAAATCCTTTCCATTGGAGCATATGTTTAAACATCAGTAATTAAAGTACACTGTTCACTGTATTCTTATATGAATAATGGGCATCTCAGGAGAGGAGACAGTTCTTTTTCCAGATTGTTTTGAAATTAATGAATAGATTTGTGTGAAAATTTATATCACTATGTACAATATACACATCCAATAATTACATAGTTCATCACACAAATCTTATTTAATTAAATAAAATCACTAAGGACCCAGAATTAGTCCTATTTGCTTCACCAGATTTTTTAGATATTTACCCCTCATTTGCTGCTTATTACCTGTAGGGAATATCCAGTAAAGCTGCTGGTATGGAGGCCTTTGTGGCCTTTAGCTGAACTTGAGTTGTCTGATTCTGGAATGTCCAGATTCCTCAGATGTGGTTCAAATTTCATTTCATAATTATCAAGTTGCATTTGTTTTGAACTACTTTTAATTTAATTTTTGTTTCAGTTTCAAGGTTTTCTTTACAAAAGAAAGTTGAGATTTGAGTTTATATGTTTAATTTTTATAGGAAGAATTGCTGAGCAAGGAGGAATGGAAAGTTTGTTAAAACTAATTATTTAAGTCAATTAGAAATTTTAGTTCAATTTCACACCAGCTAAAAGGCAAACTTACACATTTTTTTTGCAGATGATGAACTTGACATACGTTAAAAATTGCATGTTTGTATCTCCATCCTCATTGTCATCCATTGGTTTTATGAGGCTCAGTCTTGTGGAGATGTTTTCCTTGGATGCAGCTGCTGCGTATCAGCATGTGTTCCTGTACATAAGGCAGCTGGCAATAGCTTTACGTAATGCTATTGTGTTGCACAAACAGGTATTTATAATTGTATGTGTCTCTAGTTTAACATACTGTGCTTTTTTTTTCTTATTTAGCTACTGAACGTTCATTTCTCACAAGTGTGTTATATAGTCCCATCAGTAGTTAGCCAAAAATAAACTGATATCAGCTCAGTAAATTTAGTAAGGCAGTATAAGCTACAAAATGCATATATTCCCCTCCCTGCAAATATTAGGCAGGGTGCCCATATAATTCATATATTTAATGAAATCTTAGATGCAGATAGGAAAAGAAACGTGCCACAGAATGCTTTAAATACACTACATGATCAAAAGTATCCACACACCTGGCCGAAAATGACGTACCCTCCATCGGTAATGCCGGAAGTCAATATGATGTTGGCCCACCCTTAGCCTTGATGACAGCGTTCACTCTCGCAGGCATACTTTCAATCAGGTGCTGGAAAGTTTCTTGGAGAATGGCAGCCCATTCTTCACGGAGTACGGAACTGAGGAGAGGTATTGATGTAGGTCGGTGAGGCCTGGCACAAAGTCGGCATTCCAAAACATCCCAAAGGTGTTCTATAGGATTCAAGTCAGGACTCTGTGCAGGCCAGTCCATTACAGGAATATTATTATCGTGTAACCACTCTGCCACAGCCCGTGCAGTATGAACAGGTGCTCGCCATCCCCGAATTGCTCTTCAACAGTGGGAAGCCAGAAGGTGCTTAAAATATCAATGTAGGTCTGCGCTGTGATCGTGCCACGCAAAACAACAAGGGGTGCAAGCGCCCTCCAGGAAAAACATGACCACACCATAACACCACCACCTCCGAATTTCACTGTTGGCACTACACACGCTGGCAGATGACGTTCACCAGGCATTCGCCATACCCACACCCTGCCATCGGATTGCCACATTGTGTACCGTGATTCGTCATTCCAGACAATGTTTTGCCACTGTTCAATCGTGTAATGTTGACGTTCCTTACACCAAGCTAGGCATCGTTTGGCATTTTCCTGCGTGATGTGTGGCTTATGAGCAGCCGCTCGACCATGGAATCCAAGGTTTCTCACCTCACGCCTAACTGTCATAGTACTTGGAGTGGATCCTGATGCAGTTTGGAATTCCTGTGTGATGGTCTGGATAGATGTCTGCCTATTACTCTTTACGACCCTCTTCAACTGTCAGCAGTCTCTGTCAGTCAACAGACGAGGTCGGCTTGTATGCTTTTGTGTTGTACATGTCCCTTTACATTTTCACTTCACTATCACATCAGAAACAGTGAACCTGGATGTTTAGGAGTGTGTAAATCTCGCATATAGACTTCTGACACAAGTGACACCCAATCACCTGACCATGCTCGAAGTCCGTGAGTTCCACGGAGTGTCCCATTCTGCTGTTTCATGATGTGTTCTAGTGAAACTAAGAAAATACAGAGTCCTGAATCAAACCAGGAAATTGGAATATGTAGGAGCATTATTTGACCCTCATAATGCTGCAAAAAGCAGATCTGTGGTAGAGTTAGACACTAGATGTGCCATTCCTAAAGAAGGTACAGCCACAACAGTTCTTACAGGACTGAACAATTTTCCTGTTTGAGTTAAGGAGGAGCTCCAAAGTAAAGTCTGTGTTGCAGTAGATGTGATAGGTATCCTAAATGGACTAAAGTTATTGCACAAGGAATATGCTAGAGCTCCCATTAGAAGTATTTACTTTCCTTTTTCAAATGGAGAGGTGTTTCTCGAAATACATTTTATCATCAGTAGGAAGAGGAGGAGAAGAAGACTGAAAGCAACTAATGCAGAAACACTCACAATGGTAGCATTTGAGTATGGTGTTCCAACAAATCTTGTTTAGAAGTACGAGGTACGTCCAGAAAGTAAGTTCCGTTTCAATTTCTCTCCGCTGCAGCGCTGCGATCACAGTTCCGCACATGCGCGGTAGACGCTCTGTATCAAGGAGAAGAAACGTGCGCCATTTTGAGATCGCTGTCAGCCACGTACGCTTTGTTGTGCTTGTTTACAATGTCGGTGCTGATTTAAAATCCCGCTGCTTGTGAAATCAGATCTGTGATTCGTTTTCCGAATGCTAGGAAAGTGAAACCAATTGAAATTTGTCGGCAAATTTGCGAAGTTTACAGACAAAATGCGATGCGTGATTCAATGGTGAGAAGATGGGTCCGACAGTTCAATGAAGGACGTAGTGAAGTGCACGATGAAGAACGAAGTGGGCATCCATCTTTGGTTACAGAAGAACTGGTTCACGCGATTGATGACAAGATCCAGGAAAACCGCAAGTTTACAATTAGTGCTCTCGCTATGGAATTTCCCCAAATCTCACGATCACTAATTCATGAAATTGTTACCAAAAAACTGAAATTTCGTAAACTTTGCTCTCGTTGGGTACCAAAGATTCTTACTGAGCAACACAAAACAAACCGACTGGGTGGTGCACTTCAGTTTTTGACCCGTTATGATGAAGACGGCGAAGAATTTCTGACACAGATAGTCACAGGAGATGAAACTTGGGTTTCTTACGACACCCCTAAAAGTAAGCGGCAATCAATGGAATGGAGGCACACTTCATCCCCAGCAAAGGTTAAGCCGAAACAAATCTTGACACCTCGAAAAATGATGTGCATAGTGTTCTGGGACTGGAAAGGCATCTTACTCATTGATTTCTTACCGCATGGTCAAACAATCAAAGCAGATGTTTATTGTGAGACACTTAGGAAATTGCGTCGCGCAATACAGAATAAGCGCCGAGGATTGCTGTCAAAAGGTGTTGTTTTTCTTCACGACAACGCACGACCACACACTGCAAATGTGACGCAAAACCTCCTACAGGGATTTGGCTGGGACGTGTTTGACCATCCTCCGTACAGCCCTGACCTCGGTCCTAGCGACTTTCATCTGTTCTTACATCTCAAGTCTTTCCTTGGCGGTCAACACTTCAACAATGACGAAGAGCTGAAAGAAAATGTTTCCAACTGGTTGAAGACACAGGCGGCAAACTTCTATGAAGAAGGTATACGAAAACTTGTCACGCTATGACAAATGCCTGCAAAATTTCGGCAGTTATGTGGAAAAGTAGTTTAAAAGTTGTAGAATTTTGTGCAATAAATAATTTTTCTGTATCTGTACATAATTTAATTTTATTACCAAACAGAACTTACTTTCTGGACGTACCTCGTATATTAAGTGTAAACAATTTTAAAATATGGTTGGTTTACAATGTTCCACATACAGTCAGTGACCTCTGGGAAAACTAATTCTACCAAGCAAGGTATGGATGCATTTATTAACTGGAGGCATATAGAGGGCAGAATCCATTACCTGCAATGAAGGGGTAATAATGGTAAAATGGTAATGCAACAAGAGGACCTATGGCTTTTACAGTGGACTTCGAAGCATGTTGTGCCTTGGTGATACTTCACATGAGCTAGTCAGAGGTGAAGGCTTGGATAGGGCCTACTTAAAATCACCACCCTAGAGTGGGGAATCAAACCACAGACCCTCGGCACAAGGGCTGCAAACAAAACCACTGAACCCCCCTGACACTCATTTTAAAATATTATAATTCTTTATTTTTGTTTTCCAGGATTGGAATATATCATCTTTATATAAGACCTCATTGTAATGATGACTTTGGTGCTTTAGAACTAGAGCCCATGAATAACATCACTTTTTGGTTCTTATCAACAAAAACGTTAAAAAATAAAACTATTTTAAAACACACTTATACCAAGACATTAGAAATCAATTTCTCAGTTGAAAGGCTGCAGCACTACTGTATGCTATAAAGAGTGTTTCAGTAAAGACTTCCTGAAAAGTGTTAACAGAGCTACAGCAAAAAACCTAAAAGGTTATGGATCTGCTGCCACAGCCTGGAATGTAGTTCTTATGTGCCATGATGTAGGATGATATCAGCAAACAATACCTCATATAGTTTAGTTAGTTTAGTGAACATTGCTGTTTTAACAAACTTGAAGTTGACAATCTGCAGTATGTGTTTATGTACTAGTTGTCCTCTGCTTGAAAAAAAGTTAGTGAATATATTTTACCTTATTTCACTGTTGTGGCTTGTGGCTTATATTTACATGTAGTTGTTTACATTTATTATACTGAACATTTTAGACATTCTAAATTTCATGTCATCACAAAAGGATTACACTTTGTTGGACAAAAAAAAAGTGTTACTTTTTTTCAATTTCAGGAAGTTGGAAAGTATGTAAACCACTTCTAAAACTGTTGCACCACTCTTAGGTAACCACACAAGACTGAAAAGAAAGCAGATTACAGAACTTCACAATAATGTGGTTTCTGAGAGCAGTGCATCCAAATTTTCAGCAATGACTTAGTATTTAACCGTTGAGTGAAATGGAACCTTTTAGAATAGCTTACTAACACCAGTAACACTTCCATGAATTAAAGGTGAAAGGATACAAAACATCAAAAAGGATGTTACCTACTGACTATGGAAACTCCCCATGGGGCAATATAAGAGCGCATATAACAAGAGTTTGTTAATCTGAACCTTGATGATCTCACTTCTTCCCATCCATTTTCTAAATTTAGATTAACGGAACATTATTCTCTGAAAGGCATTATATTGGAAACAGACATTTTAAAATTCCCTAAATATATGCTTTTACCTAAAACCTCAGAAGCCCATAAATGACATGGGTTTGCCTGCGGTTATGCTTTAGTAGCAAGGTTTTCTTATATGTGCATAACGTTACATAAAAGCAACTTATTCTCGGAACACAGAATGGTCAGGGATAAGAACAATACATCGTTTTGTAGATAAAAACATTGTGCTTTTCCTTATTCAAAATACTCTTTATTCGGAATAAAAAAAAATCACATTTTTAAGTATGATCATTTTAGACCACAATATCACATTTAACCCCATAATATTAAAATCTGGAAAAAATACAGGAGGAAGCTGTGATATATTTTGTTTTAATATCAGGATGGTATCTTCCATAGAAGCACGCTTTTAAATATGCTTACCTTAAAAATGGAGAACTTAACTTTGTCACCAGACCTAAAACTATGTGATGTATGTCAAAAAAAGAAATCCCAAGTACCACCCCTGATGACAGTGATTGTGTGCTACAAAGTACCAATGCCATGAATAACCAGAAGTGGTTTTGAACACAGTGACCATTTTAAGGCAAGATATAGAAATGCAAACGATACCTAGTACCTTAGAGCTAAATTCATTTATTCCATCAACCAATAATGCAATAATAACTGATAGTATTCATTTGAACCTGAAGGGAAAAAGTGTACATTTAAATTATAGTTAAGTTGCCTCCCATAGGTTGAAAGTTTGAATGTTTCTCAACTGTATGCCAAATGTAACAGTTACATGTGAATAAACTGCTGTGAGCAATTGACAAGGTATACAATGACAGGCCACCGCTGCCGCCACCACCACCACCACCACCTCCACCTCCTCCTCCTCCTCCTCCTCCTCCTCCTCTCCAACCACACCTTGCTGGAATCCCGCTACACACCGCTTTCTAAATTATTGTGATTAAAATTAACTATACAGGATCCCATCTTTGTTTTATGCAAATATATACAAAAAGGGAATTTATTTATAGTTTTTATAGAGAGTTCAACATGCGGGTTAATAGGTATATATAGTTTTTAAATGTTTGGATTTTTAAAAATTAATATAATTAATTAGGTATATAAATTAAATCAATATTACGCGAAAGATTACATATTAAGCTTTGCATTGCACTTTATAACATAATTTTATCACTTATCACCTGTGAGATATTCTAATTTAAAGATAGAGAGGTATCCTGCTTTTCACAAGTTGGATTGCAGAATATTTTTTTTTAAATATTGCGATTTGAAAAAAATAATTTAAAACATAATTCACTTTGTTTTTTAAATCAATGGACAAAATTTGAAGTGAATCAGAGATATGATGGTCAGATGTAAAAAATTGTGGGACTTGATGTGGAATGACTCATATATGAGGGTATTTAAGCTTGTCCCTTATAGATCTCATTTAGGACATGAGAACCCATATTCATGAACAAGTAAATGAATATTTTTAAGTTTTTTTTTCTGCATGAGGGCTCTTTGACAACCCAGATTAATTAATCTCCTTAGAAATAAGAAGATGCCAAATAATGCTACTTATATAACTTCTGTTCATGTAGTGCTTGCTTATGTATGGTATGTTTCCATATACTACTACTGTTATTTTTATATGATATAGGTGTTTGCAACTCTGTTTTCACCGGCTGTATTGCTGTTTATAATTGAGTATAATCTATAGTAATAGATTATATCATTAGTAATATTTTCAACCTGAAATTAGTGACTCTCCTCCATGTAAATAATATGCTATATGCCGGCATGTTCCCATGGTAGCTCAGTGGTTAGGGCAACCAGACGGAGACTGCGAGATGCGTGGTTCAAATCCCAGCTATGGCATTGAATTTTTCAGTCATCTGATTCTACCTTTCCAACCCTGTCCAACACATGGCGTGTGTGGAAGAACAATTAATTCCAATAATTGACCTAATAGTGGTTGAAACTATGAAGCCCGGGACTTAAAGTACTAACAAATTATAAGTCGCCATTGGTGTATGTCATCTCAATACAATTTGAGATCTTGTGGTTTACTGGAAAAATGTGAATCAGTTGGAGAATTTAATGTCGTGCCAATATGTTGCCATGGTAGCTCAGTGGTTAGAGCAATCAGACGGAGACTGGGAGATCCGTGGTTCAAATCCTGGCTGTGGCATTGAATTTTTCAGTCATCTGATTCTACCTTTCCCACCCTGTCCAACACACGGCTTGTGTGGAAGAACAATTAATTCCATGATATATCCATGTTTGTATACTTTAAGAATATGTATTGTATTGCTTATATTTGTTTGTAAAGATTATTAATTCTGCTGAATATTGTGCACCTGTGATTGGCTTTCTATGAATACTGGGCAGAACAGAGTAGCTGTGTACAGAAAGCCAATAGAGTTATGTTAACAGGCTTTAGGTCAATAAATTAAATTATATACCTTTACTTAGTATCTTAAGAGACTGGAAGGGTGTCAATGTACATTCTGGGCTTGCTTCCCAAAAGCCAATTCTGTTAGTGGCGCTGGTGATCTTACTCTTACATCTGGTATGAAAGAACAGTTTGAATCACAAACAGTTAGTCAAACCAGGAACCTGGGTCAAAAAGTTCTCATATTATTTAGAGTTGATTTTTCTGGTTAAAGCTCATGAATTTGAAATAATTTTAGAGATATGTGAAGCATACAGAGATAAATGAGAAACTTTCATGTTCAGGTTTAAGGAGGTAGTCATGACGTTTTAGATGAAAAAACATAGAAATAAATTGAGTTTTATTTATGGACACTCTTTAACTACTATGGTTCTTAGTATCCCATTCTACATTGGGCATGAAACACCAGAAATTTTGCTCAGAGGCCTTTCTATCAGGCTTGAGGTTCTTTTATGTGCTGTAAATCTACTACATGGGACCACCGGCTTTAGTTCCCTTCCGAAGGAAGCCATGCTAAGGATTTTTATGTCTGAAAAATCCATTGCCCTCTGCCAGGTTTGAATCCATGACCTTGGGAACTAGAAACTAGCATGGTACCTCTAGTAGATCACGGAGGACGACCAAAAACATGGAAAGCCAATATTTGTGCAACAGATCCTGGCAATGATCCAAATATTGAAGTATCTATCTTCCCACCTTTTCTGTTATGCATGCCTGGTTTTAAAGTAATAACATCAACGTATAGATACATTTATCCACATCTGAGATTCGATTTCAAAAACAGTTTAGCACACGAATACAAAGGATGAACAGCTAAATAGTAGCAGATATTGAATTTAAATAAAATCATAAATGTTGAATTAGGAAGGAGTCACACTATTTTTACAACAACTTTCACTTACTAAGTTAATAAAACTGGAACTTTTTGAGGGCTTAATAAGTGAAGGTTTTGTATAAAAATAGTGTGATCATTCCTAATTCAACATGAAAACTTCACTGTTTGTAGTGCTTCTGTTTTTTATACCTAAGATCATAAATGTTTGAATATCATTCATTTAGGGGTGTGGTAGCATTGGTATAGGGGTTGCTTTTGTTATTATTATAAGTATTATTATTGTAATTATTGTTATTAATACTTTGGTAAATTATCCTTAATAATTATAAATGTTTAAGAGGCATAAACTACCCTTATTTTCGTATCAATTTTAAGCAGGTTTTGAATGTGTTGACAGATGTTTTTATAAGCTCTATAAATTTCAACTCGGTATGTTGCAAATGTGTGTGTGTTGTTATCAATTTTATGAGACTGACCATATAAACTACCTTTAATTTTTCATGGATTTCAGCCAAATTTCAAATGAATTGACAAATCCTCTTAAAATGTTTATAAAATTTCAACTCCATATCTGCAGTGGTTTGCCTAAAACTTATAAAGTTTCTACCAATTTTAATCAAATGTAGAGTGTTTCAACAAAGTTTGATTAAACTGTCCTGTATAAAATTTCAACTCCTTGCGTTTAGTAATTTAACAAGTCCGTGCAATTTCAACTTCACTTACTTTAAGGTGATGTTGAAAGTGTGTTCTAACTTATTAAATAATATGAATACATGGAATTAATTGTTCTTCCACACAAGGCATGTGTTGGACAAGATTGGAAAGGTAGAATTAGACAACTGAAAAATGCAATACCATCACCGAAATTTTAACCATGGATCTCCCGGATTCCGCCCAGTTGCTCTAACCATGAGCTACCATGGCAACATGTTGGTATGACATAAAATCCCAAACTGATCGCAGTTTTCCATGAAAACTATGAAACTTGGGACTTACAGCAATTACAACATTGTAAGCAGTCATTGTGGTATGTCATCTCAATATAATTTGGGATCTCCTTGTGGTTTACTGGGGAAAATGTGAATCAGTTGGGGAATTTAATGCCATACCAGCACCTTGCCATGGTAGCTCTGGTTAGAGCAACTGGACAGAAACCGGGAGATACGTGGTTCAATTCCCGGCAATGGCATTGAATTTTTCAGTTGTCTGATTCTTCCTTTCCACTATGATTATACTTCACTATATCTAGTTTCTGCACTTTAACTTGATTAATTTCTGAATTATTTCATGTAAATTGAAGATGCCAACAAAGTGACACTAATAGGTCCTCTGCAAGCAAATGAACCTAAAAGGGTATCTGGGGAAGCAAAAATTAATATTAATAGAAAAAAGAAGAAGAATGTTTTTCATTGCTGTATAAAATTAAATATGTTGCATTTATAAGATTAGGCATTATACTTATAAAATAGCTCAGACATCTACATAAAGAATTCAAAAGTAGATACACAGATTGATTGCATTATGCCTGACCCAGATCGCATGCAGACTGTCTACTACACTGGGGAGTTTTTCCCTTTCTAAAACTCCCACATTACACACTCATGAGTAGGTAATAGAGTACTAGCCTGTTATAAGTGGTGTCCATCTGCATTGAGACATTCATGGCATTCCGTGTTGTCATGAGGTTGTAATTCATGAGGAGTAGTCACTCTGTAGGGTTTCAATTTTAAAAATTTAACAGCTGTATAAATAGCTAGAGTCTTCTTTAGAGTGCATTCAAATGATGCACTAATTTCGTCAATTTTTTTGTACATTGAACATGACTTATTAACTAGACATCTGACAGTATCTCTGTTTGGAACTGAAATACAGGAAATATCTCCTGAAATTGTACGCACCTGTCTACATGATTTGATTTTTACGTATGCCTCATACTTAAAAATTCTTTCTTCAAACCTGAATTTTTCAGTAAGCCATTTCAGTGGACTAAAGACAAGAAAAGTAACAACTACAACAACAAAAAATAAAAAAATAATAATAATAATAATAATAATTAATAATCTAAAGTAATTCACACACAACACAGATGTCTGAATAAGCTTTCACTTTTGAGATGCACAATGAGCAAACTAATCTTTACAGCATGAACATAAGGCAAGTAACTGACAGTTGACTTTCACAGCCAATCAGCATAGCCTTGAGTGGGTTATTCACTTTCAGTGAGCCTAGCAGAACAATACTGAGGTCACTGCAGTGCACGATCATAGCCACAAAATGAGCACTCAGTACTAGAACATAAAATAGGGTATATTATATTTAAATTCTGTTCCAATGAATTTCTTATTGCTGTGGCTGCCTTAATGAACTATGTTAAATTCTTACAGGAAAGCATCCAAGCAGTGTACAACTGGCAGTATGTTATGTCACTACATTTATGGACAGAATTACTTGGAAAATCTGTTAATAATACACATCTGCAGCCTCTCATATATCCTTTAGTGCAGGTAAAAGCATTTCCTTTGTCTTTCTTTTCATGTTGTGAATAAAGCTGTTATTATTATACATATGTTTGGTTGATATACATTTAAAGTAAGGATATACCTCATAATGTGTTGCACATGTTTATAATGCACATATGCATTTTACTTCATACAGTGTTTCCTTCATACAAAACATTTATTGAACAGCTTTGAGGGATAGTTGAAAAGAAACTTACCTATCTTTACTTTCTCTACCAGTACATAATTGGTAGAGAAGGTATTGCATACCATCCAGAAATTTGATACCGAGATTTTACCAGAAATACATTTTGGAGGCCACCTGAACCCCCCCCAAAAAAAAAAAACCCATCAAGATATCCTTCCCCTACATATTCAGATGTTGGCATAGGTGTCTATACAATATTTTCATGTACCTAATAGATTCGTGCAAGATTCATTAAAATTCTTGAACCCACAGAAAAAGCAATACAGTTCACATAAGTTGGAAAAGATGTCCATCTACCAAAAAATAATCCAAAAATAACAGGCATATTTGAAATCTGCAGGAAACCAACACAGACAATTACATCAAGAATGACCGTTATAACTCTACAAGTTGTATTAAATAGCTTAAATTGGTTAATGTACTTCTCAGCAAAACTGAGTGCAAAACAGAATATAGGCATATAATTAGTAACACAGCTGCACACGGATTCATGAAACAAATAATAGACAAAAAAAAACAAATTCAAAAAAAAAATACATTAAGGCTTATACAAAACGTGCAGCAAAAAGAGAAAGCACAATTCAAGAAATTCACATATCACCTGGAACATATCATCAGTTTAACAAAATCTTCAACAAATTTAACATCACCTTAGCTCTACAGAACAGGTCTAGTGTACAAAAATTGCTATGCAAAAGCCTGAAAATCCTATATCTGAACACACAGAACCCCTACTGGCGTGTGTTTGATTGCTCAGACTGCAATAAATTTTACATCAGCAAAACCACAAATGACAGAGGATCCAGACTAAAAGAACATATAAGATGTGTAAAATACAAACAGCAAACAGACAGAAAAATCAGCAGTAGTACATCACTTCAGGTCTGCCAGCCACGAAACTGTGCCAAATATTAAACTATTAAAACCAACCAGATACATAGCACATGGAAGAAAATTCCATTCATAAAAGCAGGACACTCACTTTGAATTTTGATTTGCCATCAGAAAGTTCTCTTTGGAACATCTCTCAAACAACACAGGGTATCACACATACAACCAACAGCTTAGACAACAACTGGCAGATCTAGCCAGTCAGATAATTGCTGATGGCGGAAATGAACTGTCTGTGAAACATGTTCAAGTGAGTTAAAAACGATTAGTGATATTAGTGTTACTATTATCGAGTCGTTGTTTAATTACTGAAACAGGCACAGAATATGTTCCAGTAAGTGTTTTATATAGAAAACCACTGGATGTGATTGCTTGCGAATCTCTTCAAAATTTGGTTATGGATTGTGAACATGTTAACAAGCAAAGCGCACTCGGTAACATCAATGTCAGCATGAACTCGCCTAATGCACTTTATTGGGAATCAAAAAGATGAATGTCTTTCCACCAAGTGTCTTGAGCATTAAATAGATAGGAAATCTTAGTTTTGAATGTTTTTGTAGCTGGTGGCCTAATTTTTTCTTTCTTTCATTCTTTCTTTTGCATTATTTCTCTTATTGATGTAGTTGTGGTTGCTCCATATTATATTAAATGCTTCATTTCTGTTGTCATAAGGTATTGATTTTTGTTTAGGTGATAATTGGCACTATTAAGCTCATACCTGCAGCACAATATTATCCACTGCGGTTTTATTGTGTTCAAATGCTGATTCAACTTTCCAAACAGACAGGAACATTCATTCCAATTCTGCCATTTATTACTGAGGTGAGTATCTGTTTTTATACATTATGCAGCAAAACAAATGATACTAAAATGTTAGTTAATGGCAATGGCACCATGTGTACCATCACATGTCATACATGGTTCATAATGTTTCTGAAGGTTTTGTAAATGTTCATGAACAATGCAATGAAGATTGCTGTAAAGTAGGCCATGGCCATTAATCGTATGATTATTCTAAGAGAATATTGTGTGATTTATTTGTGTGTTTAAAAGTTAACTCAGATTTGTTAAAAGATTGTCATAAGTACACAGTGCATTGTTTCGATTTTGTATGTTTTGTGATTAGAAACTGTCTAAATATTTTCTGTATAAATTCAGGTGCATAGTTAAGACATTGGAACGTTTCCTAAACTATAGAGATTTTCTTTCTTTCTTCCTTCCCTTCCTTCTTTCCTCAACTAAGTCAGCAATAAATACGGCACAACAAAGTTCAACCAGCTACTCCATTAACAATAGCTCTTCAAAAAGACTAAGAATATAGGAAGAAATCACCATACCAACATCAAACACCTTTGTTCCCACAGCCAGTCTTGATGAACACTTCCAACACAAAACACCAGTACAGACAATAATGGAAACTTCACAGCCAAATAAACCTTCACCTAGTATATACATAACCTACAAAACGCCAATGCCATGCTTACAGAACTCAAAACCTTAATTGTGGAGATTTTCAACATGTGACAGTGGAAAATAACAAGGTTAAACTAAACATGGATTCTATTGAAGGATGCAGAAAGGTAATTGAGTACTTAAACTCACACAAAGCAGAATATCACACCTATCAATTAAAATATGATACAACTTTCCGTGTAGTCATAAGAGGACTAAATTACATTTGTAGCACAGAATTAATGATGGCTGAATTAAAAGACATGGGTTACAAACTGCTACAGATGTTACCAGCTAGACATCCAGTTACAAAATTACCCATCCCATTGTTTTTTCTGGACTTAAAACTAAATCCAAAGAATCCAGAAATCTATAACGTAACCCGACTGTACAATGGTATTATTAAAGCAGAAGCACCAAAACCAAGAAAAGTCACTATACAATGCCAAATATTTCAACAATTTGGGCATACCAAAAACTTCTGCAATCAAACTGCAGGATGTGTAACTTGTGAAGGGCTTCATCTAACAGAAAAGTGCAACAATTAAGGACACCCCGCTAACCTGCACAAACTGCAAGGGATGCCATCCAGCCAACTATAGGGGTGCACTGAATACTAAAGAATCCAGAATACAGTTACACTCCAGGAAAATGTGACAAGGAATGCACCAGCCAAGCTACATCTCAGCATATAACACATATAGCAGCACCATTATTGACAGCAAAATCAGCAATAAAATCATCACCAGCAACAGGAGCAGCAACTGCAACAATGCCACCAAACAACCTTCTTATGCCTATGCTGCAGGTTATTCCAGAAACAGACGAGGTAATAACACTGACGACACAGTAGCAAATAACATATTACTTACTGAAATGATCAAGAAAATAGACATGCTTTTATCAACAATCCAACCTCTCATTAACACATTAAAGCTGGTGATACCTAAGTTGCTTCATAATGAATAATACAAAATATAGAGATTCAAAATTAGCAAGTGGAACCGCCAAAGTCTAAATAATAAATATGACGAATTAAATTTTTTTTAAAAAGCCATAATGTAAATTTATTGTTGGCTACAGAAACAAAACTTGCTGTAAATTTGAACCTTTTCTTACTTGATGACAACATATATAGGGCAGATCTTTCCTCTCACAACAGGAAAGATGGAGCTGCAATAATCATTCGAGCAGACATTAACTACAACCAACTTCCTCCAATTTCAAGAATACGTTTACAAATTGATATGTTAACTACCAAATATAAGCATTCTATTCAGCTCCAAATCAACATATAACTCCTAGCATAATATGGGTAATAGTGCATGAAATGGGAGACAGATTTATATTAGGGGAGATTTCAACAGCAAATATTAGAAATGGGGATCTAACGTCATTAATCCACGAGGAAGAATGCTAGATAAACAGATATACAAACTCGGACTTCAAATAGCACATCCAATAGAACCTATGCGCTTCCCAGGTGCAAGGCACAGGCTTGATATTCTTGGTTTCTTTGTTGGAAAACAATTTGATCATATCTGTAGCTTTCTAAGAGTTATTCATGGACTAAGCTCTGACCACTATCCTTTTCTATTAGAACTCTCAGCAACTTTTCTGAATAACACAAGGAAATATTCTCTCATTTAGCTTCTATTTAACTGGTCAAGATATACATATATAAAAATCTCTTTGAAAAACAAGAGAGACATCGACATAGCAGTCAGCATAATACGCAACAATATCCAGATTGTGACTTATTTAGCATCCTCTGCCTGTTCAGACAGGTGTTATAAAAATAGAAAAGCAACTTTTCCACTTCACGTACCATAACTGCAAAATGTGAGAAATTCAGCCAGAAGCCTATGGGAAAGAACTAAATATCCTCCATATAAAAGGAACTAAAATAATACCACTAATGAGTTAAAAGCATCTCTAAAAGAACTCGCTAGAGGAGTCTTTAGAAACCAAAAATGGTAGTCTTGGAAAACAAAATTGTTGACCAAGATCATAGAAAAAATCCCACCACTCAAAATTGGTAACCAGTGGCTCACAGGCCCACAAGAAAAGGTAGAAAAGTTTTCCGATTTTCTCTTCCAGCAGTTTAAACTCAACAGTACTGAAGATGCTGACAGGAATGAGGAAGTGCAGAACACCCTTGTCCAACCTCTGCAGCTGTTACCAATGTGTAAACTCTCCGCTCCAGCGATGATACAAAATGCCATTAGTAAATCATCTTCTAATAGAACTCCTGGTTACAACTACTTGCAACCTTTACTTAAGAATCTACCACACAAACCATAGTACTGCTAACATAAATTTGCAATTCAATGCTATGATTAACATACTTCCCAGCAGCATGGAAGCATGCTAACATTATAATGATACATAAGCCCAACAAAAATCGCAATGATCCATTAAACTACAGACCAATTAGCCTTCTACTATTGTTTTTGAAAGCATTTTCAAGCATTTGTTATTGACCAGGCTTCTCACACTTCTTGGAGCACTATTGCCTAAAATGCAATTTGGATTTAGAAAATTTCACTCCTGCTCACAACAACTGCATAGGATTATAGATGAAATACTGAGTACTTATGAAAATAAGCAAACTGTTTAGGTGTATTTCTTGACACTGAAAAAGCATTCAACAAAGTTTGGCATGATGGTCTTCTATTCAAAATTAAAAAAACACCTTTCTGACATGTACTATCATCTTATTCAATCATATCTCAACAAATGAACATATTCGGTAGCCTATGAAGGCACAGAGTTTCCCATCAGATCTATCAATGCAGGACTACCTCAGTTAAGCATACTGGGACCTTTTCTGTATCTAATATACATAATGATTTACCCAAAACTGACCATCATAGACCAATTTGCAGACGATATAACTATTATGTGCAGAGGCGACACAGGCAAATGCATTACAACATATACAGAATCATTTATTTAAAATAGAATCATGGAACAAAAATGTAAAATTGCTATGAATCCTAGCAAGTCATTTGCTGTTACTTTCACCTATCTTCGGAAAGAACATATTCGTTCTGAATTCTTGAATAACACAGTCATACCACAAACAGACGATGTGAGATACCTTGGCCTTATCCTTGGCACACGTTTGACATGGAAGCATATTGATCACATTCTACAAAATTAAGAAATAGACTTTGACAGCTAAAACCTTTATTGCATAAAAAAACTCATCCCTCTCCATTTCTAACAAGAGATTTGCTTAAAATAAAGAGAGTTGGAGGTTGTTACACTACATCAGTAAAGGGCACATCACGGTTACTAGCTTCTTAATCTTCAAATTAAAGAGATTTGTTTACAAATAGTTCTCACCATTATGGCAATATGCATGCTCCGTATGGAGTTCCACCTCTAGTACCCAAATCAAGCATATTCAAGACATAACAGAACTGCAGTTCAGTATTATCACCCGTGTACCCTAGTACATAAGAAATTAAAATCTCTATCTAGATCTGAATATCCCAGAGTAACCATAATTCTCCATTCATCCTATAATCGTCTATATTCAACATTCTCAATGCAACCTAACACCTGAACCAAATACCTCAGAACATGCCACTGGAACAACCACAGCATCGTCTCAAGAGAAAAAGACACACAGACCTACTGACTGATTGAGGAACATCAATGGATGTAGCCTTTAGAACATGCCTCTACAAAATTGTAGTACAATGTACAAAAATGTTACTGAACAAAAAAAAAAAAAAAAAAAAAAGGTTCCCGTAAGGACACAAAAGATGATATCTTCTCATCTAATATGGGAATATTTATAAGTGGGTCATCTGTCTTGAAAACTGATTCTTTAAACAAGGCCCATATGTATACATCAGGGACTGTGAGGTACAGGTAAGAGGTAGGATACGGGAATGGAGTTCCTTGAGATATTAGGCAATCTCTAAAGGTCACTACAGAAGGGCAAGTGACTCCCCTATAGAGCAGGCTGTTGCTTGCTCATCCCTTCTTCTTATACTGAGCAACTTGAATCCAGTATGCAAATCCAACCATTCTTTCAACATCCTCCGAAGTTTCAGTGATGTTCCATGTGGAATACGCTTTGGCGGCCCTTAACATCTATTCAAGAAGTAGTTGTTGATTCTCATTTATGATTCTTGAGCGACCTATTGTCCCTTTTCATTAACATAGGGATGATCCCATACAACGGAATTTGCCAATGATAGCTAACATTTTTTGTTAATTGGTGCCTCATTAAATCTCTCCTTGCACTGTTCTTTAACGTGAAGCAAACTCAGTCCATTCGGACATCCTATTCCATATGGCCAGAAATAATGTTCCACAATAAACACCTCTCTGTTGTGAATACCATAAATGCAGAAATCAACACAAAACTGAATTCACAATATGTTAAATTATTATACACAATAAATAAAATACTTCAGTCCTATGGAAACCTGGACAGCAAATGAATGATAATATCAGCATCGTTTGTTTTGCCATATACTGTATCTTCTAGGCAAAGTTTGCTACTGTCATGTAGAATTGGGGTGGCCTTAAGACTTTTTATGGTGTATAGTTTTATGGATATGGTTCTTTTACACTCAGCTTGTGGATGTGTATGTTACTGCTCCACATCTTGTGCTGGTTGATTTTTCACATTTCAGCAGATTTTCATTGATTATACAACAAATTGATAATATGAGAAAACTTATGTCAACTCCAATAATATTTAGGGTTTTTCCAGCATAAGCAATTTTCAAAGGAAGGTAATTTAGATTGTCTTCTGGAAGCTACATAGAAATGTGATTTTTGCCATTCACCAGCTGCAAAATGTGAAAACAGCAGCATATCATCCTCTATTGTATTTGTCATTACTTAAGGTGATCTTTCACATTCTTTCTTAAACAATGGTTAAAGTGACTGCTTTCAGATGAATAACCAAGTTCCAAGAACAAGGTGCTATATAAGGAGAAAACTTTTAAGTAATTAATAAAAACGTATATATTGTAATGAAAGAAGCTAGAAACAGTGATGTGTATTGAATTTATTTAAAGGTGAGTCGGAATTGTTACACTAACTTAAGTGATGTTAGTGTAACAATTCTGACTCACCTTTAAATAAATTAATAAAAAGTTAATTTTTTATGGCAGGTTTAACCTAGGTATGCATACCATTGATGATACATGAGATATTGCTGAGTGATACATAAATATTTTAGCAAATAAGATAAGTAAACTTTTTTTTTCAAACAAATATTTGAGAGTTGTATTATAATTAAACAGAAAAAAATAGATTTTACATTATTATAAAAGCTTTTCTATGATACTGTACAAAAATAATATGGATGTTGAATTTCAACTCTGCAGCAATGACAGCATGACTTGAATATATTTGATCATATTTAATGTTTGATTTCATCATTTGGAGGTCACAAGCCAGCAAAATGTATGTTTAATTGTGCTGTGCTTGATAAAGCTACACACAAGTATTGTGTTTACTTTATTTAAAGTATGAAATTGAGCACTATAATGTGTAAAAAGTTTAGTTTTATTTATGGACACTCTTTAACTACTATGGTTCTTAGTGTCCCATTCTATATTGGGTGTGAAAGGCTGGCAATTTTGCTCAGAGGCCTTTTTATCAGGCTTGAGGTTCTTTTACATGCCATAAATCTATGACACAGGACCACCGGCTTTACTTCCCTTCCGAAGGAAGTCATGCTAAGGATTTTTACACCTGAAAAAAATCCATCACCCTCCGCCAGGTTTGAACCGGCAACCTTGGGAACTAGAGACTAGCATGGTAAACCTAGACGAACCTAGTACGGAGGACAACTCATTATAATGTGTTAGAACTTGTCATTGACTCAGCTTTTTGTTGATTTAATTACATTCATAGAACATAACAATTTTGCACCAGCTGACATACTTTATTCCAAGTTGAAGCTTTTGTAAAACATGCTTGACTTGCTGACTAAAGAGGTGTGTATGACAGTAATCATTAGAGCTAAAGTAATGAATTAATTGAAGTAACTCACCAAAAGGTCCTAACCAAGGTGATCAACTTAATTGCAGAAGACCCATCCAAATTGGTGTTTGCAATGTTTGGAATGCTATTTGATTTTAGAACACTCAGTAACCAGACATCAAGTGTCAACAATGTTATGAACTCATGAGTGAGTTAAAAGAAATTATCGTATGTAATCAAAGTTAACTGGTAACTTCTTGGAAGCTTATGTGGATCTGCAAGAATTAGTAACTTAGCATTGCTTCCTTCGGAAGAGAAGTAAAGCTGGTGGTCCTGTGTCGTAGATTTACGGCACGTAAAAGAACCTCAAGCTTGATAAAGAGGCCTCGGAGCAAAATTACCGGTCTTTCACGCCCAGTATGGAATGGGACGCTAAGAACCATAGTAGTTAAAGAGCGTCCATAAATAAAAATCAATTTCAAGAATTAGTAAACAAAGAAATAAAACAACCAGAGTATACCCTTATGAATATTTATAAAAGTATTTCCTTGAGTAACAAATTTACAGGGTTTGTCAAAGTTGCTGTTAAAGCCATCTAGTGTCCACCATCAAATGTGGACTTAGAATGGTCTGTCTCATGATATGCCATTGTGGTGAATGATAAAAAGAGGTCATTGAAGTCTGTGAATTCCAAGATATTTACTATGGCTGTTTTGTTTTAGAAGGTAAATTTTTGTACTTACCAGTGCAAGTATAAAAATCATTTAATCCTTAAAAACTGAAAATGAATATTGGACATGGAGTATGTTATTGAAATTATGTATACTATAGGTGGATAATAAGTTAATATTCTTAAGCCACTATAACTTTTAACCTGTCATATTAGGGATAAATTAAAATCTAGATATTATAAAACAAATTTTTCTTAAAACTAAAGCACTTTCATGGACCCCTAATAATGACATTGCATCATAGGATCATAGATTGCTGTGCCAAAGATACTTTAGACAGTATTAAAAAAAATAGGAAGAAGAGTTATTGAGGATATAGAATTTTCTCACATTGGAGGGACATAGAAGATGTAATAGTATTACAAAAAGTATGGCACATTTCACCTTTAGTTTGAGCAAGATTAAGATGATTTAGTAACAAAAACATTGTAATATTTCTGAGGTATGTAAAATTCCTGATTCCTGTGCAAGCTTTCTCAGAGAGATTTTTGGACTTAGTTCTAACTTTTATCCGATGTCATTGAGTTTTTTCTCTGCAAGAACATGGTGATTTACTTTCGGTTTCTTATCCAGGATAGATTCTGTTTCCCTAAATCTATCCATAAGATACAAACTACTACTCTGTCAGGCACATGAACCGCTGGAAATCTGTGTATAAATCACTGTCTTACTTCTCTATAGGAGTTTGTCACATAGAAATCACACATTAAGATTCTGTATGTTAAAGTATATGTAATTTTTGGCATTATAACAGCACTAACACTCTATAGCACTGAAACATATGATTTCACAATGTATCAACCTCTGTACAAGCACTTGGTGTCAACTGATTAGCTGACACATGGAGAAGAAGGAAAGTGGAGGGAGAACAGAACTGGTTAGAAACAAAGCAGTGCAGGGCAAGCAATTCCCCTTAATATGGCCATGTGTCCAAATGAAGGCTGGAGATGAGCAACAACAATAATCTTTAAGTTATCCATACAACTGTAAATGGTGATATCTTAAAATCTTTACAAAACAGTGTATTAAAATATTGTAAAATGTTCTTTCTTTCAGGTGCTTGTTGAGTTTGATTTCAATAAGCATCATAAGAAAGTGTCAATGAAACCTCTTGATTTAACGTGCATATTGCGCTTTTCAAAATCTCAACTTCAAGAAAATGGCTGCAAGGATGCTATTATAGAAAAGATCTATGAACAACTCTTGGAGTATTTGGCAAGTGAGGCACATACCATTGCATTTCCTGACTTGGTGGTACCAACTGTAATGCAGGTAAAATTTATTTAATTTATGGTTTAAAAGTAGTGTGCCATGAAATGTGGAAATTAATTAAAAACCTAGACATTTAAGTTATTTGTATGCATAGCATCCACAGGGAAACCTCACAAGATGTCAACAGAACTATGTCCATATTGGTTTAAATTGATGAACTATGTATATTTTTAACAAAGAACAATAAGTAAAGGTGTTTGTTTTTGTTGACCACCAAATAAAATGAAATTGATTTAAAATATTTTCTTGCAATATTTTTTTGCATATTTAGGGCATTAGAAGTCTCTGAGTGTGAATTTAAATCACAAAATAAAACAATATTTCCCAAATTTTACTCTCCACCAGTTTTTTTATGTTTGGTGTTTTTCTTCTCATTGAAAATAAGGAATTTAGCATTTTTATCATCACTTGCCGATTTTTCATTAGTTTGTGATGGCAGTACTGAGCAGAAATACATATTTAGCAGATTTGTAGTTTTGGCAGCTTTGTATGTTAGGCCCCATTTATGCAAGAGATTTCATGTCAGGCAATAAAGAATGATGCAAGACGACAGAATTTTTGTTGGTCTATTTATGTAGGCAGCATGACTGTCGTACTTGCGCTGTGTACTGTTGGGGATTATCAGTTCTACCAGTCCTTTTCCAAGATTTGATTTGATAGTTAGTATGGATCCGTGTGTGAGCAAAACAGCGGATCAAGTGCTGCCACTTTGGGAAACCCAAACTGTTGTTTTCACTTTCTGTGTGGTTCATGCTTTCATTTGTTGCCAGGAGTGATCAGATTTTTGTCATTCAAAATTTTATCAGGTATGGATACGAAACATTTTACAGAAGAAGTTTGTATTAGGAGTTCAATTTATGTTGCCTCAGAAAATTAGAATTTGTTGCCTTCTTCTCTCAGTTTCCCATACAGATTCCTACACCCACTGTCCACAAACCTTGCTATGTTTATCAGATGTGCATTCCATCTTTTCAAGTTAAGAGTTTGTAGCAATAGTGTATAGCACAAATGAATCCATACTAACTTTGAATCATGTCATTCTTTTTCACATGACACAAAATAGGTCAGCTTTATTGTGCTGGCATCTGTTGTTTTGAAGAGAAGCTTAATTGCCTATTATGCCGTGACTTTTGATTACAAGAATTGTAATGCTTAAACACATTTTGTGTCAGTCAAACTGTAGAACTTAAGTTGGAAGGGCTCACTGTTTCTGCTGGCATATTATGTTGATTTTGTAATTATCGGTTATACTATAAAAGAAAGATGAATGTATATAATTTACAATAAGTCTAATTTTATTACCCAGTTTATTCTAGGAAGTCTTTAAGTAACTTCAACTTGAAGCAAGCTTTCTACTCTGTTAATATAATGCTTTATCTAAAGTTAAAATTGTGTTGCCTTTCGTCAGCTTTACTGTAAATGACATCTTTTTCATGCAATGAATTAATAACATCTGTGCATACAATTGAATCATATACACAAGTGTGCCAGTATTCTACCCTAACGTTTAAGATAAAATCCTGTGTAAGAATTTCAACCAGGCAGCTTGCTCCATTTGGGTTTTAAATCTGAGCCCATAGCATAGATGCAGCAGTGTTATTTCAAAATCACTGAAATACCTATTCATAAATGGTGAGCTTTGGTATCTTTTAGAACATTCTGGAACTTGTGCTGTATCAGTAATGTTGCTTATTTAAAATGCTCCATTCAGTTATTTTATCTTACTTGTCTGTCAATTTTAAATGTTGTCCTTACAGCTAAAGAAGTTTCTGAAAGACTGCAAGTCACCTAATTATACCAGAACAATGAAACAAGCTTTGGAAAAGATTGAGGAGAATGTCAAATTTGTTGAAAATGAGAGGCGAACAGCTTCCTTCTCTTTAACAGATCAAAAGGCTATTGATGCTTGGGAAACTAAGTTGAAATTGAAAGGAACACCATTGGCTAAATTTTATGAATCTTGGAATAAAGTTCATAAGCAGAAAATGTTAAAACGAATAACACAGAATGAAAAGGTATGTCTTCTATTAATTGGTTGATATTTGATAATGATTGTGTTTAAATAAAATTATAGCCTTTAATTTATGAGTGTATCATTATTTTCAACATTGAGAAACTCTCAAAGAGTTTTTATTATTAAAAAAAAAAAAAAGGAACCAAGAACTAGCCTAAACCATAATGTAGGTATTAATATCTTATTTTTCATTATTTCACTTGCGTTTAAAATAATGCATTAGGCTCTGGGGTAACTGTCCAGCAGTAAAAGCATTCCTGTGGCAAAAGAAAGCTGTTAGGATCATTATGAGTTATGAAATCTTGAAGGAAAGATTTTAAAGAGCTAAGATGATACTGGGGTATGTGTATAGAATTAATGCAGTACATTTCAAAGAAAATATTACTAATCTTGCTAATATACTGCAGCTTAAGAGGAAATCATGAGTTTGACATTACCCCTAGTTGGGCAAGACTCAAGCAAACCATAGATATGTAGTTTTAATTTTAATTTAATTTATTTTGTAAAATGCTAAGAAAAAAATGACAATTGGTTTTTCTAATGGTATTTGGCCCTGGCCAGTCATTCAGTAGACAGCTAGTACAATTCATACAAATTTAATAACTAAATATTAACCACATCAAATTGTTTTTCTCTCATCATAGTCCATTTCCATTTATTTTTATTTTCTCTACTACTTTCCTATGGTAAGTAGATGAAGTATTACATTGAAACTGAAAATTTATACTGAAATTTTACTGAAACTACACATTCAATGAATTCAAAGCTAAGCATTTTTAGAAATAAGTATGTGCATGCATAAAAACATACGTACATACATACCTACCTATCTGCTTGCCTGCCCGGCCACCTGCCTGCCTTGAAAAGTTTCATTATTTTTTTATTTTCTTAAAAATGGCTCTTAATACTTTTGATTAAAACACCATATGCTAAAGATATTTGCATACAAAGAAACTGTATACAGTAGAATCTCGTTAGTACGTTTTTGCAGGGACCTAAGTATTTGGACGTCATAGGCGGGAAAACGTGTTAACGAAAATGCAAAATCTGCAATTTAAGAACATAGGTAATAAAAATCTAATAATTACTACGTCTCCATGGGCAATTTAAATCGATTTTGAGTACAATTTCATACTGAATACGATCCGCGTTTCCATGTTAAATTCAATATGTTTAAATGGATTTGGATACACAAAGCCTGAGAATAAATAATTTAAGCTTTTATTTTGGTCAACTTGGATTTTTTAGGTTATGAATGTTTTTGAGAAAATAAATTGCGAATTGTGGAAGCGGCAATAGTGGTTTTGCTGTGTGTTTTATTACACACGTGATAACAATTTCTGCTAAAAAAGAAAAAATTATGAGCGTGCATCGTGTTACGAGTACAATAGACGATATTATCTTTGGTGTATACAAGACGATTTGAATACGGAGGTGTTTCCATGCAACAAATTTTGTTCCGGTCCTCTTCTGATCCTATTTTCCAAGAGAAAAGTTTTGTTTTAGTATTTTTGCCTTCTTTAAAAGCAGTTTCAATCAATTTAGGTTTGCTAACAATCGTTTTTAAGGTTGACGGAGGAATGTTTAACTTCCGCACTATATCGACATGTTTTATATTTGGATTGTGATTACATCAAGGATTTTCAGCTTTTCACTGTTGGTTATTTACCTACTACACTTTCTTTTTTTCATTGTAAATGAAAAGTTAAAATACAATCTATGGTTGTTTGGTCATCACTCAACATTAGAAACTATCGTTAGCGTTTACCGTGTTTACCACGCCAAGGTAAAGCATTCTCTATCCCGCCCACAGAAATCGTGTCACACAAGTATTTAAATGCATGCATGTGATTGGCTGCCGATATCCACCCCGTGACCAAGGATTGACCAAAGTAGCAAATGAGGACGTCAAACTATGAACGTGTTATAATAAACGCCTACTCCCACTGTACCGATCAAGGATTGGCCAAAACAGCGAATGAGGACATCAAAATTCAAACGTAGTAGGCGGGACCAGGAAAACGCACTAAGCAAACATTATTTATTATATTTGGTGATTTGGTACCGGGACTTTTATAATTCAACGTAATATACGGGAAAACGTGTTAATGAGGAACGTGCTAACGAGATTCCACTGTATCTTAAATTTTGTGTAGCAAATCACTAAAGACTCCATTCTGAATGAATTTTGCATTACTAGTAAACCATCAGAGATACTCAAAATTTATAACATAAAAACCATAGATCTTGTTAAAACACAAAATTTATAATTTATTTTATATTTTTGGGGTGTACATTAACCTTTTACAAAATATTATTTTTACCGGTTTGAATTATCAAATACCTCATACTTTTTTACAAGTGCTATTCATTCTTTTTTCATGGTCATACAAAGGGCCATGTGTAGAGAAAGCAATGTGAATGTAACACATGATATTTGTTTTTAAATGTAATGTTTTAAAACAAAAATAAAGGGAGGTAATAATTTTTTTAAATTAAAGATTTTATTACTGCTTTGGATACTCCCTGCAGTAATGCAGTAGCATTTTTGCCTGTAGAGCAGCAGACGCAAATTGAATCCCCAGTATTGGTATAACATATTTGTTTGCTTTAGAATGGGGTGTGCTCAGCTTTGTGACTCAATTGAAGAGATACTCGATTGAAAAGTAGCAACTCTCCATCTTTGAAATCGTGCACAAGCTGCTGGGGAAACTTTGCATGCTGACCATATACTGTTCGTGCTGCTGTCCTCCACCCATAATGTCATATGTGCCCTGTTTTAGAAGAATCCAGTGGTTGTATGGTCAGCCTTGCCTCCACTTCACTTTAAGCTATTGACCTGGAGGGAAACACTGCATTTATCATTTGTTGTACCGCAGAGAGTAATTTCAAAAACACATCTTTTTACCTTCTCTGCCACATACATATTAGAGAAGGTATTGCATTCCACCCAAAAATTTTATATTGAGATTTCACTGGTAGTGCATGTTTTGAGGCTCCTAAATCCAAAAAGCAGCTTTTAGAAAAATGTTTGTGCATGTGCATGTGTGTGTGTGTTGTGTGGGGTGGGGGTGCATGCGTTTTTTCTTTTGTTTTTTTTTCGCTATCTTCCAAAGAGGCAATACAAAGAAACTTCTCAAAAATAATAATAATAATAATAATAATAATAATAATAATAATAATTGATATACAATACAATATGGTATAACAATAATTGCGTAATTGGTATACGATAAGAGATTACATAAACATACTGGACAAATAATGTAAAACTCTTTAAAATGCACAATTTACTTAAAATAACTTTTTTGTGCCATCAGCCTTTTCCGAGATATCCATTAATATTGTTTCAATTGTTAAATAAAGTCTTGATACTAATAGCTTATTGTGATGTCATGGAAAGAATATGGAATATGAAAGCTATAGGGCTTTTAAACACCTGACTATTGATTTAGTTTCCTATAACCCGCTTGTGCCTACAACAAAATGTATAATCAAACTACATCTGCAGATGTTTATCTCAATTAACTAGAAACAGAAAAATAAGCTTGTGTAAGAATAGTTTGTAGAAGCTATATGAAAATAAATGATAATGGGCAGAGAAAGTCATGAGAATGTAACAATCAGATTTTAAAACTGGTTATACCTTTCAGTTTGAGCACATGTGGTGTACTAGCAACTTAAGTTACAAACAATGTTTTCAGAAAATTGCATTTATACTTTTATAAATTATGACAAATGAGAATGTCTAAGGGCAGTTATTGCAGAAAGCATTTTATATGAAAATCATCTAAAGAAAGCAGTTCTTTTAGAAACAGTAGACTTAACACCACTCGTGTCCTCAGTTATCCATATTATTTTAGATTGTATATCATTGATTATTAAAATATAGAAGAAGTTTTAATTATAAGTAATGTAGAAGCGGTTGATAGTGAAGTATTTCAAATGAAAATGAACGAGGAGTAGGAAAACTCATTTACATTCTTCACTTAAGTATATTAAGTGAAGTACTTAAGTAAAGAGTGTAAATGAGTTTTCCTACTCCTCGTTCATTTTCATAGAAGAATTCTGCTTATATTTATGTTTTTTTTTGGGAGCGGAGGTATAATCTGCTGCAATAGTTGGGAGGAGTTTATCATTTCTCATTGCCTTGAGTTTTTCTTCACTTTCTACCTGTCACCACATGTTGCTGTTGCAGGTAAATAATAACTATTACCAGAATTTCAGATTACAGGTGCTTTTTATTCTTTAAAGCTGTATTCAGATTAGTTACTTAATAAGGACATAACCTCATTGTGTCTCATTGCAGAAAGCTTGTGTGGTGGTCATTAATAGGAAGAGGAGAGAATTATTTTCATTAATTTGGGTTTCAATTGATTGAAGTCTGGATAAACAGGATTCTGCATGTTCTGTTTTTGTTGCATAATAGAACTATTCAGTCTCTTTCTTTAGTGATGAATACTGTAATTTAACTAAACAAATTATCCTTTCTTTTTTAAGCTGGGAGAGTATAACATTCCAGTGTTGAAGAAGCCAAATAGAAAGGATGTTAAAGTGGATGGTCCATTAGAACTTTTCCCATCATCTTCAGATGAAGCAGATGAAGATATTACAAAGTTATTAACTGTACCGTGAGTATCAAAATAACATGGCAACCTTGGACACGTGTTAGAAGTTTTGTTGCTGCAGAAGAGTATTTTTACCTGGTACATTGTTAGTGCAGCATCATGAATTTGTAAACAAGTAAATAATTTATTTCTATATCTATAATATTGCATGACACAGTAATGATGATTTAAACTCTATAAATGAAGCCGTCAAGTGCAAAACTCGTCTTATCCAAAAATTAAAAAAATTGGTTAGACATGGGATTAAATACTTCTTGCAGTTCTCTATGAACTGGTGACTTTAGGTTTGAACAAAACTCATCTAATACACCTTCAAGAGAGCCCAGAAAAGTGCTGTTCAATGAAAAACTCTTCAAATCCATAGTGGCGGTTGATGCAGAACTCGTCTAATCCACCTTAGAATTCAGAGCAAAACTTGCCTTATGCAATACTTATTTCACTACAATTGTGCTGTGTGAAGAGCAAAACTCGCCTTATCCAGCACTAAGAAATACAGCAGTTTTACTTCTCTGCTAGGGAACTACATTAGTAGTCCTGTGTGATTTCAACTGTTTTTAGTTTAGTATTGACTAGTCTAAGGTGCAGACGTGTTATTATGGAGTCCTCTGATATCCCGAAGTTGGTGGAAAGGGTAGAACTAGGAAACGGGCATCCTATGAATCGAAACATGAAAGAGAGAAGAGGGAAAGGTATGTATGAAGTACAATTAAGTAGTATTCTTCTATTTTTGACAGATATGACTTATATAGGAATAAGCAGATGTGTTTACAATACAGTCTCTATTGTTAAAGGCATTCAGCAAGCCTTGGTCCCCGCTTGCCTTCACAACAGCAAGTCATTCCAATACAGTAACTTGACACAGAAGGACATAAGGAAATTCAATGAAGCCTTCTACAGCTGCAACTCTAAAATTAAACAAGACTGCATTATACTGACTTACTGTTCAACCTAAACGGCAGCATGCAGTCAAAGATGATTCCCGGAAGGGTTTTACAACAAAATATCACGTAAAACGTGTACTAGGTCTGCCAGTTCAGCTGTGTCAGAACACTTTTCTGGACATTTTGTAAATATCAAAGACAGAGTACAAAAGACACCTTGAAACTGGAGTGGCGCCAAAGGAATTCCAAGGTGGAGACAGTATGAGATAATAAGAGATAATCTGTAATTAAATTCATACAGAAGTTTAAAGTACTTGACGTCCATTATTGTAGGAGAAAAACATCAACCCGGCAATACTTACCAAGGGAATTAAGCATTAATAAAATGAGACGTATGTATAATGCAGAAGCATCTAATTCATTGGAAGTGTCTTAAGAGTTTCTTTCGTAATATTTTTAATGCAAAATTTAACGTATGCTTCAAAAGCCCTATTTCTGATGTATGCTCACTTTGTCTTTCTTATGACAAGAAAATAAAATTGGAAACAGATAAGACTAAACATTCTGATTTGCCGATAGCTAAACAAATACATAAACTTACAGCTAAGGCATATTTTGATCTGAAAGAAAGTGATAAAGTAGCAACATTTTCATTTGACTGTCAGAAAAATATGGTACTGTCAAAAGTACAGGATCAAGCAGCATACTGCAGCAGGCAGTTATACATGTATAACTTCTGCATTGTGCAGGGTTCACCCAAGACAACACTGACAAAACAGCATGTTTGTAATTTTGTTTGTTCAGAAAATGAAGGCCCTAAAAGTTCAAACGAAATTGTCTCAGCTCGTCATTTGTGCAAATCCAATTTTTCTGTGGTTAAGAAAGTTAGGCTATTTGCAGATGGCTGCTGTGGGCAAAATAAAAATACCGCTATTTTAGGCATGTATAATAAATGGCTTGCTATTCAAGTACCGCAGAACGTGTAGGTGATAGAAATGATCTTTCCTATTCCTAGCCATTCATTCATCCCTCCTGATCGTGTTTTCAAGCTAATAGAGAAAGAAATAAGAATGAGAAACAATATCAGTAGACCTGAAGAATATTTTGAAATCTATGAAAATCATGGAAAGGTAATCAGCCTAGGGATAGATGTATGTGTACAAGATTGGAAGTATGCTGCAAAGGAAACATTGAAGTCACCAGGATCCTGGCATTTTAAATTAAAGGCATCTAAACATATTATTTTACAACATTTTACCTCAGGCAAAGTTCTAGTGAAAAGTGAGGCAAATTATCAGTCCGATTTGTGTGTAGGTCAGACCATTCTGAAGCGATACAAAACCTTAGAAATGCTTATTGCAAGGAATTTAGATGTAGGTGTAAAAGTAAAGGAGGAAAAAGTTAAAGATGTGAAAAATGTATTAAAAAAACATTTGGTGATAACTGGGAGGAAAATGAAAGCTTGTATTTTATAAGAATTTAATATCTAAAAACAATATTGGCAATGGCGATAAAGAAGTAGATGCTGTTTGTGAGAGTTTCTTGGATAGTGAGGAAGGAGAACTTAGAATTTAATATGTTTGTTTTTGAACATTAGTTATTAGTATTACATTTTAAACTTAATATGTAAATTTTACAAGTCATAAGATGTATGTGATATGAAAACTAGTGAATTTTAGTGAGCAAACTATGAAAGGAGTGATTCATTGATATCCCTATGCAAAATTGGTGAAAAAACTGTGAAAATTTAGTTTTTTTAACGAAAATGAAATCAGAAATGACTATAATTATACAAACATTGCAAGAAGTCATTTATTAACATTGTCAAACACGAATATTGAGAAGTAAAATTGAAAATGTTTGCACTTAATTGTAATTTAGTATTGTGTTTACACCAAAACTCACTAAATCCATTATCATGGTGTGCAAAAACTTGCCTTATCCAAAATTAAATTTTGATTTACACCCATATTATTTGAGACTGATTTTCAAGAGAATACATGCACCTTTAATGGTCTAGTCTGGACATTATTACATTAAAAGAATTTTCAAATGTTCTGCTGTTTGCCTAATTTTAGTTTTTCACGTTTTCTGAAAATTCGTTTTACCTGGATAAGGCAAGTTTTGCACTTGACGGCCTCATATATTAGAACCCTTTTCTAATGAATTTTAGGACAATCAAAAATGTTTTTCTTAAATGTTTTCCACATGTTCGTTTACACTGGACATTATTGTGCTAAAAGTTTTTTACAGTTATATTTTGGAATTGATTTAATGAAAATGCACAAGCTACACTTACTAAACTAAATTTGAAAGAATTAAATGTTTTAAAAATTAGCAAAATTTCACCAAACTATTATTACAGTAAGTAAAACATGATACACTGTAAGAGCAAAATACAAATTATGTGCAAACAAAAGTAAATTATAATATTTTACAGATTACATACAGAATTGCCCAAAATAATAAATGTTTACATTACGGGACTGGCTCCATGTGAGTTCAACCTGCAACAAATAAAATTACAAGGAAGCATTAGATATATTGACATTGGGCTTGCAGGTTGATTCTTCAAAATTATCTAAGAAGTAACATATCATCAAGATGGGGGTACTAACCTTTATGTTTTAAAATAGTCCAGCAGTGGAGTTTGCTTCCTCTTTCCCTGATGCCTCACCATGAAGGAGTAGAGGTAACATCTTGGAGTATCCAGCCCTTCCACTGATGTTGCAAATGTTGGTGGCACTGATTCCTCCTCTTCTCCTTCCTTATTCAACACATTATTGCAAATCTCTGCAATATTCGTATGTTCCAAAGTGAGAATTTCAGCATTAAAGTTCACAAGTTTTAATGTTGTGTTTGTGTCATTCTGGAGCATCTCCCAGTCTTCTTGCATCTTTTTGATGTCTTCTTCCTTGCTTTCTTCAGGAGAGGCATCAAAATCAGCCTCATAGAAGCAGTTGCAGATGGTAGGAGTTGTTACAGTTGCCATGCTATTATAATAATGTGCATTACCTGTAGTATATTTACCTTCAATTCTTCTTTTCTTTGCATAAAGGAAGTGGTTCTCTGCACCACAGCTTCTCTATGTTTGGCTTTAAGAAACAAATTATTCCCAAATTCAGAGGCTGCAAATGACTGGTGCAGTTTGCTGGAAGAAAGACAACTTTAATGTTTCCCCAAAATGACACATCTGCAGGATGTGCTAGGCATCGATCTATCACCCAGACAATCTTTCTTTGGAACTCATTTTAGAATCCATATGACTAAACAAATTTTACAAATGTTCCAAAAATCATTCAAGAATTTTTCTGAACGTCATAATTGCATGGAAGTGTGCAAATGTGTTCAAATCTTATATTTCCCAATAATTAGTGGGAAAAGTTTCTCATTTCCATTGTTGTTCTTGTATGTTACTGCCATAAATTGCTGCTTGTTTTTTCACCACTCTGACTTTTTTTCTTTCTTTTTTTTTCCATGGATTACATGTGTTTTGTTTGGAAGCATACTTAAGAAGACTGCTATTTTGTCAACATTGAAGATGTGCTGTGGAATGCAGCCATTGTGAAGATAGGGTAGAATTTCTCTTTTCCAAATATCTACAGTGCCATTGTTCAATTTCATACTCATACGGCACATGGTATTACACTTAAGGTTATATCATTCTTAAATTTATCAAGCCACCATTGGCAGCTGAAAAGCCATCTATTTTCCAATTTTAATGAAATTTCTCTAACCTTCTCCTTTAAAATATTACCATCAATAGATATATTTCCACATATTGCTGCAAACCATTTCACTAGAACCTCTTCTACTTGCGCGATAGGTAAAGCATAAAAATTCTTACGTTTTGTAATTCAGCATCACATTCTACTACTTCTGAATGTAAGAATGCATCCTTTGCTTCATAATCTCCATTATCATGGATGGATCCACTTCATATTTCTTTGGAATGTGAAACTAAGAAATTCTGGCATTATGTTCCACATCTCACAGCACTGCTACGTGTTGGTGAATGGTTAACTACTTCTGCTTTGCAGCCATTTTAATCACCAAACTAGAAATTTCAAACAAAATGTTGAACTTCAAGTACAAATATTTGTAGTAGGAAGAAGATGCTTCATGTTTATCTGCACAACGTATGGAAGCCAATTTGTCGCGGTCACTTCGTGTTATCTTTTGCTGGGCGCCTGTTATTGTATTAGTACTTTTAATGTTGGGTTCATTGTCCTCCGGCTAGCTATTATTTCTCGGTCAAGCAAATCTCTTGAACAGGGTGTGTAAACGGAAAGGATTTGTTACAGATAACACTGATAAAAGAATTTGTTTTTACACTTTTATTACCGTCACAATTAATTAAGTTCACATTTTGACTCTTGATACATGCCAGACTGAAACTGTTATATTTTCTAATATCACTATAATCATTTATTTACTGCACATTATTAATTCGCGTGTTTCACATTTATAACAAACTTTAAGACGCGAGAGATTCTGTAGAATTGCGTAATGTGTACTTTATGTATGCTTCCGTTGAACTACGTGACGTATAACTCACGAATACTTATGTTGAACTGATCGACGTATTACACGCGAATGCTTCTGTTGGACTGACGAAATCTGCCTCTGACTTTAGCTTTTTATACTCCCACACCCCGATATGCCTAAAGATTATAACCGAGCTGCTATTGGTTAATAAAACGCACCAACATTAGCGTCTATTTTTATATCCAATCAAAAATTACGAAAACATATGCTTTAAGGAAGAAATTCCCGCCATTTCTAAGAAAAGCACGCCAATCTGACGTCATTTGCTTGTCTCTTCTAATTGATAAACAACTCACCCCCTCGCTCATTGTTACCCCCTCTTATTGTCAGTTTCATTGAGGCCGTGTAAACTTATTTCCTAACAATGCTTATAATTAACAAACATTTCAAATCAATGTCATACAATAATGCTTATTTACACTACAATCACTCTGGCATTTACATTATTGTGATACAAATTACTGCCACATATGCCCCACTAGAAACACAATTATAAATATTTACAACTTGTTTGGAAATTTTATAATTGGGCTTTTAGTCTCCTGAATCTTGTAACACACGCTATTTTATCATTTGCACTTAACACTGCACACGCATTTAACACACGACATATATTTTTGTCTTTTTCTCGCCATTATTTACTGGCTCTGGTCTAATGTGTTTATATACATACATCTGACATTACAATTTTTTTATAGCAAATACTGTATCCTGAACTATTTAGTTACAAAATGTTTATACTTTCTTAGATTGTTGACAAAAATTTATACATTTAAGATTTTTGTAATTATTAAACATATTTACCAAAATATTCATCCTCTACACAAATATATTTACATCTCTTAAATCTAGACATAATTTCACCTTATCTGTGTGCTATATAAGTATTTTGTTTTAATTATGTTTACCCTTTTTTATTGTTTTGTGCTTTATGTTCACAATACTCTTTGAATTATATCTACATACTTTTACTTTAATATAACATTAAGTTTTCATTATTACATGCTTCATTTCATATGCTGTTACAGTTTATTAAGAAAATGTTCTTTTTCTCCTTTAAACATTTATTTTTGTCCAAAATTTATTTCTCCTTTCTTATGACATATATACATAGCTAACCCTCTTACATTCCAATACTTTGTTCTGCAGTTCAGCTTTAACTATCCAGAATCTACTTTTCATCATCTTGGTCTTTTGTTTCTTCTTTATCCTCATTGTTGTATGGTTTCAGCATCTCAATATGGAACTTTCCAATGGCTTTTTGAGTTGTTGGGTTACATAATTCATATGTATTTGTTCCATATACTTCAACAACTTCATATGGTCCATGATATTTTAGAAACATTCGCCAATAAAGTTTATTTGCTTTATCAGACGATTTCTTGGTTTTAACCAAAACTAAATCTCCTATTTTGATCTTCCATTCTTTTCTTTTTTTTTTTTCCTTCATGTTTCCTTTTTCTTTTTATGGCTTTTTTTTTTTTTATCCTTTCGAATGCTTGTCGGAACATCTCTTCTTCCGTTTGTGGTATCGAGTGCTCATCTTGAATGGCTTCTGGAATTTTCTTACATATTGTATTTATCTTCTTTCCTAACTTAAGTTCACATGGTTTGTATCCTGTCACATTGTTTACTGTTTCGTTGAGTAGATTCTGCAACGGTATTGCTTATAATGTTTGTTTACATCAGTGTTGAAGCCATCTTATGACGTCATTCATTTGTTTGGTTTGTAGCTCCATCTGGCGTTAGCAATTTGCGTTTCCTAGTATCAGTTTTTGAAATAATTCATTTCAAATGTCCTCCGGCTAGCTATTATCCTGTTGGCTTGGGTCGAACATGTGTCTCAATACAGGTTGTGAAACGGAAAGGAATCTTTTATCCAAAAATTACACTGATGAAGAAATTTGTTTTATAATTTTTATTTTCGAACACGTTCACTATCACTTTTACATATTGATCTAGATACTCGCCAAACTGAAACTGTTATAATACTTCTTACTGATCACTTTTAATTCACGTATTTCAACTTTGTGTATAATTAACTTTATAATACTTTAGATTTTCGTAACTTGTGAATCTATAGCCGACGTATCTCATACAAATATTTTGACGAACTGACGAACTTAAGACGACGTGTATTGCACTAAGAATTTTGATGAACTGCCTGAAGACGACGTGTAGTGTACACAGATTTTTGATGAAATGCACGCAAGCTACCTCGAACCTACCCTATTTATACGCCTGCATCAAGATACGCCTAAAGATTATAAATGAACTACTATTGGCTAATAAAACGCGCCAACATTAGCGTCTATTTTAATATCCAATGAAAACCACGAATACATATTGCTTTTAGGGAAACATTCCAGAAGGTTCTCAACGGAAAAAACGCGCGAACATTACGTAACTTCCTTGTTCCCAATAATGATAAACAGCTCACCCCCCTCGCTGCATTATTGCGCTATTATTGACAGTTTCAGTAAAGCCGTATAAACTTATTTCCCAATAATAATTACAATTAATAAACATCTGAAATCAATGTCACATAAAAATGCATATTCATATTACAATCATTATTTACATTTAAGTAATTTGTGATACAAATTACTGCATCATATGCCCCACTAGAAACATAATTATAAATATTTACAACTTGTTTGGAAATTTTATAATTGGGTTTTTAGTCTCCTAAATCTTGGAACACACGCTATCACTTTCACTTAACACTTCACACGCATTTAACACACAACATGTTTTGTTTGTTTTTTTTTTATCTCGCCACTACTTACTGGCTCTGGTTTAATTTGTTTAGACATTAATCTGACATTACCAAAAAAAATGTTTTTTTTATAGCAAATACTGTACCCTGAATTATTTAATCACTGTTACCAAATTGTTTACTTTCTTAAGTTGTTGACAAAAATTTATACATTTAAGATTTTTTTTGTAATTATTACACATATTTACCAAAATATTCACCCTCTACACAAATATTTACATCTCTTAAATCTAGGCACTGTTTCACATGTTCTATTTACTACATAAATATATATATATTTTTTTTTTAATTATATTTACCAATTTTTGTTATTTTGTACTTTATCTTAACAATACTCTTGGAATAGTATTTATGTACTTTACTTTAATATAACATCATGCTTTATTTCATATGTTCAGTTACTAATAAAATGTTATTTTCCTCTTAAACATTTAGTCATGTCCAAAATTTATTTCTCCTTTCACATGACGTACATATTTATTTAACCCTCTTACGTTCCAATACATTTCTCTGCATTTCGTCTTTAACTACCCAACATTTACTATTTATCATCTTTGTCTTCTGTTTCACATTGATCTTCATTGTTGTATGGTTTCAGCATCTCAATATGGAACTTTCCAATGCTTTTTCGAGTTGTTGGATTACATAACTCATATGTATTAGTTCCATATACTTCAACAACTTCATATGGTCCATGGTATTTGAGAAACATTCGCCAATAAAGTTTATTTGCTTTATCCGATAATTTCTTGGTTTTAACCAAAACTAAATCTCCTATTTTGATCCTCCATTCCTTTCTCTTCTTTTCTTCATGTTTAATTTTTCTTTTTATGGCCTTTTTCTTCATCCTATCGAATGCTTTTCGGATCATCTCTTCTTCTGTTTGTGGTATCGAATGCGGATCTGGAATGGCTTCTGGAATTTTTTTACACACTGTATTGATCTTCCTTCCTAACTTAAGTTCACATGGTTTGTATCCTGTCACATTGTTTACGGTTTCATTTAGTAGATTCTGAACGAAGTTCACGTATCCATACCATTGGGTGTGTTTTCGATGACACAACACCCTTAAATAATTTGAAATTTCCTTAATTTCCCTCTCCACTGGGTTGGAGTTCGGTCTGTATCTTGACGAAAAATATTGTTTAATGCCATTTTCTTTCAGTCCATCCATAAATTTTTTTCCTGTGAAGTACGAAGCATTATCGCTCAATACAGATTGAATAGGTCCTTCTTCTATCACATATGACTTGAGTAGTCTATTCAAACATGCTAAACCTGTAGGTTTTCTCAAAGGGTAAATTCTTACATATTTGCTGAATATATCATAACAGACAAATATATATTTGTTTCCAAATTGACTTGGAGGCATCGGACCATGAATATCAATACTAATTACACATCTCAGCTTATCCCTTATAACCGAATTAGTTGCAAATGCATATGCTGCATTTATTTGCTTTGCCTTCTGACACAGGTTGCAGCACGATATAAATTTTCGAACTTTCTGACGCAATTTAGATATGTATAAATTCTCTAATATCATAGAAGTTGTCCGATCCGTCCCTGAGTGTGCTAACCCTTCGTGAAAATTCTTAATTAGTTCCTTTTCTATGCTTTTCGGAACCATTACCTTCCAACTAGGCATTTCTTTTCCATGCTTCTTGTATAATGTCCCATCCTGAATTGCTATAATTTCTTTCTTTGCCTCCTCAATTAATGGTGCATTTTCTTTAAGTTCAAATAATTTTGCGTCCTCATTTTGAATTTCCCCCATATTTTTCAATTTTCTCATCATTTCTTTGCTTAAAGGAATTTCAATTGTCAATATTTTGACTTCATTTCTAGGCCTTTCAATATTTTCGGGAATTTGTGGGTTGTAGTTCAATCTTGATAGCAAATCACTGAAGGTATTATTTTTGCCAGGAATGTGTATAATCTCAATATCGAATGCAGATATTGCATGAATGTATCTAGCAAGTTTTCCACTACATAATCTACACCGTTGTATGAAAGTTAAGCTGATGTGGTCTGAATATACTTTCACCTTTTGCTGATAAATATAGGTTTTAGAACGAATTAATGAGAAATATAGTGCTCCAATTTCTAACTGAGTCACTGAAGAATTTCGCTCAATATTTGTAAGTCCTCTAGAAGCTGTACTAATGACGTGAAAGTCATTGTTGATGTCTCGCTGTCCTAAAATTCCGGCGTATCCTTGCATTGATGCGTCGACATAAATCTCATATTCCAAATTTTCTCTGGGTCTCTCGAGTAATATGGACTTAGCAAAGAGTTCTTTTACTCTCTCAAAACATTTCTGATGATCCTCTGTCCATTTCCATTTATTGTTCTTTCGAAGAAGCTGCCGCAGTGGTTCTATTTCAGCCGAATATCTTAGTACGAACTTACTCTGAAAGTTCAATACCCCTAAGAGACGTCTAATTTGTTTTACGTTCCTTGGTGGTGGAATTTTCATTATTGCTTCTATTCTTTTCTGATCAGGTCTTATACCTCGTTCATCCACTACATAACCCAGAAAATTTATTTCCTTGACACAAAATTTTGATTTTAGTATGTTCACAGTCATACCATGTTGTTGTAGTTTATTTAACACATAATGGACATTATTCATGTGTTCTTCAAATGTTTGACTAATGATTAGGAAGTCGTCAATATACATACTTTATTAAAAAGTCATCTGCAGAATTTCCAAAGATACTGTGAATGGCTCTCAAAAATCCACTTCCTGAGTTTTTTAAACCAAAAGGATTTACACAAAAACGATACTGGATCCCTGAGTACTGAAATGAAGTGTAATCACGCACTTGTGGATCTAATTCCACTTGCCAATATGATGCAGTAAGGTCAATGGATGTCAAAAATCTCCCTCTTGAAAGTTTTGTAATTAGTTGTTCAATTCCCTCACTTTGAAAATGATCTGGTTTCATATACTTGTTGACATATCTACCGTCTAAAGTTAATCTCAAACTACCATCTCGTTTAATACTCCAGCAGATTGAATTTATATACTGAGAATTACTTTGCTCAATAATCCCATTTTCTAACATGCTATTTATTAGTTTTCTAGCTTTGTCCCGGAGACTTATAGGTAAATTGTCATACTTGTGCCTATATGGTGGTACGTCTTCTACTTGAAATGTATGCTGATATACATTACATCTGCCTGGGATATTACTAAATACTGAACTATTGTTCATCAAAACATCATGAAGGATTTGTTTTTGCATTATCGTAATATTATAAGCTTCTTCACACTTGTGTATTATTTCCTCATTTCTCTTCTCTTTCCAGCTGTTGTTTGTCTCGCTCACATGGTCGTCTTTTGTTTGGATTGTAAATTCCTCTAATTTTTCTGGCATTTCTGCTTGCTGTTGAAAATATGGCGTGGTATTCCCTTCATATTCTGTGACTACCTGCTTTATCTGACTATTTCTATCAGTTTCTGTTATTTGCACAAAAAACTCTTGGTCACAAATATTTTTCTCATCCTTTGTCATCTCGATTACAGAAACTTTCTCTTTTATAAATGGTACCCTTATTTCTCTATCTTCTTTTGTTATTTTTAACTCTTCATGTTTAAAATCTATACATGCTTCATATTCATGTAGGAAGTCACATCCTATAATTATGTCACAAATCAGATGGTTTACAATTAGAAACATAACCTCAAAATTCTCTCCGCCGATAAGCATATTAAGTAGAGCTTGTGTTTTTATGACCTGTGTAGTTCTTCCAATTGCAACACGACAAACTAAATTACTAGTGGGAAGAGCCATAATTTTGTTACCTTCATTAATCAAATTTATGTAAAATTTCTGTGAGCAAATTGAAGCTGATGACCCAGAATCTATAGTTGCAATGATCTCTTTCTTCGCAATTTCCATTCTAACATGAGGTGACTCAAAATTTTCTCCCTTATCTTTTGTTGCTGTAATCTTATTACAGGGTGTATGTGTAGGCATATTATTTGTATTGGTAATGGATACTGAATTATTAAAGACGTCCTGAGAACCTACTACACAGGAGTCTGTTAACAGTTTTCCTGGTTATTTCCATGTTCACGTACGGGACTGCCATTCCTAACAGGCGCTAAATCTATCTCATTGTCGCTACCATTGTTTTGAGTTCCCCTTCCTCGAGTTCGAAATCCTCGATTTCTGACATTATGTCCCCTTGGCACGTAATTTTCTTGCCGTTCCTCAGATCTTTCCCGGTTATTGTTTTCCCTCCAGTGAGTGAAATTTCCCCTTTGTCTAATGTACCTCCTTCCATAATTTTGCCCTCTTTCAGGCAATCTTTCTGTCCTGACATAATTTATTTCTTCCTGTCGACCTGGTCTCCTATCTATCCTTGATCTTTCAAATTGTGGAACGTATGATTGATACCGTTGTCTGGTATTATTTTCATGACGCCTGTCTTGTTCTCTACTTTGCTGATAACTACCTTGGTAATTTCTTCTATCTCGCACATCTAAAAATCTATGCTCCCACTCCCGAGATATATCTTCTTCCTGTTGTTCCAAAGCTGTTATTAATTCTGTCATCTCATAGATGTTCCGTGGTTTTGCAATTAATAAGTAATTTCGTATCCTTATAGGATAATGGCTTGCGAGCAAACTCACAAAATCTTCCTCATTGATTGGAGGTGACAAGTTTCTAACCTGACTTGCATGTTTCAGTAAGTAATCAGTCATTGATATTCCCTCTCGTGGATTAAATTGACCATGACTAAGCATTGCTCGAATTCTTTGCTGTACCGTAACATTCCAAAATCTGTTCATGAATAATCTCTTAAAGGATTCATATGAAATTTCACCCCCTGATACCATTTGTAACCAATCTAAAGTTTTCTGGTCCAAACATCTTTTGACAACTATCATTTTCAATGCTTCAGGTATGTTTTTAATTTGAAAATACTCTGATAATTCTGCAATGAACTGTACTGGACTGGAGTTTTCATTAAATTTTGGAAGTGGAAAATCACTTAAGATATGATTGTAATTTTGCAAATTCCCTACTCCCATATTTAAATTCTCTAGTGTTACTTGTGCACTCTGAGTTTCAGCATTAGCTATAGATGAAGCTGCCGCATCACTCACATTATTTGTCATACCTGAGGAACTACCTCTATCATTATTTTGTACGTCTGACACATTCACATCACATATATTTGCCCTTGAATTCAATTGTAACCTATTTACAGTACCTTGCAGATTTTCTATTGTCTGTTCCAATTTTTTATTATTCTCATTTTGAACAGTTTGGTGTTTGTTAATTTCAGAAGTTAGCTTTTGATTCAAATCTTTAGACAAATCTTTAACTTCATCAGACAATTTATTTCTCTGTTTTTCTGACTCCTTCTGAATTTCAGATATTTCCCCTCTGAAATTAACTTGCACCTGTATTAAATCTGCATTTGTAGCCTCCATCATCTCTTTTAACTCACTTGAAATGCTACTCATTCGGCTACCTAGCTCTGTACATTTTACATCAACATGCTCTATTTTATTATTAACCTCTTTTCTTTGGTTAGATATTTCCTTGCTCATGTCCAACATTTTCTTTGAAACTTCACCTATTTCATTTGCTATCATTTCTTGATTTTCATTTTTCATTTTAATCATACTACTATCTAGCTCCATGAATTTCTTTTCAATCTCTTCCCTGTTTTGTTCTAAGCTCTTACCAATATCTTCCCTCAATTCCCTATTATTCTTTTGCATATCTTCCCTTAATTGATCTGTAATACTCTTACTAATATCTTCCCTATTTTGATCTATTTTCTTTTCTAATTTCTCATCATTCTGAGTTAGTTTTTCTAATTTCTCATTCATATTTCTCAGCATTCCATCATCATACTAGCAACAAGATTAACATTTCCTGCTATTCTATTCTCACTTTCTGCACTAACATTTTCACCCTCAAATCCTAAAAAGTTTGGGCTATTTTCTGTAACCTGTATTGAATTACAGCTAGCTGTTACATTATCTCCCTCCATAATTATTTCTTCTGTATTATTAGTAGCCATTGTTTTCTTTATCCTACCGCTCCTAAGGTACATTTGAATTTGTTTACCCTTTTTTTTTTTTTTTTTTTTTTTTAGAATTAACATAACATTTTTCTAACCTTTCTGATGCTATCTGCTGATGTAGCTTTGATGTCCAGCTTTCTGCCCCTTTCTCCTAGGTTTGTATGTCGCTTCTGCGTTGTATTATGATGAATCTACGTTGTCTCGATGTTTTTGTGTCCACTTATCCGCGTCGTTTGTCGCTCCTCTAGTTGTTTCTTGAATCTGCGTCTTGTAGATCATTTCACTGCTGCATTCGCCCCTTCCTGGTCATCTCACTTCTTCCTGGTTAATTCTGCCCCTTCCTGGTTATGCTGATCCTTTCCTGGTCATCGTGTTCCTTTCCTGGTCACTATGCTTCTTTCCTGGTCATCGTGTTCCTTTCCTGGTTATCGTGCCCCACGTTCTGGGTGCCAATTTGCGACGGTATTGCTTATAATGTTTGTTTACATCAGTGTTGAAGCCATCTTATGACGTCATTCATTTGTTTGGTTTGTAGCTCCATCTGGCGTTAGCAATTTGCGTTTCCTAGTGTCAGTTTTTGAAATAATTCATTTCAAATGTCCTCCGGCTAGCTATTATCCTGTTGGCTTGGGTCGAACATGTGTCTCAATACAGGTTGTGAAACGGAAAGGAATCTTTTATCCAAAAATTACACTGATGAAGAAATTTGTTTTATAATTTTTATTTTCGAACACGTTCACTATCACTTTTACATATTGATCTAGATACTCGCCAAACTGAAACTGTTATAATACTTCTTACTGATCACTTTTAATTCACGTATTTCAACTTTGTGTATAATTAACTTTATAATACTTTAGATTTTCGTAACTTGTGAATCTATAGCCGACGTATCTCATACAAATATTTTGACGAACTGACGAACTTAAGACGACGTGTATTGCACTAAGAATTTTGATGAACTGCCTGAAGACGACGTGTAGTGTACACAGATTTTTGATGAAATGCACGCAAGCTACCTCGAACCTACCCTATTTATACGCCTGCATCAAGATACGCCTAAAGATTATAAATGAACTACTATTGGCTAATAAAACGCGCCAACATTAGCATCTATTTTAATATCCAATGAAAACCACGAATACATATTGCTTTTAGGGAAACATTCCAGAAGGTTCTCAACGGAAAAAACGCGCGAACATTACGTAACTTCCTTGTTTCCAATAATGATAAACAGCTCACCCCCCTCGCTGCATTATTGCGCTATTATTGACAGTTTCAGTAAAGCCGTATAAACTTATTTCCCAATAATAATTACAATTAATAAACATCTGAAATCAATGTCACATAAAAATGCATATTCATATTACAATCATTATTTACATTTAAGTAATTTGTGATACAAATTACTGCATCAATTCTGAACAAAATTCACGTATCCATACCATTGGGTTTGTTTTCGATGACGCAGCACCCTTAAGTAATTCGAAATTTCCTTAATTTCCCTCTCCACTGGGTTGGAGTTCGGTCTGTATCTTGACGAAAAATATTGTTTAATGCCATTTTCTTTCAGTCCCTCCATAAATCTTTCTCCTGTGAAGTACGAAGCATTATCGCTCAATACAGATTGGATTGGTCCTTCTTCTATCACATATGACTTGAGTAGTCTATTCAAACATGCTAAACTTGTAGGTTTTCTCAAAGGGTAAATTCTTACATATTTGTTAAATATATCATAACAGACAAATATATATTTGTTTCCAAATTGACTTGGAGGCATAGGACCATGAATATCAATACTAATTACGCACCTCAGCTTATCCCTTATAACCGAATTAGTCTCAAATGCATATGCTGCATTTATTTGCTTTGCCTTCTGACACAGGTTGCAGCACGATATAAATTTCCGAACTTTCTGATGCAATTTGGATATGTATAAATTTTCTAAAATCATAGAAGTTGTCCGATCCGTCCCTGAGTGTGCTAACCCTTCGTGAAAATTCTTAATTAGTTCCTTTTCCATGCTTTTCGGAACCATTACCTTCCAACTAGGTATTTCTTTTCCATGCTTCTTGTATAATATTCCATTCCGAATTGCTACAATTTCTTTCTTTGCCTCTTCAGTTAATGGTACTTTTCCTTTAAGTTCAAATAATTTGAGTCTTCATTTTGAATTTCCCCCATATTTTTCAATTTTCTTATCATTTCTTTACTTTAAGGAATTTCAATTGTCAATATTTTGACTTCATTTCTGGGCCTTTCAATATTCTCTGGAATTTGTGAGTTGTAGTTTAATCTTGATAGCAAATAACTGAAGGTATTAATCTTGCCAGGAATGTGTATAATTTCAGTATCAAATGCAGATATTGCATGAATGTATCTAGCAAGTTTTCCACTACATAATCTACACCGTTGGATGAAAGTTAGGCTGATGTGATCTGAATATACTTTCACCTTTTGCTGATAAATATATATCTTGAATCGAATTAATGAAAAATATAGTGCTCCAATTTCTAACTGAGTCACCGAAGAATTCCGCTCAATGTTTGTAAGTCCTCTAGAAGCTGTACTAATGACGTGAAAGTCATTGTTGATGTCTCGCTGTCCTAAAATTCCGGCGAATCCTTGCATTGATGCGTTGACATAAATCTCGTATTTCAAATTTTCTCTGGGCCTCTCGAGCAATATGGACTTAGCAAAGAGTTCTTTTACTCTCTCAAAACATTTTTGATGATCCTCTGTCCATCTCCACTTAATATTCTTTCGGAGTAGCTGCCGCAGTGGTTCTATTTCAGCTGAATACCTTGGTACGAACTTACTCTGAAAGTTCAATACCCCTAAGAGACGCCTAATTTGCTTTACGTTCTTTGGTGGTGGAATTTTCATTATTGCTTCAATTCTCTTCTGGTCGGGTCTTATACCTCGTTCATCCACTACATAACCCAGAAAATTTATTTCCTTAACACAAAATTTTGATTTTAGTATGTTTACAGTCATACCATGTTGTTGCAGTTTATTTAACATATAATGTACATTGTTCATATGTTCTTCAAATGATTGACTAATGATGAGGAAGTCGTCAATATACTTTATTAAAAAGCCATCTGCAGAATTTCCAAAAATACTGTGAATTGCTCTCAAAAATCCACTTCCTGAGTTTTTTAAACCAAAAGGATTTACACAAAAACGATACTGGATCCCCGAGTATTGAAATGAAGTGTAATCACGCACTTGTGGATCTAATTCTACTTGCCAATATGACGCAGTGAGGTCAATGGATGTCAAAAATCTCCCTCTTGAAAGTTTCGTAATTAGTTGTTCGATTCCTTCACTTTGAAAATGATCTGGCTTCATATATTGGTTGACATATCTACCATCTAATGTTAATCTCAAACTACCATCTCGTTTAATACTCTAACAGATTGAATTTATATACTGAGAATTACTTTGCTCAATAATCCCATTTTCTAACATGCTATTTATCAGCTTTCTAGCTTTGTCCCTAAGACTTATAGGTAAATTGTCATACTTATGCCTATATGGTGGCACATCCTCTACCTGAAATGTATGCTGATATACGTTACATCTGCCTGGGATATTACTAAATACTGAACTATTGTTCATCAAAACGTCATGAAGGATTTGTTTTTGTGTTTTCGTAATGTTATAAGCTTCTTCACACTTGTGTATTATTTCCTCATTTCTCTTCTCTTCCCAGTTGTTGTCTGTCTCGCTCGCACGGTTGTCTTTTGTTCGGGTTGTAAATTTCTCTACTTTCTCTGGCATTTCTACTAGCTGTTGAAAATATGGCGTGGTATTCCCTTCATATTTTGTGACTACCTGCTTTATCTGACTATTTCTATCGGTTTCTGTTATTTGCACAAAAAACTCTTGGTCACAAATATTTTTCTCATCCTTTGTTATCTCAATCACAGAAACTTTCTCTTTTATAAATGGTACCTTTATTTCTCTATTGTCTTTTGTCATTTTTAACTCTTCATGTTTAAAATCTATACGTGCTTCATATTCATGTAAGAAGTCACATCCTATAATTATGTCACAAATCAGATGGTTTACAATTAGAAACATAACCTCAAAATTCTCTCCGCCGATAAGTATGTTAAGTAGAGCTTGTGTTTTTATGACCTGTGTCGTTCTTCCGATTGCAACACTACAAACTAAATTACTAGTGGGAAGAGCCATAATTTTGTTACCTTCATTTATCAAATTTATATAAAATTTTTGCGAACAAATTGAAGCTGATGAACCGGAATCTATAGTTGCAATGATCTCTTTCTTCGCGATTTCTATCATAACATGAGGTGACTCGAAATTTTCCTCCTTACCTTTCATAGCTGCAATCTTCTTACAGAGTGTGTGTGTAGGCATATTGTTTGTATTGGTAATGGATACTGAATTATTAAAGACGTCCTGAGAACCTACTGCACAGGAGTCTATTGACAGTTTTCCTGGTTACTTCCATGTTCATGTACAGGACTGCCATTCCTAACCGGCGCTAAATCTATCTCATTTTCGCTACCATTGTTTTGAGTTCCCCTTCCTCGAGTTCGAAATCCTCAATTTCTGAAATTATGTCCTCTTGGCACGTAATTTTCTTGCCGTTCCTCGGATCTTTCCCGGTTAGTGTTTTCCCTACAGTGATTGAAATTTCCCCTTTGTCTAATGTACAGCCTTCCTTGATTTTGCCCTCTTTCCGGCAATCTTTCTGTCCTGACGTAATTTATTTGTTCCTGTCGACCTGGTCTTCTATCCTCGGTCTTTCAAAATTTGGAACGTATGATTGGTACCGTTGCCTGGTATTATTCTCATAACGTCTGTCTTGTCCTCTGCTTTGGTGATAATAACTACCTTGGTAATTTTGTCTATCTCGCACATCTAAAAATCTATGCTCCCACTCTCGGGATATATATTCTTCCTGTTGTTCCAAAGCTGTCATTAATTCTGTCATCTCATAGATACTACGTGGTTTTGCAATTAATAAATAATTTTGTATCCTTAAAGGATAATGCCTTGTGAGCAAACTCACAAAATCTTCCTCATTGATTGGAGGTGACAAGTTCCTAACCTAACTTGCATGTTTCAGTAAGTAATCAGTCATTGATATTCCCTCTCGTGGATCAAATTGACCATGACTAAGCATTGCCCGTATTCTGTGCTATACCGTAACATTCCAAAATCTGTTCATGAAAAGCCTCTTAAAGGATTCATATGAAATTTCACCCCCTGATACCATTTGTATCCAATCTAAAGTTTTCTGGTCCAAACATCTTTTGACAACTATCATTTTCAATGCTTCCGGTATCTTTTTAATTTGAAAATATTCTGACAAGTCTGCAATAAACTGTACTGGACTGGAGTTTTCATTAAATTTTGGAAGTGGAAAATCACATCAGATACATTAACATCACATATATTTACCCTTGAATTCAATTCTATCCTATTTACAGTACCTTGCAGATTTTCTATTGTCTGTTCCATTTTTTTATTATTCTCATTTTGAACAGCTTGGTGCTTGTTAATTTCAGAAGTTAGTTTTTGATTATTTATAGACAAAACTTTAACTTCTTCGGACAATTTATTTCTTTGTGTTTCCGACTCCTTCTGAATTTCAGATATCTCGCCTCTGAAATTAACTTGCACCTGCATTAAATCTGCATTTGTAGCCTCCATCATCTCTCTAAGCTCACTTGAAATGCTATTCATTCGGCTACCTAACTCTGTACATTTTATGTCAACATGTTCAAACTTAGTATTAATCTGACTTTTTTGGTTAGATATTTCCCTGCTCATGTCTGACATTTTCTTTGAAACTTTCCCTATCTCATTTGCTATCATTTCCTGATTTTCATTTCTCATTCTTATCATACTACTCTCTAGCTCCATAAATTTCTTTTCAATTTCTTCCCTGTTTTGATCTAATTTATGCTCTAATTTCTCATTACTCTTACCAATTTCTTCCCTTAATTGATGTTTAATACTCTTACCAATATCTTCCCTTAATTCCCTATTATTCTTTTCCACATTCTGAGTTAGTTTTTCTAATTTCTCATTATTCTTACCAATATCTTCCCTCAATTCCCTATTATTCTTTTCCATATTTTCCCTTAATTGATCTGTACTCGTAATACTCTTATTTAATGTTTCACCAAAATTTCTCAATATTTCCATCATCATACCAGCATCAAAATTAACATTTCCTGCTATTCTATTCTGACTTTCTTCATTAACATTTCCTCCCTCAAATCCTACATTGTTTGAGATATTTTCCATAATCTGCATTGAATTACAGCTAACTGTTACATTATCTCCCTCCATAATTGTTTCTTCAGTATTATTAGTAGACATTGTTTTCTTAATCCTACCACTTCTCAAGAACATTTAAATTCTCACGATTTTCTTTTTTAGGATAAAAAAAAATTTACAATATTCTAACCTTTGTGATGCTGTCTGTTGATGTTGCTTTGATGTCCAGCTTCCTCCTCTCTCCTAGGTGTATATGTCGCCTCTGTGTCGTACTATGATGAATCTGCGTCATCTCGCTGTTTTTGTGTCCTGTAGTTGAACTCCCCTGTTGCCTTTTAATCTCGTAGTTATGATGTCCACTCATCCGCGTCGATGGTCATTCTTGTAGTTGTTTCTGGAATCTGCGTCTTGTAGTTCATTTCACTGCTCCATTCGCTCCACGTCCTGGTTCCTTCGTCCCTTCCTGGTTATTTTGCTCCTTCCTGGTTAATTCGCCCCTTCCTGGTTATTTCGCCCCACGCTGGGCGCCAATTTCAAGTACAAATATTTGTAGTAGGAAGAAGATGCTTCATGTTTATCTGCACAACGTATGGAAGCCAATTTGTCACGGTCACTTCGTGTTATCTTTTGCTGGGTGCCTGTTATTGTATTACTACTTTTAATGTTGGGTTCATTGTCCTCCGGCTAGCTATTATTTCTCGGTCAAGCAAATCTCTTGAACAGGGTGTGTAAACGGAAAGGATTTGTTACTCACAGATAACACTGATAAAAGAATTTGTTTTTACACTTTTATTACCGTCACAATTAATTAAGTTCACATTTTGACTCTTGATACACGCCAGACTGAAACTGTTATATTTTCTAATATCACTATAATCACTTATTTACTGCACATTATTAATTCGCGTGTTTCGCATTTATAACAAACTTTAAGACGGATTCTGTAGAATTGCGTAACGTGTACTTAATGTATACTTCCGTTGAACTACGCGACGTATAACTCACGAATACTTATGTTGAACTGATCGACATATTACACGCGAATGCTTCTGTTGGACTGACGAAATCTGCCTCTGACTTTAGCTTTTTATACTCCCACACCCCGATATGCCTAAAGATTATAACCGAGCTGCTATTGGTTAATAAAACACGCCAACATTAGCGTCTATTTTTATATCCAATCAAAAATTACGAAAACATATGCTTTAAGGAAGAAATTCCCGCCATTTCTAAGAAAAGCATGCCAATCTGACGTCATTTGCTTGTCTCTTCTAATTGATAAACAACTCACCCCCTCGCTCATTGTTACCCCCTCTTATTGTCAGTTTCATTGAGGCCGTGTAAACTTATTTCCTAACAATGCTTATAATTAACAAACATCTCAAATCAATGTCGTACAATAATGCTTATTTACACTACAATCACTCTGGCATTTACATTATTGTGATACAAATTACTGCCACAAACTGTATACACCACTACACGTTTACAGTCATTCAGTACACAAGAGTAAAATGATGCAAATCTACAAGATTGAATGGAAGTTGAAGAATATGAAAGATTTGCATACATCTCATGCTGCATTATCAGCTGCAGCTGCAGCAGAAATAGAAGTGTGCTACACAACCATTCATTTTCATTATTTAGGGTGCACATTCACAAGTTTACAAAAGCAAAAGGTTGACTTTTGAAGCAGTGTTTTGTAAAATGCGGGTTTGAATATCATTGTTCTAATAGACTTTTTGCTGGGACTTCCGAAAATAGTTATTAAAAGCAGGATTTTGTAAAATATAAGAATATTCAAATGGGGACCTATTTTAACATGGAAATAGAATGACATGATAAACTAACATTGTTTAGCAACATTACTTCACTTTTTAAAACAACAGCACGTATTTCCAGGATCCAATGTCCTCATCATCAGCTGTAGATCCACTTCCTGGAAATGTTGGGAGACATCTAGCAGTGTAGTTTTAATTGAGTTTTATTTATGGGTGCTCTTTAACTACAATGGTTCTTAAGTCCCATTCTATAATGGGCATGAAAGACTAGAAATTTTACTCAGAGGCCTTTTTATCAGGCTTAAGGTTCTTTTACGTGCCATAAATCTACAATGCAGGAGCACTGGCTTTACTTTCCTTCCTAAGGAAGCCATGCTAGGAATTTTTACGCCAGAAAATCTAGCGGTGTGATGAATTTGTTGTGTATATCAAAATTCATGACCTCGTGGTTTTTTATTTTAAAAATCTTTGTCACATGGAAAGTTCTGCTTGATTTTGTAGGGATTTCAACAATTTTGCCTCCTTTTTGCTCTCATAATTGTATGTCCAAAAATGGGTAACTTTGCGGAAATGTTGGGCATCTCTCTCCCTCCCCTCCCCTCCTCTCTCTCTATCTCCCTCTCCCTCTCTCTCTCTCTCTCGCTCTCGTAGCAAATGAATCATGCTGTTAGCATTTGTTCATATAATTTTTAGCAGAATACCTTTTCCAGCAAGCTTTCTTTCATCCATCTCATCCATTTCATTATTAATGAGAACTGCTTTATATCAACTGTTTCTTATGCATAGCCAAAGTGATTTGGGTCTCTCTTCTTTAACCTAGCCTTTTCTCGAGTTTGCTAACTGGAGAGTCAGTTTTATATATTAGCATTTCACATAGAACTATGATTTATAAAAATGTTTCCAACAACTTTTGTTTCTTCAAAACTGTGTATCAGAAAGGTAGATGTAAGCATCCCCCTTCAATTTACAAGCCACATGTTTCACCTTATATCATGATGTAAGGAATAAGTGATATCCAACTCTACTATCATTGAATAACTAATTATTGATATATATTATTTTCTATTTATACATAGAGATATTTCATTAAAGAAGAAAAACAGATATTAGAGCCTGGATGATTTTAAGATAAAAAGCTCAGGGTGTAATGTAATTAATGTTCCCCCTTTAATCTGGTAAACCTATGCACTGTTCTAATCATATTTTGATGATAACTTTTTTTCTGAATTAGAATGTAATATTACACTAATAAAATCACATGTATTCAGGTTGGATAATATGGTACAGACTTTTCCAGAGTCAGCAAGTATCCATGGCTTTGCTTTGCTTTGCAACTACTTGCTCCTGATCTATAGGAACACATCAGATTACGTGTCTCTTTAGACTGTCACAAGAAGCTTGTGCTAAGCAATATGCTGCTGTAGAGGATTCAGACTTGAAGAAATGCATATTACTCACTTCCTTAGAACTGCTGACAATAGAAAGAAATGTATTTAAGATAATTTTATTATAATTATTTCCTTTAACCCAGAAAAAATTGGGAACCTTACTTTGGTTTCACCCTATATATAAGCAACTAATTCTAATTAATACATATGGAATGTATAAATTGGAAAAAGAGTAAAGCAATAATTTAAATTAATATTGGTTGAGACACTGTGCTTTCACTTTAAATTTTATTGGAACATATTTTGGAATCAAATAAGTTAAGTCACAGTGCCCCAACCAATTCAACATTCAGTTTAATTTAAATCTTGCTCTGTAATCCAGACTGATATTAAAGGATATGCTGAAATTTGCTTCACTGCGTGCATGCATTTACTGCTTTGAACATATTACAAAATTTATTTAAAGGTGAGTCGAAATTGTTACACTAACATCACTTAAGTTTACTCACTTAATATGTTTCGGGAAACCGTTGTTCCCATCCTCAGAAGGTTAACTCGACTGGCCCATGTTGTTGGTGTTTCCGTTTTTTGGACTGGATCCTGTGGTGGCATCTTGTGGTGGAGAAATGTACTTCCAGAGAGGATTTGGTGGCGGTAAATCAAAATTCATTAGATGTGTGTTGTGTTTTAGAATGGTGATCTTCTCCCATGCATCTAATTCGGCTGCAAATTTGGCTGGTTTGACTAATGTAATATTGGGTTTGATGTTGTGATTAGTGATCCAAAAATGGTGTGAAACTGCAGATTTGTCCATTTGTTTGTATTTAATACATCTCATGTGCTCCTTTAGCCTAGTTTCTAAGTTTCTTTTTGTCTTACCAATGTATATTTTATTGCAATCTGAACAATTGATTTTATAGATTCCAGCTTTTTTGTCTTGTGGAATGGGGTCTTTTATCTTGTTACAAAGTAATTTCTCTATGTTAAATTTGTTCTGTGGAGCTAGGCTGATGTTATGTTTCATGAAAATCTTCTTAAATTTGTGAAATGTTCCTGGGTGGTATGTGAATTTCTTGAACTTTAGTTCTTTATCTTGCTGGCTGAGATTAGTTGTGTTTCTGATGTGCATCTGTCGTTTGAATTTTGCAATTTTTTGTCAATAGTTGCTTTGTTGTACCCATTATGTATTGCTGTGTCTACTATATGCTGGTATTCTAACTGGTATTCTTTTTTATTTAAGGGGGTATATACCAGTCTATGTGTTAGGCTGTTTAGTACTGCATGTTTGTGTGTGGTTGGATTGAAACTCTTATTTTTTATGTAATTAGTAGAGTGTGTTGGCTTCCTGTATATGCCAAAGGTTAGGTTCTTTTGTTCTCTGATGATTTTTAGGTCTAAAAATGGTAGCATGCCTTCTTTTTCTATTTCTATGGTGAATTTTATTGATTGGTTCTGTAGGTTTAGTAAGGCTAAGGAGTCTTGTATGAACCTGTTAGGGACAACAGCGAAGATGTCGTCAACATATCTGTGCCAAACTTTAAACATGTATGGAAAGGAAGTTGTTATGTGTATTTCTAAGTAGCTCATAAATAAATCTGCCAAGAAGGGTGAAAGTGGGTTGCCCATGGTTAGACCAGTTGGTTGTTGATAGAACTTCTTATTGAAACTAAAACAATTTTGTCCAATGCATAAATTGGTAAGTTGTATGAGGTCTTCTATTTCTTCTTCAAGTAGGTTAGTCTGCTGTAGCCATTTCTTTAATTGACGCAGGAGTTGATCTGTAGGGACACTTGGAAATAGTGCAGTGACATCAAAGGAAACTAATCTGTCTTCTGGTTCGAGTTCCAGGGATTTTATCTTCTGTATTAAATCTTCTGAATTCATTATGTTTTTGCTGTTGAATTTTGGTAGTGAAGAGAATCTCTGTACTAACCATTTTGCCAGTTTGTACTAGATTAAAACCAGACCACCCCATTTTACCAAGAATGTATGCTCTACCTAAAATACACAAACCGGGTAATAAGATGAGACCAATCGTCAGCAATATTGATTCTCCTACCTACAAACTGGCAAAATGGTTAGTACAGAGATTCTCTTCACTACCAAAATTCAACAGCAAAAACATAATGAATTCAGAAGATTTAATACAGAAGATAAAATCCCTGGAACTCGAACCAGAAGACAGATTAGTTTCCTTTGATGTCACTGCACTATTTCCAAGTGTCCCTACAGATCAACTCCTGCGTCATTAAAGAAATGGCTACAGCAGACTAACCTACTTGAAGAAGAAATAGAAGACCTCATACAACTTACCAATTTATGCATTGGACAAAATTGTTTTAGTTTCAATAAGAAGTTCTATCAACAACCAACTGGTCTAACCATGGGCAACCCACTTTCACCCTTCTTGGCAGATTTATTTATGAGCTACTTAGAAATACACATAACAACTTCCTTTCCATACATGTTTAAAGTTTGGCACAGATATGTTGACGACATCTTCGCTGTTGTCCCTAACAGGTTCATACAAGACTCCTTAGCCTTACTAAACCTACAGAACCAATCAATAAAATTCACCATAGAAATAGAAAAAGAAGGCATGCTACCATTTTTAGACCTAAAAATCATCAGAGAACAAAAGAACCTAACCTTTGGCATATACAGGAAGCCAACACACTCTACTAATTACATAAAAAATAAGAGTTTCAATCCAACCACACACAAACATGCAGTACTAAACAGCCTAACACATAGACTGGTATATACCCCCTTAAATAAAAAAGAATACCAGTTAGAATACCAGCATATAGTAGACACAGCAATACATAATGGGTACAACAAAGCAACTATTGACAAAAAAATTGCAAAATTCAAACGACAGATGCACATCAGAAACACAACTAATCTCAGCCAGCAAGATAAAGAACTAAAGTTCAAGAAATTCACATACCACCCAGGAACATTTCACAAATTTAAGAAGATTTTCATGAAACATAACATCAGCCTAGCTCCACAGAACAAATTTAACATAGAGAAATTACTTTGTAACAAGTTAAAAGACCCCATTCCACAAGACAAAAAAGCTGGAATCTATAAAATCAATTGTTCAGATTGCAATAAAGTATACATTGGTAAGACAAAAAGAAACTTAGAAACTAGGCTAAAGGAGCACATGAGATGTATTAAATACAAACAAATGGACAAATCTGCAGTTTCACACCATTTTTGGATCACTAATCACAACATCAAACCCAATATTACATTAGTCAAACCAGCCAAATTTGCAGCAGAATTAGATGCATGGGAGAAGATCACCATTCTAAAACACAACACACATCTAATGAATTTTGATTTGCCGCCACCAAATCCTCTCTGGAAGTACATTTCTCCACCACAAGATGCCACCACAGGATCCAGTCCAAAAAACGGAAACACCAACAACACGGGCCAGTCGAGTTAACCTTCTGAGGATGGGAACAACGGTTTCCCGAAACATGTTAAGTGAGTAAACTTAAGTGATGTTAGTGTAACAATTTCGACTCACCTTTAAATAAATTCAATACACATCACTGTTTCTAGCTTCTTTTTATTACAATACATACGTAATTTATGACCAACAAGTCACAAGAAGCAAAATTTATAATTGGCCACCAAGTGGAAAAGATGCAAGTCATGGCAAAAAACAAGGTAAGATTAGAAACCCTAAATTTTAATACAGATTTCAGTGGAATAAAAAGTGACATCAAAAGATACCAAAAAATTGAAGAAAAAAGAAAAAACACATTTGCGGACATCCGTTTTTTAAACCTATGCATACAAAGCAAAGTCACACCAAAGTTTGTAAGGAGAATTGTAAAATACGACAAAAACAGCAAACACCAAACATCAGCCGATAAAAAAGTAATAATAATTGAGAGAAACAACCACTACGCAAAATTACAAAAATTGGAACTGGAATTATATGCTCTTCACCTTAAATTAACGGACACACTCGGCTATCCACTTTGGCAAAACATGCAATCAAAATTCCTCACTATTCTTAGCTACAGGATGAAAACAAAAACGCTGAAATTAAAGAAAAAACTAGACATACTACGCCGGAAGAAACATTCATATAAACCTAACCTAAAAAATGAAAAAACGACGCCACACTCTGACGTAATTAATCTTTCAAATGTAACTTTCACCAAAGCAGAATTATCGGTATTAAACCTTGGCCTAAAAACATGTGTTGGCTACACAAAAACAACCGATGAAATAGTCGCAGACATTGAGATTGCTACTTACAACCTAAATGAAAATAGTAAAACCACTATAAAAAAAGAATGTGAAATAGTTCTCCAAGAAATACAAGCAGATAAACATAACAATTTCCCAACCAAACATGTGATCAAAACATTAAAATCAAAACCAGTAGTATACACAAAAGCTGACAAGGGAAATAAACTAGTTGTACTTCAAAAAGATGATTATATTACCAGAGTAGAAAATATGCTGCAACAAGAAAATTACATACAAATTCAAGAAGACCCATTAAAATCACATTTAAAAGCCTTCAATCAAACCATCCAGGAAAGCAAAACTATAACAGACACTGATAAATCTAGATTAAAACCAGACCACCCCATTTTACCAAGAATGTATGCTCTACCTAAAATACACAAACCGGGTAATAAGATGAGACCAATCGTCAGCAATATTGATTCTCCTACCTACAAACTGGCAAAATGGTTAGTACAGAGATTCTCTTCACTACCAAAATTCAACAGCAAAAACATAATGAATTCAGAAGATTTAATACAGAAGATAAAATCCCTGGAACTCGAACCAGAAGACAGATTAGTTTCCTTTGATGTCACTGCACTATTTCCAAGTGTCCCTACAGATCAACTCCTGCGTCAATTAAAGAAATGGCTACAGCAGACTAACCTACTTGAAGAAGAAATAGAAGACCTCATATAACTTACCAATTTATGCATTGGACAAAATTGTTTTAGTTTCAATAAGAAGTTCTATCAACAACCAACTGGTCTAACCATGGGCAACCCACTTTCACCCTTCTTGGCAGATTTATTTATGAGCTACTTAGAAATACACATAACAACTTCCTTTCCATACATGTTTAAAGTTTGGCACAGATATGTTGACGACATCTTCGCTGTTGTCCCTAACAGGTTCATACAAGACTCCTTAGCCTTACTAAACCTACAGAACCAATCAATAAAATTCACCATAGAAATAGAAAAAGAAGGCATGCTACCATTTTTAGACCTAAAAATCATCAGAGAACAAAAGAACCTAACCTTTGGCATATACAGGAAGCCAACACACTCTACTAATTACATAAAAAATAAGAGTTTCAATCCAACCACACACAAACATGCAGTACTAAACAGCCTAACACATAGACTGGTATATACCCCCTTAAATAAAAAAGAATACCAGTTAGAATACCACATATAGTAGACACAGCAATACATAATGGGTACAACAAAGCAACTATTGACAAAAAAATTGCAAAATTCAAACAACAGATGCACATCAGAAACACAACTAATCTCAGCCAGCAAGATAAAGAACTAAAGTTCAAGAAATTCACATACCACCCAGGAACATTTCACAAATTTAAGAAGATTTTCATGAAACATAACATCAGCCTAGCTCCACAGAACAAATTTAACATAGAGAAATTACTTTGTAACAAGTTAAAAGACCCCATTCCACAAGACAAAAAAGCTGGAATCTATAAAATCAATTGTTCAGATTGCAATAAAGTATACATTGGTAAGACAAAAAGAAACTTAGAAACTAGGCTAAAGGAGCACATGAGATGTATTAAATACAAACAAATGGACAAATCTGCAGTTTCACACCATTTTTGGATCACTAATCACAACATCAAACCCAATATTACATTAGTCAAACCAGCCAAATTTGCAGCAGAATTAGATGCATGGGAGAAGATCACCATTCTAAAACACAACACACATCTAATGAATTTTGATTTGCCGCCACCAAATCCTTTCTGGAAGTACATTTCTCCACCACAAGATGCCACCACAGGATCCAGTCCAAAAAACGGAAACACCAACAACACGGGCCAGTCGAGTTAACCTTCTGAGGATGGGAACAACGGTTTCCCGAAACATGTTAAGTGAGTAAACTTAAGTGATGTTAGTGTAACAATTTCGACTCACCTTTAAATAAATTCAATACACATCACTGTTTCTAGCTTCTTTTCATTACAATACATACGTAATTTATGACCAACAAGTCACAAGAAGCAAAATTTATAATTGGCCACCAAGTGGAAAAGATGCAAGTCATGGCAAAAAACAAGGTAAGATTAGAAACCCTAAATTTCAATACAGATTTCAGTGAAATAAAAAGTGACATCAAAAGATACCAAAAAATTGAAGAAAAAAGAAAAAACACATTTGCGGACATCCGTTTTTTAAACCTATGCATACAAAGCAAAGTCACACCAAAGTTTGTAAGGAGAATTGTAAAATACGACAAAAACAGCAAACACCAAACATCAGCCGATAAAAAAGTAATAATAATTGAGAGAAACAACCACTACGCAAAATTACAAAAATTGGAACTGGAATTATATGCTCTTCACCTTAAATTAACGGACACACTCGGCTATCCACTTTGGCAAAACATGCAATCAAAATTCCTCACTATTCTTAGCTACAGGATGAAAACAAAAACGCTGAAATTAAAGAAAAAACTAGACATACTACGCCGGAAGCAACATTCATATAAACCTAACCTAAAAAATGAAAAAACGACGCCACACTCTGACGTAATTAATCTTTCAAATGTAACTTTCACCAAAGCAGAATTATCGGTATTAAACCTTGGCCTAAAAACATGTGTTGGCTACACAAAAACAACCAATGAAATAGTCGCAGACATTGAGATTGCTACTTACAACCTAAATGAAAATAGTAAAACCACTATAAAAAATAATGTGAAATAGTTCTCCAAGAAATACAAGCAGATAAACATAACAATTTCCCAACCAAACATGTGATCAAAACATTAAAATCAAAACCAGTAGTATACACAAAAGCTGACAAGGGAAATAAACTAGTTGTACTTCAAAAAGATGATTATATTACCAGAGTAGAAAATATGCTGCAACAAGAAAATTACATACAAATTCAAGAAGACCCATTAAAATCACATTTAAAAGCCTTCAATCAAACCATCCAGGAAAGCAAAACTATAACAGACACTGATAAATCTAGATTAAAACCAGACCACCCCATTTTACCAAGAATGTATGCTCTACCTAAAATACACAAACCGGGTAATAAGATGAGACCAATCGTCAGCAATATTGATTCTCCTACCTACAAACTGGCAAAATGGTTAGTACAGAGATTCTCTTCACTACCAAAATTCAACAGCAAAAACATAATGAATTCAGAAGATTTAATACAGAAGATAAAATCCCTGGAACTCGAACCAGAAGACAGGTTAGTTTCCTTTGATGTCACTGCACTATTTCCAAGTGTCCCTACAGATCAACTCCTGCGTCAATTAAAGAAATGGCTACAGCAGACTAACCTACTTGAAGAAGAAATAGAAGACCTCATACAACTTACCAATTTATGCATTGGACAAAATTGTTTTAGTTTCAATAAGAAGTTCTATCAACAACCAACTGGTCTAACCATGGGCAACCCACTTTCACCCTTCTTGGCAGATTTATTTATGAGCTACTTAGAAATACACATAACAACTTCCTTTCCATACATGTTTAAAGTTTGGCACAGATATGTTGACGACATCTTCGCTGTTGTCCCTAACAGGTTCATACAAGACTCCTTAGCCTTACTAAACCTACAGAACCAATCAATAAAATTCACCATAGAAATAGAAAAAGAAGGCATGCTACCATTTTTAGACCTAAAAATCATCAGAGAACAAAAGAACCTAACCTTTGGCATATACAGGAAGCCAACACACTCTACTAATTACATAAAAAATAAGAGTTTCAATCCAACCACACACAAACATGCAGTACTAAACAGCCTAACACATAGACTGGTATATACCCCCTTAAATAAAAAAGAATACCAGTTAGAATACCAGCATATAGTAGACACAGCAATACATAATGGGTACAACAAAGCAACTATTGACAAAAAAATTGCAAAATTCAAATGACAGATGCACATCAGAAACACAACTAATCTCAGCCAGCAAGATAAAGAACTAAAGTTCAAGAAATTCACATACCACCCAGGAACATTTCACAAATTTAAGAAGATTTTCATGAAACATAACATCAGCCTAGCTCCACAGAACAAATTTAACATAGAGAAATTACTTTGTAACAAGTTAAAAGACCCCATTCCACAAGACAAAAAAGCTGGAATCTATAAAATCAATTGTTCAGATTGCAATAAAGTATACATTGGTAAGACAAAAAGAAACTTAGAAACTAGGCTAAAGGAGCACATGAGATGTATTAAATACAAACAAATGGACAAATCTGCAGTTTCACACCATTTTTGGATCACTAATCACAACATCAAACCCAATATTACATTAGTCAAACCAGCCAAATTTGCAGCCGAATTAGATGCATGGGAGAAGATCACCATTCTAAAACACAACACACATCTAATGAATTTTGATTTGCCGCCACCAAATCCTCTCTGGAAGTACATTTCTCCACCACAAGATGCCACCACAGGATCCAGTCCAAAAAACGGAAACACCAACAACACGGGCCAGTCGAGTTAACCTTCTGAGGATGGGAACAACGGTTTCCCGAAACATGTTAAGTGAGTAAACTTAAGTGATGTTAGTGTAACAATTTCGACTCACCTTTAAATAAATTCAATACACATCACTGTTTCTAGCTTCTTTTCATTACAATACATACGTATTACAAAATACTTTTCACCGTATCTATTTTCTCTGAGAGGAGTCTGGCATAAGCAATGGTGGAGAGTGGATGTGTCAGCACAGTGCTCCTTATGATACAATATGCTACAAGGATATATGTTGATTTGGAAGTATATCAGGCGAGAATTGAAAGATTCAGAATAAGAAAATTTATAAGGAGGAGACTCCACAATAGTAACAAAAGAACAGCTATGGTTAGCATTATTGCTAGCTATGTTATTGATAATTGGGGGAGTAGAGATGAACCCTGGACTCAAAGATTTGAAGCAAGTGGTGGCATTGCTAAGGACAATTTCAGAAGACATTATCGAAATGAAGAAAATGGAGAAGATAGAGAAAGAAGTGAACAATGAATTCAGAGAATGTAAGAAGAGAATAGACAAAATGGAAGGAAAGTTTGCGGCAGAACAAAGGAAAATAAATTTGGTGATATTTGGAATAAGAGAAGGCAAAGAAAAATGGTTAATACAGTTAGTGAAAGAAATATGTTCCATGTGCAAGAATTTAATGGATTGAAATGGCATAGAGTTTCTAGTAAACTTCAGCAGTTTCCATGCAATATTTGTCAAATAGAGAAGATGCTGGCATGTTCTTTTATTTTCATCGCCTCTCACCTGCCAACTTTTAACTTCTATTCAATACCCAATATGTATAACACATTCAACAAGTCGAATCCAAAGATGAAAAGGACTTACACCATACACCAGGGTGTTAGATTATGGCATGAAAGCAGGTGCATGTAAATTTTTTGTACTTTTGAATTGCAGAGGCTTTGCTTTGCAAGGAAGACAAGTAAGAGGATTTGTTGTTGGTAATTATGTTCAATATTTTTCTATCAATTAAAATTGTGTACATAATAAATGTTACACATACTGCTTTTCTATTCTTCATAATGATTTCTACTTCTTTAAGCTTGTCGATTTCTCTGTCAATACTGGCTTTCTCCTGCAGAACATGCTCTTTAGTTTCTTTAGTATACTGTAATTTAATTGGTCGACAAAACCAAACTGACTGAGCACCTGGGTTATTACAAATAATATTTCCCCATGAACTTGCCATATGTAATAGAACTAGTAGTTGCAAATAATGTTGATTCCTGAGCCACTGAATCAAAGGATGAAAATTGTTGTTTGTAATGTGTTTGCCCAGAACTGTCATTCAAAACCATAGCTGCAAATCATTTTCACCTGGCAAGAATCTGTATTATTAATTTTCATTTCCTGCATGATTACCTCTTCTTGTAAAGTAACTATTCGTTTTGCAGTACGTTCTAGTAAATTTTGTATAGGAACTTCAGCAGTTCTGTCACTGACTTGTACTCTTGTTGGCCTACATACTACTTTCACTTCTCTTATTTTTTCGTAAGATGGGAAAATATATGAGTTTTAAGCTTTACATAATAATCTGGTACTAATATATTGCTGCTTGCTTAAATTATTGTCTAGTAGATATATGCCAACGCTTTCTCACATGCCAGAGGCACACGAGATGATTTCTCTGGCTCAATTAGCATTTTTTTCTAATTTTTTAAGGTCTGATTGGAGTCTTAGTGGCTTCATTTGAAACTATAGCAAGATCTGATTTTTCTTTTGCTTTAAAACAGCTTATGGGGAGGAAGTTATGGGCAAACACTCAAGCATTTGAGTGGTGTGACATCAGTTAAAGATGCAGATCGTTCAGGGCGACCCTGAAAACTGATGAAAATGTCAATCAGGTGAGGGAAAAGGTCTTAAATGATAGGCGCATTACAATAAGAGAACTTTCTGACTCAGTAGGACTCTCCTTTGGAAGCGTTAAAAGCATTTTGAAAGACAATTTGGACATGAGAAGAATTGCCACCAAGTTCGTGCCCCACCTGCTTTCAAATGACCAAAAGGAAAGCCATGTGATTGCCTGCACAGATCTTAAAGAACAGCTACAAAATGACCCACAGTTTATGGAGAAAATTATTACTGGTGATGAAACATGGATTTATGGGTACGATCCAGAAACGAAGCAACAATCTTCACAATGGAAGAGTCCATCTCCACACCTGAAAAAGTCCAGACAAGTTCGATCCAAAGTGAAGTCAATGATTGTGTTTTCTAACATGAAAGGCATTGTACATAAGGAATTTGTGCCACAGGATCAAACAGTGAATCAAGTGTTCTACAAACAAGTGCTGCAAAGATTAAGGGAGAATGTGCGATGCAAATGGCTGGAGAAATGGAGGAGTGGTGAGTGGTTCCTGCATCATGACAATGCGCCCACACACAAAGCCCTTTCTGTTTGCCAATTTTTGGATAAAAATAGAATGAATACTGTTCCCCATCCCGTCTATTCTCCAGATTTGGCACCAACAGACTTTTTTCTTTTCCCGCGACTTAAAATGCGGGTCCGAGGACACCGTTTTGAGGACATTGATGTCATCTATCGTGAATCGCAGAAGGCTCTGGACATGTTGAAAGAAGAGGACTTCCAGAGGTGTTTCCAGCAGTGGCAGAAGCACTGGGACAAGTGTATCAACTCCCAAGGAGACTACTTCGAGGGTGATAGTGCAGATCAGAGAAAACAAACTGTTGTGTAGTATTTATGACTCATTCCAGAAACTTTTTGATCACACCTCGTAGATCAAAAATAGTAAAGGTCCTAGGACTGAACCTTGGGCACTCCATGTGTTACTGTTTTCCAAATCAAATATCATTGACTACTTCAACACTTTGTTTTCTTTCATTTAGATATGATACGAACCAACTTAGAGTTTCCTTTTTTCTTCCATAGAATTTCAATTTTGCTATCAGAATATTATGATTACAACAGTTAAATGCATTTACTAAGTCACAGAAAATCCCACCTACATGCATTTTTTTGCGTAATGCAGTTAACACTTCATGGGTAAGTTTAGAAATTGCATTATTGGTTGACATTCCTTTTCTGAACCCGAACTGATCCCTGACAAGTATGTTGTTATATTCAAGGTATTTATATAGTCTATTAAACATCGCCTTTTCAAGAACTTTTGAAAAAATTGGCAAGAGAGATATTGGTCTATAATTTGAAATATTATTGCATTCGCCCTTTTTGAAAAGTGGTTTAACAATGGAAAATTTCATTCTGTCAGTGAAAATTCTTGTCCTTGGTGACTCGTTGCACAAATAACTAAGGGGAGTAGAAATTTGAGTTGAGCATGATTTTAAGATTTTTATTGTTATTTTATCATAAGCAGAAGAAATTTTTGTTTTGAAGGAGTTAATGATTTTGTTTATTTCAGAAGGCATTAGATTAACTTAAAATTCAGGCACTTCATTAGTGAAATTTGATCTTAGAAATTCCAAAGCTGCCTCTTTACTTCCAAAGTTAATATATTTTGTTTGTTACATCCAAAAAGAATTTGTTAAAAATTTCTGCAACTTCATGAGGTTTACTAATTTTTTAATTATCAATGTTCAGTGTTATTAAGGCATTTTGTAATGAGTATTTACACGCTTCTCTTTTTATTATATTCCAAGTAGTTTTTATTTTATTGTCAGAAAGTTGAATCTGTTTATTATAATGCAATATTCTAGCTGTTTTTATTACCTTCTTTAGAAGCTTACAATATTTTTTTAGGTAGTGTTTTGAATCTATGTTATTACTAATTCTTACTTGCTCATATAATTCTCTTTTACATCTGCATGACATCCTAATTCCTAAAGTGGTACAGGCATTCTCTCTTTTGAAGTTAGATATTTTATTTAACTTGACTGGGAAGCAGGCATCAAAGTGGGGTTTGAAACATTGAAGAAAGCGGTTATATTTACTGTTGGTTCCATCGTTTGGTAAGTTTGATTCCATGATTCAAGTTTAAGTTTTTTATTAAACTTACACAAGAGCATTTTCATTTATTTCCCTAGATTTCTGATAAGTATATTTAGATTCGGATTTTAAATTTAACTTTTTAATGTGTAGAACTTGTGCATCATGATCCGATGGGCCATTAGTTTTTGATGAGACATTGCAAAAATGAATGCTATCTGAATTTACAAATATATTATCTGTAGCTGTAGAAGAGCTGTTTTGGATTCTTGTTGGAAAGTTTACTGTATATGTCATGTATGTTGTAAGTAAAGAGCTGAGTTGTTCCCTTTGAAGAAGGTTACAAATCAACATTTATATCACCACATATGATTAATTCTCATTTTGGTTTGAATAAAAATTTTAGATGTTCAAGTTGCTTTCTGAATATTTCAAAATTGCCTAAGAGAGATCGATAAAGGGCTACTATGGTTAAATTCAATTTACTTTCAGTTAGCTGAACTGCACAGTATTCAAGGTTTTGCTCACTGCAAAACTTGGATAAATCCAAAACTTTATAAGTCACATCATTTCTTCATATATACAAACTCCACCTTTATGTAAGTTTTTTCTTGAAAACTCTGCTGCTAAAGAGTACCCATGCAATAAAATTGTCTGAAATTCCTGTTGTGTCAATTGGTGTTTTTTATCATCACTATTGTTGATGTCAGAAGCATTATTTCAATAGTTACGTGTGGATACAGAGGTATTTGGGATGATTATCTCATTTTGCTTTAAGTGTCAATGATTATATTGACTATGGAGCATACTTAACCTAAAAAAGACCTCCTACTAGTAACAACAGGAATTCTGTCAGCAATAAGAAGAGAAAGTTTCTCTTTGCCTCTAGAATTTAGATGTAGGCCATGAGAGGTATAATCATCCCTGCCTATACCGTCGACATCTATCATACACATATGGGAGCAGCAGGACTTAACAAGGCACGCTCAAGTCTCAGATTCATATCCCTCACCCTCCAATGAAGCTGAGGCTTATCATGCCTATGAAAAAGTCCCACTACCTTCACATTAGTATGGCTGCTGGTCTCACTGATGTTACACAGATCCTTTTCAATAGCATAACTAGTATTTCTATCACGGCTATTCCCTGGCCCACCCACTATCACTACATGATCCCTCTTGGTAAAACCTGCAGTTAGCTTTACCAGGTCTTCAGTGACATCAGAGAGTGCAGCACTGGGTTTAACCGTGCCTACATCATAATCACACCCCAAGTCCCATTTGAGCAGGGATGCTATGCCCCTCCCATGACTACTCCCAAGCAACAAGACTTTGCTTGCTGTGATAAGGCAATGACTATCTTATCAATGAAAACAAGAGTACATACCTTGGTCATTAGTGACTGTGCTGAAATGTTCAGTAATTTGTTTATGACAACAGAGAAACACCTATAAATAACCAACAATTCAGGCACCAGCAACCATCTCTAATGACACCAGTCAGAAGTACCAACTTAACATAAATGAAATAAACAATCAGAACTGTCAACTAATGAAAATATTTTTTTTTTCTGATACTATGTACATTATAAAATTAGTAAAATATAAAACAAATCTAGTATTATAAAACCAGATTTTTTTTTTTTGGCCGCATTTCTTATATTTCATCCCACTGTGCATCTGTCTGTCTGTCTATCCGTCTGTCTGTAAACAGCATTACTCAAAAATAAAAAGTTGGTTAAGCATCAAACTTGGTATTCAAATTCAGCATCTTTCAGGATGCAACTTGAAGATTTTCAAGAAAATCCCCTACCCCAAACTACCCTTTATGTGGACAAATTCTCATTATTTTTTATTTTCTCAAAAATGGCTCTTAACAATTTTGATTAAATTACTATATGTTTAAGATGTTTGCATGACAAATGAAATGCGTATATTGAATTTTCTGTGAATAGTCTGTTAAGGCCTGTTTATTCTAAACAAATTTGATATAGCTTGTAAACTGTAAGAGATAGACATAAACTTACTACACAAAAATTGTAGATCACATTTTTTTTTTTTTTTTTTTGTGGCAATAACATTTCCAAGATATGCTTTGTCCATTTCTGAGATATTCTTTGTTATTGGTTTAATTGTAAAATACTTTATACTTCTCCACCTGCAAAGTTGCTATGCATTTTTTTTCTTGTGGTCATACAAAGAGAAATGAGATTCAAAGCCATCACTTAGTGACCTGCACTTCAGAGATTTGGCTATTGCTTAAGTGTACTGTATTCCTCTATTCCCATGGCACTTATAATGAAATAGATAATAAAACTATTTCTGTAAATGATTTTCTCAATTAACATTAAGTCAATAGAAGAATACACTTTTGTAAGAATAATTTGTTGAAAAAAGGGTGGAGTAAGTCATATAAATTTAACACATCAAAATTTTTTTTAGTTAATTTCTTCCCACATAATTTGCTATGTTTGTATACATTGATATTTACACAATTTCTGCAGATTTTAAAATGAAAGCTACAGTTGAGTGTCATAATGCATAGCTGGCACAACCTTGGGATTTACTAGAGCTTATAATTTCTGTGTTTCTTCTGCATAATATTAGAATGACATAGATGTAGGAAGTCTTTTAGCCTTCAGGAACACTAAGCAATAGCCATTTCATCATTACACACATTTTTGTCATATTTCTCAATGATTGTTTTCTAGTGCAACCATACAAATATGTAGGCTTTTTTGTTACAATTTAAATTTCATATAATAACTTCTTTTATACAATAATGCAGTATTGTTAGTTTGGATGATAATGCAGTGCATATGTTATGTGCAGTTATCATATGTAATCTGTAATTTTGAACTGTGAGTGCCAGCCTGCTTCAACAATATTAGGTGACTATAAATCATGCATAAATATACACTTTTTTGCAAAACATAGTGTTTTACTTATCTTCAGTGTTTTGTAATTCCATTTAGCTAAATAAATGTATAAACATTCAAATAATGTTAAGTGTTGTTTGGCAAAAGCATTAATTATGTGTTAGAATCACACAAGTTTCTCTGCTTGCTATCTTTTATTTTCATATCTGTTCCACAAATTACACTAAGTTACAAATGAAAACTTTTTTCTGTGGTGCGATTAAAAATAGGTGACTTACTAATTTCGGTGCACAGAATTCAAAAATGCATTTCGTTTTTACATAGTACATCTCGTTTTGGCAATATGACAATATTCAATGAAAATATAATTGTAAAATTTGCAAAAATATTACACACTCATGTACAGCTTTTAAAGAAAGTAAAGAAGAATAATAACATGAAAGCGTACCTGAATTTGAGAATTTTTGTTAGTTATCTTGTGTACCCCCTTTTTTCCCCCCACAGAACATCAGTGTATGTGATTTTCTCAAGTGTTCTCTGGTAGGTTTGTCGCCAGCAGTAATTGACCATCATATGTATATCCTAACATCTCTTGATAACAATGCGACTTGAGGAAATGAAGCTTCAAACTCATATTACAGCCAAGCAGTCTGAAATTTTCCAGCATATTTCTAATTTCTTTGTATTTAGGGTCTTTCACATTGCCCAGAAATTTTTTAACAACCTCTTAATCCATTCCACGCATCTTTTTCAATTTCATTCATAGAGCTTGTAAAATTAACATCTTTCATCAGTTTATTTAAAGGTGAGTCGGAATTGTTACACTAACATCACTTAAGTTTACTCACTTAACATGTTTCGGGAAATGGTTGTTCCCATCCTCAGAAGCTAATCCGCTAATAAATTCAATACACATCACTGTTTCTACCTTCTTTTCAAATATCAATCTTTCATCAGTTTCCTTATCTGTGGACCATTAAATACTCTCTTAAATATATTTTAGCTTTTGACAATGATGGAAACTTTGTGCATAGGTACTGGAAGCAAAGGCAATTTTTGTCAAGTGCTTTCACAAATTGTTTCATCATGCCAAGTTTTATGTGTAATGGAGGTGGTAGAATTTTTTGATGATCAACAAGAGGCACATTAGTAACATTTTTTTTATCCAAGTTCCAGTTGCTGCCTCTAAGACCATTGGTCAGTTTCCCAATGTTTGTCCCTCACCCTGCTATACCATTTGCAAAGAAAACAAGGGAATTTTGTGTATCCTCCCTATTGTCCTAGTAACGGACCAATGACCTTCAAGTCACCACATATTTGCCACTCATGGTCACATTTAATTTTCTCAAAAACACACTTCAGAGTTTCATAAAATTCTCATAGGTTCATAGAATGTGCAAGCGGTATTGAAGCTAACTTTTTGCCATTATGAAGTAACACTGTCTTAAGACTTCGTTTGGAAGAATCAATAAAAAGACACCAGTTACTTGGCTCATATGCTTCTCTGCCCAACTATTAAATAAGATTACACACATTCACACAAAACATAAAATGATCTTCTTTTGTGTAGTACTTGAACTGTATTTTGTGATTCCTATACCACAAAAATGTAATGCCAGGTGACAACAAATTCTTCTCCTGTAGTCTAGAGCCCAGTAATCACTTTATTGTCTTGTGAGGCCTAAATCCGTCACTAAATCATTTAACTGAATTTTAATTAAACTGTTGTGTGAATTGTCAAATTCTTCTGGATTAGAAATCAACACATTGCCGAAAGTCACAGCTGCTTTCAGATTCGCTATAATTGAGATCTCCTGGTAGCTTAGGTGTGGGTAGTTTGGGTCCATGAGGTAAAGGCCATGTAGCTGAGTTTAGATTTGGATATTTAATTCCTACCTTTTTATGTAGTAACCAGCAACTTTGCACATGCAAAAGTAACAATCGTCATGATGATTCTACTGCTCTCTCCATATCACTGGTTTGGCAAACGGCATGCCTTCTGTTTTCCTTCATACCAATAATGTAATCCCTCAACACAACTGTTACATGCAATATGAGGTGCAAATGATTTATCCTGATCAACTTTCCCTTTGAAATATGAGTAATATAGTTTCTTTGTTTGTGAGTCTATTTTACGTACCTTCCTGTCGAACACGTAACACCCACAAATGTAACAAAATTTCTGAGGACTTTGTAGACACTGTCTCCTGCATAATCCTGATATAGAAGTCATACTCGAACTTTTATTTTAGCACTACACATATAGAAGACAGACTTGTGTATTACAAGAAATTTTCAGCTGAACTGGAGTTGAGATCTATGATAGCTGTAAATGTAAACATAAATACCTCACAAGAAGACAGACCTGATCCATAGAACAAAACTGATAGGTGCTGGGAATATAAACATAAACATCTGGGTGTTAAGGGAGGATGGAAGTGAGCTGATTAGGGAGAAAATCAACAACAGATTTAGAATAACATAATGAAACATAGAAGTAAGCTGTTATAAGCTGGATGAATTTAGCACTATAGACATATATGCACATATAAAAACTATATGTGATAGCCAAAAATGGACTATTTTTTAAATCAGGGCAATGATTTCCATTAAAGTCACATATTTTCCTTTATATCACAGAATCAATGTTGACCAGTGTTAACTATACAAATGCCTGTGTTTCTGTTTTCACACTGTTAATCCTATTAAATGTTGGCAGAAGTGGCACATTTTGTAGTTTGTACACAGGGACATAAAAAGCCCAGACAGCAGTCAAATTTTTAAGAAAGTTGCCTGCCATATGTCAGCCTTGATATTTAATACTGTTTGCATGACCTCATGAGAAACAAAAGAATGGCAATTAAAAGTGTATTGTTTAAAATGTTGGAAAGCTCAAGCAAACAATAGTGAGTGTCTCAGACACGGTTAATGCCACAAAGAGTATTATTGGACATAAATTGTGTTTTAAGAAGATCTAATTTATCCTATATTAAGCTTTTATTCATCTCTTATATTTTCCAAATTATACAAAATTCAGCAAAAATGGAGAAGATTTTTCAGGTTATCTACAGAAAATTCAAAATATATATTTTATTCATAACACCAATATCTCAAACATATAACACTTTAATTAAAATTATTTGAATCTTTTTGAAAAAATAGATTACAAAAAATGTTTCCATGAAAGTGTCGTTTGGGGTGAAGATTAGAATATTGCATAGCTCAAGGCTTTGTTTGTAGATCAGCAATTTATTATTACATATTTTTGCAAAGAAGACCAAAGTAGTGCTAAAAAGTCCTGTTTCCATGGAGGAACCATTAACCAGTAGCCAGGTTTTATGTTGCTTGTCCAAAGCATCAAATTCTATAATGATGATATTTCATGCCATCCATTTTTTGTTGCCTTAATTTGTTTACAACGTAATAATATTATTTCAGTATCAGTTATAAATGGAAGCCAAAACACCTAAAATATGAATTATAAATCAAGCATCAGAGGAACAGATTTCTGTCAGATGTAAACCAGTACAAATAGAAGTGAATAATGGAGCAAATATTTGATAATGAAAGCAGTTAGTTTAGAGCTCATAAAAATAAGAAATTGCTATCTAAGCAGTAAACATAAAATATAATTGTGGAAAAATTTCAGTTAATTTGATCAAAGTACTGTGCGCCATATAAATATATTGTCAAGTATTATCCTTGAAGGAAACCATAAGGAGTTTATATTCTTTTGGAACAGATGTGTACTTGTACATTCAGTTATATACATGCAATTTGAGGAAAGAGTTATAGATAGCTTTTAGTGTTATAGTTTTTACTTACATATTTTAATCTGCTTGTTTTTTCAGAAGCGGAAAAGAGAAAGGTCAGCGAGATACACATGGTAGAAAAAGGAAAGCCAAGATATCTAGAAAAACTCTTGAAGAAATGGATATTGATAATTTCTCTGAAGGAGATTACAGTGATGGTCATGATGTTGTGAAAGATATGAAACTTTCAGATTTTGATTAAAATGCTTCTTCAGGAGCTTCAAATGAAGATAATATGCATTTTTACAGTTTTTTTTTTTTTAAGTGCAAGTGAAAGCTAACATTGTATATGTGGTGACCAAGACTTGATAGATGTACTGTGTGCTACATGGATTTGAAACTTTACACATGCTGTAGTTTTTCATCCAGAATTTGGAGTGTGTAGAAGTATGAGGCAATAAAACCAATTTTGGAAATTTTAGAACTCTTTTTTATTAGTTTACCCATTGGTCCAGGCATTTTGCTTGGAAATGAAAACTTGGGTTCAAAGGTTCTACTTTTTAAGATTTTTGTACTTTCTAAATTGGTTAATGGAATAAAAGACAGATCAAGCTTTTAAAACTGATTTTCTCATGACAGTTAACAAAATATGTGCCAGCATACATAGATAGCTATACCAATATTCAGTAGTGATAAAATTTACTTTAGCCAACAGTGTCCAATACCAAACTGTCGTTTTGTGACCCAATCATGATCATGTGTATGCATGACTCACTGTTACCTCAATGACCTCAAAATGTTCTGCTACTCAAGGCTTCACTTTATCAGCTGCAAATGTCAGCTGTCAGCTACTGCCTTCTGTTCATGCTGTAAAGGCTAGTTATGCATCTTAAACGTGAAAGCTTATCCAAACATTTGTGTTGTGTGTGAATTATTTTAGAGATTCTTATTATTGTGGCTGTTCTTGTCTTGTTTATTAGTCCACTGAAATGCCTACCAAAAAATTTACACTTGAACAAAGAATGATTATGCGATACATATGTAAAAACCATATCACATAGACAGGTGTGTGGTTAAATTCAGAAGACATTTCCTGGTATTCCAGTTCCAAGTAGATATACAGTCAGATTTCTGGTTAATAGGTTTAGAACAACAGGATCACTAAATGCTAAATCTAAGACGCGAAAAAGACATGTTCAAACAGAGGGAAAAAATTGACAAAATTGATGCATCATTTGAATGCTCTGCAAAGAAGTCTCTAAGATGAGTCGCACAGCAAGTGGATGTTTCAAAAACCTCTATTCATACAGCTGCTGAACTTTTAGAATTGAAACCCTACAGAGTAATATTGTTTATGAATTACAGCCGTGTGACAAGGAGTGCCGGGTATGTCTCAATATAGTGCATGATACTATTATTCATGAGTATGTAATGCAGGAATTTTAGATTGGAAAAACCCCAATGTAGGAGACAGTCCACAGACCACACATACTCACAATCCAGGTTGTGTCATAAAACATCTGCTCTGTAGAAATGTCATCCTGAATCCCGTCTTTATCAAGTTTAATTCAACAATATTCCTCACAAGGAAAGTAATGCTAAAATCTTCCTTAAAATTTCTGTGAGAAATTTGGCATAAAAAGAACACCATTTGAACTAGCTATCAGTTTCAAATATAAGCATCCAAGATCAAAGTTTAAATCCTGCAAAGACTACAGCATGGAATATAGTAGGTGAGTATCTCTGCTTGGTGGAGCAGAATGGTGCTGTGCTATTGCACAATTATTATTTCCCTTCTCTCACTCCCATGACCAAGTAGGCAGCCATGAAAGCTGTTCTCATTAACTGAGCAGTTTTAAAATATTCACATCACCCCTCACTATTTAAGTACAAGCTAGACAAGAAAATAGGATCCTAAGTTTCCTAAGAGCGCTGCTTGATAAGAAGTTTTTAATGCTAGTAAGGACGTTAGTGTCCATTTCCTCTTTAAGTATATAAACAGTAAACAGAAGTAAACAAATGCCAATCTTTTACAGAAGGCTGAAATTTTGGTTTATTTAATGATGATAACAATGCTCATATGAGTGTCACTGGTATACTGGAATTTAATCCCATTGGAGCTGTTTTACATACCAGCAAATAAGCCAGTATGTTGAGTCTCTTGCATTTGAACATGGCATTGTTGATTGAACCTGCATCATTGGATACACAGAAAGCCAGTGCGCAACCCACTGCATCATCACACTGCCGAACTATTGTATTGAAAATTAACTTGCTTTACTTAAGTATACACAGTGTTCCAGAATCACTGTCCACTTTGTTTCACTAGTGACATTGGAATGATAAAATATCTCCACTGTTTTATTTTATATTGCTTCTGTTTTAGTTATTTTATTTAATAGCATTCTGGTATTGCTAACACTTGTCACTGCATACAAGCTTTTATTGTTACATCGATCTAACTAACAACATACTGTTTGTGTATTATTAATTGTTGTTTAATATTATAATGTTTATTATATAAATACCTACTAACATAATTTTCTATAATACATTACAGTATTATTATAATAATAATAATAATACGTCCCTTCCATCATGAACGATACATCTGAAGGTTATCTGTTACATAGCTGTTTTGACTTACATATCTGTAACTGTGCCTTGTGTACAAATGCTTACGGCAAACGAAAAAAATTTTAATTTAATAAATTTTAATTCACAAAAACGTCTTATTTCCATACATTAAGTAATATCTCTTTATCTCCACCACGCTGCACGAGAGCTTCCAGAGGTCCTGAGCTACATTTCATTAGAATCGCACAATATTTATTTATTAACTTATCTAGCCATTAGAAACCCTTATTCACTATAAAGCCACATTATTGAAGTACAAGTGTTAATTTTAACTCAAATAGTCGCTCAACTTTCACCCCCACACCTACAAGGCACTGGCATTGGCAATCTTATTTTAATTCAATTACAAAATCTTTTTTCTTATATGATATTTGTGTATTATTTGCATTGGTAAGTTTTTATTTCCAGAGATTTACGTCACTCATAGGAAGAATCACTTGAGGTAGGGGGCAGATGTTATGCCATAATGGTCAACTTAATGGAGCAGTTTGTAGAAATACTTTTCTCCACAAAAGCATACCTGTATTTGCTGGAATTCAGAGTTTGAAGATTACAAATAAATTTTACCCATTTTGTTTTAACCCTTTAGTGCTAAACTTAGCATATTTTACATAAAGATGTTTTGTTAATGTTTTAGGTTCTTTTTAATGACTATTTTCTAATTTCGTATTATACTAACCTTCAACAATAAAATACAAATAGCTATAGCTGCTTTCTATTGTAAAAATATTAAATTTTTTCAATAAAATTATAGTTCTTTAAGAATAAAAAGCAAAATCCATGCAACTGCAGTCAAATATAAACCCATCAGCAGCTAAGCATCACACCGATTATTTTACTTGAGCCCTCCCCATCCTTTATCATAGGCTTATTTGACTGCAATCACTGGAATTTGAACACACTGTGTTTGGCTTTGAATGATGTCCAGTCCATTTCGTCTGTTCTTAACAATCACAACTTTCAAATCACTCCATTTGTGGTGCCTTTGAAAGAGAGATGAAAGCCAGTTTAAGAATTAAGAGGAAGAGGACATGGGTAGCAAACTAATTCCAGCATTAATGGATTAAAGCAATAATGATGTTTCCATCTTCAGTGGATAATGAATTAATCCAGAAGTAGTTGGAACTAATCTACTTGTAGGGTACAGATTTTATTAAAAATTAAATGTATTTTATATACAGTACATGAAACTCTAACCACGCTATGCACTAATACTGCCTGGCTAGTGACATCGCACAATATTTTAGTGAGGACCTAATGAGAGTCTTGTATGATGTAATAATTTGTGTTATTACTAGAGGTTCTATATTTGGTGTTAAATGTGTCCATGAAACTTTTGTTTGATAATTTCTCAGGTTGTATCTTAATCCATGTTAGTAAATGAGTATGTATTTCTTTGTAGTTTTCCAATCTGTGTATCCCTTGAATACTCATAACACTATACAACAGTTAATTCCTCTCAGACACAAAAATATTAATTTTCATGTTTTTACACCCTCAGAACACAAAAATGAAATTAGTTTTTTTCATATTGCTATTGTACAATATACTGAAAGTGTTCATTTTCCAGTAATACTGAGGGCGCTTGCATCTCAAATGTAATTTACTACCTATGTGTCACTATATAAATCAGTTAATATGTTTTCAACCCACAGAACACAAAAATGATATTAATTTTTTTGTATCACCTAATACTTCTTTGATATTGCTATCATACTATATAACAAAGGTGCTAATTTCCACAGCATACGGAGAGAGCTCATGTCTCATCCCAAAGAATTTTTTCTTTTTCTTGCTTCCTTTCTCAGGAAATCGTCCCTCTTAGGAATGTGTGGCACTTTGAGGTATGTATACACATATACATACAGAGTTTTCTGCCTGCTATTATTATACTGAGGGTCTGTTAAACCCTCCAAAGAGTTTTGTGAATAACATGAGGTACAGTAGTATGTTGTAATGCCTCAATCTGTGCAGTTCGTGTTATACTAAGTGAATCATTGTGATTGTTGGTGTGTCAGTATTGTGTACTAAATTAAGAAATTATATTAAAGCAATCTGCCGTCTGCTATCATTTTACATAAGGTTCAATGTTTTTAAATTTTGTAATGTTTTGTCGCTGTAAACATTTCCCAATTTATTCTGTTATATAATTATGTGGAGAGTATAGTACAAAATCTCAGCGCAAAACTATCAAACCTCTACTTGTGAAGGTTTACAATTTATATTTCAGAATTAGAGTAAATTTGGAGACAGCGATGAATATTGGGCGCCAAACTGCTGCTGTACAAATTGTCAAAGAACTTTATAAAAGGTGTACACTCATTCATGTCATTTGACATTCTGATACTGTGGAGGGAACCTTTGAGCCACACAAGTGATTCCTATTTCTGTATGGTCAATATGGTCACCTCAAAAGGTAAGCATGCAGTTGAGTACCCCAATTTGCAATCAGCCACATGACCTATTAAACAATGGTTCTTTACCAATTCCAAAACCCTGAAAAATGGACTAGGAGGAAGTAACTATGTCTCCTACTCCTGACTCTGGTTCCCTCTTCTGATCATGCATTATCCCCCTCTGATCCTGATGTCACTGTATCTCGAGAACCTCATTTTATACCACAACCTGAATTAATTTCTCTTGTGCCAGATTTGTGATTCTATCATCTCCACTTAATGAATGGAACCTTTTACAGCCTGGTAGAAAAATATCATCTTACAGAAAATAGGAATACCATCAGGTCATTTTTACACAAAATTGTACAATTAATTTACTGTCATAATAGTGGGTTACTATCATGAAACATTGTAGAAACAGATACAAATGGTATCGCACAGGAGAGTAATTTAAAAACTCAAATAAGCTTCAGAACATATATTAATAATTTAAAATACAAGAATATAATTGCAACAGAGGTAACAAGTCCAATAGAATATATTGATATACAATAAACAAACAAAACAATATACCAAATGAAATGAGAGCAATAGCTACAAAAAACGAAAGATACCCAGAAAAAGAATGGCTCCGAATATATATAGATGGATCCCTCATCAATAAGAAAAATGCTGATGCAGGAGTATACTGTAAACATTTTGCACAGTATCTAACATTAGATCAAACGTCAAACCACTATGATGGAGAATTAACCGCTATAAAAGCAGCATTCCAGAACATTTTATATAGACCATACATAAAACAAAAAATAATCATCTTATCAGACTCGAAATCAGCCATGGACAGAATAGTAAATTATAATAATAAAACAACAAGAAATCTTTAAGAAATAAGCCAAATTAAAGCAATTGAAACTAGAAATCATGTCACTCTACAATGAATCCTAGCTCATGTTTGAACATGTAGATCAATTAGCAAAGAAAGGTGTAATACAACAAATAAAACCTGCAGGACAAATATAAATAAACAAATAACATTAAGCAACATTTCTAAAGACAACAGAGACTTGATGCAGAAGATAAATTAAAAGATAAAGATTATAAGAATATTAAAGATAGAGTTGATATACAAAAAATGCCAAGGAAGACTGCAGTGGCCTTATTTAGGATGACAACTGGCTACGATTGCCTCGCAGAACACCTCTACAAGATAGGATGCCTACCTACATCCAAGTGCACTCTCTGTGAAGAAGATGTCATCCTGAACAAGCAACATCTCTCCAAATGCAAAGGCCTTAAAAGTGATAACTTACAGACTTTATATTGGGAAACCAGAGGGAAAATGATGCAGATCAATTAATCCCCAGTGCCATTGGTGAACAACAACAGCAACATGATAGTGGGTTAGTGAGTGAAGTGGGAAGAATACTCGAGAATAGTGTCTCTTCAGACTCTTTGAAATTGAGTTTAAAGGCCTGTTTTTGCATAACAGGACTTTATATCCATCAGTCCCAGTAGCCTACTCTGCTAATATAAAAGAAACATGACAGTATATGCACAGTAATTAAGCCTTTGAACTATCCAGAGCACATTTGGCAGATTTGTAATGATATAATAGCCATAGGTATGCTAAGAGGCATACAACTAGGACTCACCAAATGTTGCTGCTTCCTCTGTGAGGAAGTAGGAATAGCCACCAAGAGAAAATGTAGTAGTAGAACAAAAAAGTGAGAAATACGTACCACTTGAAGCTAAAATCATTTTACCGCCATTGTGTAGAAGATTGGGGCTGACAAACTTTGTTAATGCAATAGACAAATTAGGAAGTGCATCCCAATATTTAAAGGGGAAATTTCAACTTTTGTGTGAAGCTAAACTAAAGGAAGGCATCTTTGTAGGGCCCCAAATACAGGTTCTGCTTAGTGATGTATTCGAGAAGACTCTTACATAAGTTGAAAAAATAGCTTGGGTACTTGTGAATTTCCTGGGGAACTACAGAGCAGACAGTTGCAAAGATTTGTTGAAGAGTTTTAAAAAATTGGGATGTAATATGTCCCTTAAGAATCACTGTCTTCATTCCCACTTGGATTTCTTTCCATCAAAATTGGATGACATTAGCGATGAACGTGGTAAAAAGTTTCACCAGGACATTAGAAGTGCAAAGGCGATACAAAGGGAAATCAGTAATTAACATGCTTGCTGATTATTGCTGGGCAGCTAATCACAGACATTTTGGAGTCATCTTATTGCTGTAAATCATCCAGAAGAGGTATTTGAAAAAATTATAATTTTTTTATAATATTCTGAGCTTGTGCTGTGACATAAAATACAATTTTATCATCGTTAGAAATATTTGTTTTGAGTATATTAGATTATGAAAATTACTACAATACATATTTGTAATTTGGTTTAGCTGGATTGATTCTAGTAATAATATTGCAAAAACATTATCCCAAAGCTGAATACAAATAACACAAATGTTGCAAAACATTAACATGTCTCTCAAAAAACCATTAGCTGATAGAGAAAAACTGACTGGATTCAAAATTAGCACATGCAATTTTACTAAAATCAGCTGTTTTCATTTCTGATAACAAGAAAAGCTTAAATTTGTTGTACACTGTAATTAGACATACAAACAAAAGCACATGGCAGCATGAGCACACTAGGTGTATGTAAAGTCATCAAGTCATATTTTAAGATATTAAGCAAGCACATCATTACTTTAGTAGAAAAATTGGTTTCCGGGCTTGTGGCTGTGGTCTACTGGAACAACTCCTCTTTTCAGACGTTTTGTTCATAGCTGCGACGAACATCTTCAATAGCATTTCCAAAGTGATCTCTTGGGAACCCCGCTGACAGCTCTTTCAGAGTTTTGCTCACTCTTGCTGCTGGTAGGCTGGGGTTCAGCCTGAGTGATTTTGCTGCATGCCCATGAATAGGGTTTAACCGAAGCGTATTTTCATTCGGGATGTGTTTAGGGTGGCTTTTTTTGTTTAGGATGGTTAGATATAGAAAGGAGAAACCATTCATTCATTCATTTTTATTCAATAAATTTGGCCTGGTGCCGGTACATGGGGCCCGGCTTACAGGCATTAATTTACATAGATTATATTTTACATATTTTACATTTGATGATTTTAGGTTTATACATAAAGATCCATACAGAGGCCAGCGTTAGGCCACCGAGAACAATCTCAGTCAGTATTTTTTTTTTGGTTCATATTCTTCTTTGTTTTGAATTTTTGTTTCTCTCTCAATATATACATATGTACACACTCACACACACTCACGCACACACACTCACGCACACACACCTGGCCATGCCTAACACGTTCCAGTTCAACCACACGGACTCACACGAACTATTTACACTTCACTACTTACACTTTGTACACTATTTACAGTCCGCGGTTTTGCTGTGCGGCAGCGTGGCTCATGATGTTGTTGATGCGGCGATCGTAGGGGCCTCTGCCGTAGGATGGTGCAGCCTGGGACCTAATGGGATGGGCGCGCGCAGAGACGAGCCGTGAGTTACCTAGAAGTGTCTGATTCTTGCATGTTTCCTATGTTTCGGCTCGCCCCTGCCGATGCCGGAGATAAGGGAGTTTGAATGTCTCCTGATGCGCGCCCATACAGAAGTTGCCCGTTTTGTTATTAATTCGGGAAGGAGTGGCATGTTTGCTTCACGGTGAAGGATGCGGTTGTTGGTGAGGATGGGAGTTCTGAGGATTTTTCTTAGGGAAAGGTTTTGGATGGTTTGGAGCTGTTTTAGGAGGGAGTTGGAGGCGTTGGCCCAGGCTACGCAGGCGTAAAGAACCACCGACAGGATGAAAGATTTGTACAAGATTAATTTAGATTTCATTTGTAGCTGTTTGCTACTAAAGATGGGGGCGCATAACTTTAACCGCTGCCGCCCTTTGTTGGCGGTATCTTTCAAGTGGGTGGTCCACCGCAACGTGCGGTCCATTGTGACGCCAAGGTACTTAACATGCTGACGGCATTGCAACCTTTGACCACCGACCGTTAGGTCCATGGCCGGGAGGCGCAGCTTCCGAGTAAAATAAATCAGCTGACACTTGTTTGCATTAATTTCTATTTTCCAATCATGAAGCCATGAGAGGAAGCGGTCAATGTACCGCTGCATTTCTAGAAGGCCGAAACGTGGATTTTTGTGGTGGTTGTAAATGGCAGTGTCGTCAGCATACATGGCGACTTTGCATCTGGCGTCCACAGGAAAGTCATTGGTGAAAAGTATATATAGGAAGGGCGACATGATTGCCCCTTGAGGGACGCCAGCCTGCATAACACTCTCCCGAGATGAGGAGCGGCCCACTTGGACGTAGAAGCGCCGGTTTTCTAAATAATTTTGAAGCAAAAACATGTAATTCCGAAGGCCGGGAAAGTTGTGGTGCAGTTTGTAAAGAAGGCCATTGTGCCAGCACCGGTCGAATGCGGCTTCTACGTCCAAAAATAATGCCAACGTTGAAGCCCCATTGTTAAATTGCTCGGTTATGTCATCTGTGAGGCGTAATAATTGTAATTCAGTGGAATGACCTTTTCTAAAACCAAACTGAGATTTTGACAAATCATGAGTTTCCGAAACTTGTTTTTGAAGTCGACAAAGTATAAGTTTCTGGAGCAATTTTCCAATAGTAGACAGGAGACTAATGGGGCGGTAATTTTGAGGTTGCCTGGTGCTTTTCCCTTGCTTCGGTAGCATAATTACCTTGGCTCGTTTCCAAGTGTCGGGGAAATAGTTATGCCGCAAACAGGCGTTGAAAATCTTAGTGAGTTGCACCAGGGCTTTTCTCGGGAGATGTTTGAGTTCCTCATTAGTCACCCTGTCCGGGCCGGCGGCTTTCCCATTAGGCAATCGCCTAATGAGCTTGTACACTTCCTGCGGCGTTATATGGGTCAGCTGTTGCTCTTGCTTCTGTGCCACCCAGTTTTGTACCCATGACAGAACCTCCCGTTCTTGCTCGGGGTTCGTAGTTGGGATTTCTTTGAATCTGTCTTGGAGACAGTCGGCGAATATCTCGGCTTTCTCCTCACCGGAGAAGTGCAGGCCGAGGGGAGTGTGAAGCGCCTCAGTGCTTGAGTTGACGCTAGAGGAGACCTTAAATGCCCTTAGTAATTTCCATAAAGAATTGTCCGAATGTGTGGTACTTAACATTTTATTTTCCTACTGTTCAATTTTGTTCAGTTGAATTTGTTGCCGAATGATGTTGCGTAGCCATTTTGCTGCAACTTTGTATTCGGGCTGGCGGGTAAGCCGCCAAAGTCTCGTCAGGCGCCGCCTCCTAGCAATGAGCTGCTCCACCTCCGGGTACGTGCAGAAACTGGGTGGACTTGTGGTGTACGTGGTAGCGTTTCTTTTGGCCGTGCGTAGCGAGGCAGTGAAGTTTTCAATGGCGGCATCAATGTCTGCCTCGCTGTAGTATGACAGCTTAGGCTGAGCCATCCTGTGCATGTCTAACGTAAATTGCTCCCGGACGGTCTCTGCTCTCCGCGGCGGGCCGCTCCAACCGGCCGGAGAAACCATATTGGTCCTTGACTGTTAGAATACAGCAGCCCCTCTGCACGCTGGTGGGAGTGGTTTTAAAAATCTCAGCTTTCATTGGCTGGTGGGTTTAAATTTTGGGGCCAATCAGCTCTTGGCTTGATTAAATGGAGGTCAGCTTTAGTTGCTGTTGATTAAGCTCCATGATTATCTGGTGTGCCCGCAAGCACGCCGGGGGAAACCATATTGCCTGAAGCGGCGAGTTCTGGGGTTATAAACCCCAAGAGACCCAATCAGGGCACTCTGATGTTGTGACAAACTCGCGTAGTTATTGCCCGGCGCTAATCTCATCTTTCACTTATGGAAGGGATGAGGCTTCGTGTAGTAGTCTCAGGGGGAAGGAGTGGCCAACAGAATAGATGGACTGAAGTCCCCTGTTCGTCCGTTTTAGCCATAGCAGCCAGCAGTCTTTGGTCATGCCCCAGATCTGGCAGGCATAAAGCACGAGGGGGATAATCAGGGCCCAAAAAAGATGTAAGCTTAGCGAACAAGCATTCCAGACCTTAGCATAGGTTACAAGGGAGCAATAACCTCGTGCGCACGGGTCCCGGATGTGCTCGCGAAAAGTTACTCTTATCTAGCTTCACTCCCAAGTAGATGATCGAATTCCTCCATTCGATCCTTCGGCCTCAATACCTGAATGTGGGGCAGTCTGCGGAGGTATGGCACTTTGTTAGTAGAATGGCGTGGTTCGTCCTCGTTGACGGACATGCGCCAACGCCGCACCACTCCTGGACGAGGCGGATGTGTCCTTGAATTGTGTTGAAGGGTCTGTGTTTGTTGCTGCAGCACGTCATCAGCTGCTGGCCATTTTGGCGTGCGACCGAGTTGGAAAATCGCTATGTCTTGTCTTTTTGCTTGCTGTATCGTCATGTTGTTTGAGTGTTTTATTTGAAGCTTCATTAAAGTGGTCATTAAACGCGTCCCAGTCTTATTCCACCCACTCCGTACCCTATCCAATCAGGAGCAAGCCGACATTGGCTCGCACCAATGAGGAACAAGCTCCTCCCAAACCTGGGTATATAAACCGCACACTACCGACAAAAAAAACAGGCTCCGAAGCAGTAGAGGTACCCAGATCATGTCGGAAACGCCACTGAGGATGTTTTTCGCAGCTACAAAGAAACGTCTGCAAAGAAGAGTTGTTCCAATAGACCATGGCCCATAAGCCCGGAAACCAATCTTTCTCCTATTGACACCGGCGTGAAAACCTTGTTTAATGATTCGCCTCTACGAGGAGGAAGTTTATCGACTGTTTCGTCGCCTTGAGGTATTACGCAAGAAGAAAGCACAGCTTCTCTCCTCACTTAGCTTCCTGTTGCGCTGCCGAGACACCAAAGTCATACCATGAATCCTGCGTCAAAAATGCCATTTCAACTCCGCCTCCGTTCGTCGCATGGAGCAAGCGTTACTATGGGAGCGCATTCATCAGGTTCGCCGAGATATGGCCTTCAATGACAGGTCGCTTTCTTCTATACATTTGCAAGTCAGCAACATGCTAAAACAACACGACTGGGATCGAGCTGATAGGATAACTTTGTTAGCGAACCTCAGCTGTTCTACATTAAGATTGAAGAAGTACTCAGGATTACATAACCCTGAAACCACTTCAACTATTAATACTGCCGCAGAGTGTCAACTTATCCGATCACCAACTCGCTCCCGCCGAAACCGTAGTTCTCTCCAAGGAGTACAATTACGCTGTCACTCCGCACACAATACCTACAGAAGATATTATTGACAACGTAGAATACGTCATCTTCCTCCTGCCACGCTGAGGAAACACGCCAAGAGGCCTGCAGAATTCTACAACGAGCAAGACCTCCGAAAGCTAATTTAATCGGAAACGAGAGGCTTGCCCTCAAAAATCTCAACAGGGAAATTGTCACATTACCAGCTGATATGCCAATTCTACTCTCATCTTGAATCAACATGACTACCAGCAGAAGATCTCTTAACATCCAGGATGGAGCCACATACAAGAAAATAGCACGCAATCCCACTCCACGCATTCTTCAGAAGACCAGACAGCTAGTCAGTCTTCCGTTCCCAAAGAAAAATATCGCAGACTCGTTGCATCTGAACCCCACCCTCCGAGGTTATATGGACTACCAAAAATATACAAACTGAAAGTGCTGCTCCGGCCAATAATCAGTGCTATTGGTTCTCCTACTTACAATCTAGCCAGATAACTCACCGGCTTACTGCAACTTCATATAGGCAATACTGACCACCACATCAGGAACACTTCACACTTTGTCGAGAAGTTGAAGTCTATAATCTTACAGTCCAACGATCGACTTGTCAGCTTGGACGTGGTTTCTCTGTTTACGATGGTGCCTTTAGAGGAGACCATCACGTATCTGACACAGCTTTTCCCGGCTGACATCACGGTCTTGTTTCGCCATGTACTGACTACAACTTATTTTCAACGGACTCAAGAATTCTTTGAGCAAACGGACGTGGTAGGTATGGGAAATCCCGTAAGTCCTGTGATCGCGAATTATTTTACGAAATTCTTCGAAGCCACCGCACTGGAAACTGCTGATCTGAAACCTTCCTGCTGGTTATATGCTACGTAGACGATACCTTCGTCGTTTTTGGTCATGATGACGTAGCCCTATCTGACTATGTAACACTTAAACACCATAAATCCAGGCATACAGTTTACAGAGGAGATAGAAAAATGACCAACTAGCCTTCCTGGATGTCCTGGTCAACCGGAAAGAAGACCGCACTCCAGGACATGCGTTTATCGCAAGCCCAGCCATAAGATTGTTACTTGCTCAAGAGCTCCAATCACCATCCAGGCTAGAAACGCGCCATGATCAAAACTACTATAAACCGAGCAACACGCATCTGTGAACCACAAGTCCTCTGCTTAGAAATCCATCATTTAACTAACGTTCTGCAATCCAAGGTTATACCGCCGAGGAAGTGCAGAAAGAGTTGCACCCTAAAAAGAAACCAACGCCCAACACCGAAACGTACACCAAAGAAGAAAGGTACTACTTTCCTTCCTTACATTAAGGGGTCAACGGATCGCATCGGCAAGCTGCTAAAACGTCGAAATGTTGACAAAATCTATAAGGTGAGCGGAAAGTCCTTTTCCACTGCCTTAACCCGGCTCTATGAAGCGAAGAAGGACGGAAATGTGTAATACGAATACGAATTATCGAATTTGTCATCGATTATCGACAAGGCCGGTAGATCTGACAACGCCGATAGTGATGCCGAAAGCAATGCGCAACAATACTCGCTCCCTCAAGATGGCTGGTAAAGTTTTGGCTGATACTAGTCCTTTTAGTGTGGAAGAGCGTTTGGTGGCTTCTGTGTGGGTCCACGAACGCCGGAACACCGGGTAAACAATGCAGGATATCCATAACAACTTCGTGGTGCGTTTTGATAAAGCACCACCGTCACGTCCAACGTTATTACAGTGGGAGAAAGAGACTTGCCACAGGAAGTGTTCTCGATGCTCAACGCAGTGAGCGACCAAGCACTCGAGTTGAAACTTGTGCTGCTGTGGAAGCATCAATTAAACATTCTCCGATGAAATCATTACGCAAACGTTCTGCAGAGTTGGACATTCCGACATCGTAAATGCGAGATCACATAAAGAAAAGGATTTAAAACTGAAATGTTTTCGTCCAACCTCTGTTAATGAATTGTCATGAGCTGAAGATCGACGGGTGCGTGCATGCCTACCAGTTATTGCTTAAAAACCCTTTCCGACTGCAAACGCCAAAACGAATGTCATGTTTTCTGACGAGTGTGCGATTTATCGCAGCTCTCGTAACAGTAATGTGTTTTTCTGGGCGAAAGACAGTTCTCTCCCTTATGAAGAGATTCAGAATAATCCGCCTCATGTTAAGGTTTGGGCAGGGATGACAGCGGATGACCTGCTGGGTCCCTATTTCTACGATAGTCCTGTCAACCAACATACGTATTTGAAAACGATCGAAGAGTGGTTACTTCCAGAATTGTCCACACCTTCTCCTTTCAACATGAGGGGGCACCAGGACACTTCACCGTCGCGCCCGTCAACGCCTGACGAAATTTTTCCAAATCGCTGGATTGGACGTAGCTCAGAACGATCTCCGGCTCCATCATCTTGACCTCCAAGAAGTCCTGACCTCACAAAACCTGATAATGCACTGCGGGGTATTGTGAAAGAAGATGGGAGAAAACACCGATACGTAAACGCAGTTTGTGCGGCGTTTCAAACCATTACCCCTAATCTGCTGTAGCAGATGAATAATCATACATGGAGGCGCATTAAATTCTGCTACAACCATGGAGGAACCACACAGACGTTTTGCACCCATAGGAGATAAGCTGTACATAACTGTAGTTTCAAAGGTAGTGCAAAGGGACTTTCCGCTCACCATGTACAAACCCACACAAAACAAATCCGTAACAAGCTCCGTACAGCTAGGGACCAACTAGATCCTGTTTCCGCAGCAGATGTTTATAAAATATCCTGCTCGCGTGGCGCTGTGTACGTTGGAACGACCCAAAAAGTGTCAACACTAGCATCACAGAGTACAAAAGATGCTGCTGACACGGGCAACCCGAGAAATCCGCCATGGCGGAACATAATGTACATGAATAAGGTGAACATATAGTTCAGTATAAGGATACCAAGGTGATTTCTTCCACTCAACACTACCACACTCGACTAAATTAGGAAGCAATAGAAATGTTTACACAAAAACAATTTCAACAGTAAAGAAGAGTCATTAAGCTCAATAAAGCATGGCACCCTGCTATACAAAATATTATCCGAAAGCTTCAGATGAAACACCCGAACAACATGGCGATGCAGCAATCACAAAGACAAAACAGTCCTCGCAGTGTGGTCATTAAACGCAGTTCCAGCATTATTCCAACCCACTCCGCTCCCGGTCCAATCAGGAGCAAGTCGACATTGACTCGAACCAAAGAGGAACAAGCTCCGCCCAAACTTGGATATATAAACCATACACTACCGACAGACTCTGAAAATACTCGCTTCTGGTTGCTAAATCGTGTACTTGTCAAGCGATTCTGCTTCAACAGGACTCATACCCAGAACATTTTAGCGGAGCCACATGTAGCCGCTCTACATGCTACCAGTGCCTCATCCAACAACTAGAATCTACATTACTGCCATCTACAAAACTACTAGGACTTCTGTCTATTGAAAAAGGACCGGATTAGACCAAACGTGCTAGTGATCACGGCGGATGCTGCTTAACTTTTGCTAAGCAGCTATTTTGAGCAGCGCGGTTCTTTTTCACGACTTTTTCGCTGCTTTTCTTGTGACCATCTGACTGCATATCAAGTAGCGGGCGAACAACAAGGCCATAGCCATCTTGCCGTAAGGAAGTTACCGCACACTAAGAAATAAGTGTCCGACCCTCTTTTGTCACACCATTGGCTCCCGCTACATTGCGCACTTGTGTGCAGCGCACGTGTACTCACACCGTCCCACAATCCTTACCAACATGAAGCCCGCTCCCAGTAGCGACGTTCCCAACGGCCCTGCTGTAAATGAGCAGGAGCCAATACCCAGCACCAACACTGGTGTCACTCATGGCTCTTCTCAGGCCTACGGATCTGGAAGGAGTCGACGACACTTAAAGGGAACCCGACAACGCGCAAGCGGCAAGGGGAACACTACCGTTCACCCTCGACCGAACAATCCGGCAATGGCCTCTCACGTGAGCGTTCTCCGCTGCGATTAGGCAAAAATACCGAGTCTGAGTACTCGGACTGTGATAGTGACAATACAGACTATTGTGGATATTCGGACATGGTTTCGGTTTTATCCGTACTCTCCTCCATTATGGGGAGGGACGAGTAGCCATTGATTCTAAAAAAAGTGTTAACTTTATTAATGGAGTTTAAATCCATTGCACTATTCTGCCATCGAGGAAAGTCACACCAATCTCTCTGAGAACAGTAATGAGGATTTCGGATAGTGGGCAGGAATGAAAAGTCACTGCCACTAGCCAACCAGAGCAAGCCGGCATCCCGCAGTCCCGCCGTGGGCGGATAGTCGCGATGCCATATACCTCCAATCATCGTGGACTCCTTTCGTGGGATTCCTTCGGGAGACCATGCCTGCTCTGTGTCAGGGGTGCATGGTGACCAGGAGGAAGAGCCTTTATGTCATCCAGCCAAGGACCTCAGAGGACTATACGTTCTTGCTGAGTGCTCTTAAGAAGAAAGGTATTCCTCATTTTACGTTTGACCTCGACAAGACCAGAGACATGAAGAGTGTTATTAGGGCCTACCTGTAGATACACCAGTGGAGGACATCGAGCATGACCTCTTCCGCCAGGGCATAAAGCCCCGACTCGTGAAGCAGCTCACGAAACCGCCACCCCATCTTCCTAATTGTAGAGCGGGCTAACGATCCGGAGATTAAGATAGATCGGGTCATCTCGAACTTTTATCTCCAGGTCACCATTGAAGCCTCCCGTCGCCCTGACGGTCCTGCTCAATGCCATCGTTGCTTCGGTTTCACTCACTCAAGCAACTGCCACCGTCTACTGCGCTGCTTTCGGTGCGGTGGCATGCATCCAAAGAAGTATGCTCAAGGTCCCTCGCAGGTGTGCCTAAATGTGTCAACTGCAAGGGTCAACACATCCCTGCTACGGGGGAAGCTCCACTCGTCTGAGGGGATGGCCCTTTGCGCTCATCTTCACGAGCGCCTCCAGCTCCGCAGCCAACATCCAGTGTGAGACCAGCAGTTCCATCCAGTAGGATAGACAACCAGCCGGGGCTACCCACGGCCCCGCAGAAGGCAACCGCCAGGCCAGCATCGACGCGACAGGCGCCAACACCACCAACGCCAGCACCTAGGGGCATCTCGTACGCGCAGATGGTCTCTGGTTGGGTGTAACACACCATATTTCCTGTGCAAAAAGACAGCCAACCTTCCCAACAAAAACCTCAACCCAGGCAGAAGAGGTAGAGGACGGACCCGGGACCGACTCGGACCGTGAGGAGCCGGTGGCTGCAGTCCTTGTACCTCAGCCGTCAAGCGCCTCCAGGATCGAGCAGGTGGGGAACAGCCCAATACCCCTTCAATCCTCTCAACCATCCGTAACCACACCAACCACACCTGCTGCTGATTTCGCGGACCTGATGCAGTGGATGCAGCTGTTGTTGCAGGACATGGTCGTCCTGTCCTGGGCATGATCATCAGGTTTTCTAGGCTTCCGATCCAACCAGCAAAGTGATGATCCTCTTTGAGGTCCTCATCTTTTTGTTTTCCGTTGTTTCCAAAATGTTGGACGGAACTAGGTGTTGCACCTTCTTCCAATTCGCCTTTTGGAATGCTAATGGGATAAAAATTAAGGATGAGCTTCATCACTTTGCCAACCTTTATGCATTGGACCTCATTTTAGTTTCAGAGACACATTTGCGTCCTCATATCCCATTCCCCATACCCGGCTATGTTTGTCATCGCAGCGATGGGTGCCGGCTCCGGAGGGCGGTACTGTGGTCCTTGTGAGGAAAAAAGAGGTGCTTAAATCCATTCCTCTTCCTCCCCTGCAAACCTTGAGGCGACGGTAGTGTGTATTGAATTAGGATGTACGGAGGTTATTATACCCTCTATTTACCACCCACCTGTTCGGCTGTTCGTACCTACTGATTACCACACCATTCTAGTCCTTCACACTTGCGTGATCTTGGCGGGCGATTTTAATGCCAAACATCAGCTTTCGCATTCAGGCCCCCGTGCAAATTGAAGGGGCAACGAAATAATTCGCATGATAGACAGAGATCCCCGCTCAGAGTACTGCGTCACTGGAAACCTACATGCCATCCGCAAAGTCGAGTACCACCATCTGTCATCGATTTTACGATTATCAAACAGTAATCTTATCATCTCACGCTCACATCACTCACGACGCTCCATTCCGACCACAACCCGGTATTGGCTGAGATCAATGCACGGGTTGCCAGCAGCAATCTTTTGGTCACACCAGAAAAATCGATTGGGACTGCGTCAAGAGTTGCTTCAACGCATCAATCCCACCAAACCCTAGAATATTCCCTCCCTGGAGAAGCAGTCAAATCCTTCACTACCACAGTGGTGCGAACAGTCCACAACCTCACCATCCTAATACCTCCTCCTCATCCCGAAGTCCTACTGCTGGACCTAGAACTCCTCATCCGCCGCTCCTGTGCAGCCCAAAGTTTATACCAGCGTCACCAGACGCCCCACAACCGAGAGCTTCGGAGGCATCTTCGCCGAAAGGTCGTGACCGACTGCGTGCGCACAGGGCGCAAGCGTGGGAGGCCACGATGGCCCGTCAGAATCTCGAGGGTGGTGACGTCTGACGGATAGCTAAAAACCTCCACCGCCAAGGAAATTAATACACCTCCCTGCTTCAAGGTAACCTAGGCCTTGTATACGAACCCCTAGTCAAAGCAAATGTGCTTACTAACTATCTTGAGGACACCTGAAGGTCCAGAGACAACTCACAGGACGCTGACTTTACTGCCGGTGTCCACCAGAAGGTAGAACGCTGTTTGCGATTGCCCTCTGATGGAGCGGAGAATCCCCTTCCAATCATCCACCCAAGTGAAGTCCAAGGCGCACTCCGGCGTCTCGACACTAAAAAGGCTTGCGAACAGGGCGGGCTGATCCCTGCCAGGGGTAAGGAAAACTGGTAAGGGCCCGGCTCTTCCCTCCAGCTACCGTTCCATCAGCCTCCTACCCACCCTTTCGAAAGTTTTCGAGGGGCTCATACTGCACCGCTTGTCACTGCTACTGGCCAACATTCAAGCTATCCCAACCCATCAGTTTGGTTATCGTCCTGGACACTCGACCGCCCAGCAGCATTTGCGGGTAGTGGAGGCTGCTGCTCTGGGTTTCCAGGACACGGCCTTCACTCCTGCGGTATCTCTGGATGTGAAGAAGGCCTTCTCAAAAACCTTGCATGATGGGATCCTCTATAAACTACTCCAGCTTGGCCTACATCGACAGATAATCCACAATGTACACAGTCTTCCTACACCATCGCTCCTTCACTGTAGTAGGTGCGGGGAAAACATCAGCACAAAAACCCATACGAGGCGGAGTCCCCGAAGGCTCTGTACTATATCCCACACTGTTTACTCTGTACATGGCAGACTTCCCAGTTTAGCAGTGCGTCAATAAGGCCCAGTTTTCTGATGACGTGTTGCTGCACACTACCAACAGACACATATTCAGCACCTTCAACCCTATACAAAGACACCTCCTCCTCGTCCAGCACTGGTTCAGGCAGTGGTGGATGTACGTGAACCCGGTCAAAAGACATGCTGTGATGTTTACCATGACACGAATTCCCGTAGTAGACCTGCCAACATTTACCTATCAGGACCAAACGATAGAGTGGGGAACGTCTGTTCACTACTTAGGCATCACTCTTGATAAGGGCCTGAATTTTCGTGAACACGTGCGTGGAGCAATGAACCGGGCTAAGGAGGTTGCAACCGCCTTATATCCTGTTCTGGCTTCCACTATGCCGATTCACTTAAAGTTACGCCTTTATAAAGCACTTAGTTTACCTCTGATGCTCTATGCCTGCGAGATGTGGGGCATGGCAGCAAGTTTCTGGCTTCTCTGATTGCAGAGGATACAGAATAAGGGACTTCGGTCCATCTATTCTGTCTTCAGTCGCTTTCCAGTCAGGCTATTACACAAAACCTCGGCCCTCACATACGTGGAGGATGTGATTAGGCGCCGGGCTCAAAATTTCAACGCCAATTGGCCCGTCATGAGAACGCCCTTGTCGGATCTCTGGGGGACTACTTACCTCAAGAACGTCGCTACCGACACTACCGGGTTTCCCGCATGCTTGTAGGCACCCCCGGTAACGAAGGCATTAAACCTGCCAACAACATAATACTGTCACTAAGTACTCCCTATGGGAGTTGTCACTCAAAATTCAAACCGTAACTCATTTAAAGGAATATCAGACACCAATGGAGCAGTGAATGGTGCTGCTCCTGAAACAGCCGCCGCCGAGGATCCTATGAAAACAGCGCTACCTCCTATTATACCAACAACCTCAAAACCAAACCTATCACCCTACAATTGTCCTATGATCCCTGTGGTAAAGCCCTTCCAAGGGTAGGTACACAGCAACATTACTTAGGCTCACCACGAACCTACCAGACTGGAGCCACCGAAATCCACACCATTGTTTTCCAAGGCGCCGCTTTCCCGTAAACTCCCCCTCATTCGCATACCTCAGGAGAAGAAAGGAATAGATGAATACCATCACTTTCTTGGGAGATAACACCTAACTTTTGAGGGACATATCATGGACCTCTAGCATCGGGCCTCTGGAGCCACGGCTTCATTGTACACCATGCTGAGGTCAGCAATGCCTGTTCCGTTGAAGTTGCGCCTTTTCTGATCACTCATAGCCTCCGTCCTTTTATACGCCTGCGAGATCTGGGGCATGGCCACAGACTCCAGTGTGCTGCTCCTGTAACGGGTGCAGAATAGGGTCTCGGAGTCATCTACTCTTCATGCCGCTCCTTTCCCGTGAGACTACTTTACGAAGCATCATCTCTTCCTTATATGGAGGAGTAAACTAGGCACCGGGCCGCAAAATTTTACGACCAGTTGCCACACCATCGGAGCGCCCTCATTCGGTCTCTAGAGGATTATAAGCCCAGAACAGCATTTGAGGCGTCATTGGCTTACCCGCATGGTATGCGGACACATCGGGTAAGTCGTCCTCCGTGGACTAGTGGTACCGTGCTAGCCTCTATTTCCCAAGGTCACGGGTTCAAACCCGGCGGAGGGCGATGGATTTTTTCGGGTGTAAAAATCCTTAGCATGGCTTCCTTCGGAAGGGCAGTAAAGCCGGTGGTCCGTGTCGTAGATTTACGGCACGTAAAAGAACCTCAAGCCTGATAAAGAGGCCTCTGAGCAAAATTACCGGTCTTTCACGCCCAATATAGAATGGGACGCTAAGAACCAAGGCAGTTAAAGAGCCTCCATAAATAAAACTCAATTTCAATTTACATCGGGTAACCACGGAGCAGTTCATTAGTAGATTAGGCTGAGCTAAACAATCTCTCCAAGAGATGCTTGGATGTTCAAAATTTACAACCTCCAAATAATCTTTTGAAAAATTATAAATAACCAGCGGTGCACAAGGGCCTTGCAGCATGGTCGGCAAGGGTTGAGGAGCAAATTTTGTTACCTCCGTTCACTCCCCTATTTAAATTTCACCCGACACCCTGCTAATCCCACATCCCGCCCGTACTTATTTAAGCCATATTCAGGGCAGGAACATGCATAATACTCTTTCGGGTTGCCCTCAGTCTGCGAAAATGTCGTCAGCTACGAAACAATCGTTGGTGAGGTTCCCATTAGATCACTTCGAAAACACCACTGAAGGTGTCGTCACAGCTACAAATAAAATGTCTGGAAATATGGGTGGTTCCAGTAGACCATGACCCACAAGCTCGGAAACCAATCTGTCTACTATTCATAACGCCTGTGAAAGCCTTCATTGTTTAAATCATTACTTTGCTTTCTTGGAAAATATGATTCCTGTTGGTGCATTCTTAACCCTTCCTGTATAGAATTAGTTTGAGCTAGATTTAACAGGTAAAAATTCCTCTAAAATTCAAAATATTTTGCTAACACCCTTATTCATGCTCATTATAACTAATATTGTGTAACTATATCTGACCTTATGCTGATTTTAAAGAAAATTTACTAAGATGCTGGATGCTAAAGGATCTAAGCTACATACACATTAGTATTACATAGTCACAGGTTCATTCTTAAGCAGGCTTTTTTCTATGCTAAAGTTTGATACACTTGTCTGGACAAGAGATAAAGCTTGCCATCAGAGGCATCATTTAGGTGGGCAGGGGGTTCATTCCCCCCCCCATAAGCTACGAGAAATAATTGGATTACTGGTTATTACTGCTCTATCAAAAGAACAATTATAACAACTGTTACAAATATTTCACATATAAGAAGTAAAGGTGCTCACTTTCTTTTAGGCTAAATGTATCGTTAAAATTCAAATAAAAATTACGGAACCTGCTTCGACAATCTTGCCCTCCTAAGTAGAAACTGAAATGAAGTTTCTGCTTGTCATTTTAAGTACTGGTGCTGATAACAGCATGTTACCTGCGAATCTGGGCACTCATCACTGTCATTACTTGAGCCACTGTGGCACCTAGCTCTCTGTGGGGCAGCTTCTACATTACTTTTTTCTTATTCGAAGTAAAAATAATTGCCACTAAATTCGTTGAAATTGATAGATATTATTTCACTATCTATTAGTTATCGTTTCACTCATTTTCACATATCACACAAAAAAACTCTAAAAAGGTGGAACTACTCATGCATGCACATGTACGTAAAAAACTTGTGGTTGTGAATCCCCCCTAAACATATTTTAACTACGAATTGGCATCACTGCATACTGCTAACATCTGGCATTACTTGTCAGATAGCGTAGGATAGGTTCCAGCTACAAATCTTCAGTTCATAGCTATGTTGCTACACCCTGGATGCTTGTGTTTATTACTGCATCCTGACTGCAAAGGTTTAATGCTTTGACAGTATAATGCAGTTATGTATTAATTACACCTATACTCTGGATATTCCATAAAGAATTGATTCCTTAAAATGAATAGCTTTCTGGCTTTGCATGTAATAACTGCATACATTCTTGTTCTGAATTCATAGTAATTTAGTATGAGTTGTGGCGGTAATGCCAGCATGGACATTCTAAAGAAGCCTGCTTTATATCAGTGTTATGAATTAAATGTTCTCTTTTGATTATGTACCCTTTAGAGTTAGATTGCAGCAGTTGCGATAGAGTTGATTAAAAGAAATAAGAAATAAAAAAATCAATAAACTTTCTGCTTACAGTTGGAGTAGAAAGCGTATTTCATTTAATGCATTTAAATATAACTGGACGGAAGACAACAATAATTGGTGATCCCGACGTGATCTAAAATATGATACGACATAATTTAAAACGAGATACAACGTGATTTATTTTACGATAAATACAGTAAATTATACAGCATCACCGTCATAGCAAATAGTAATACTAAGGAAATTACGGACGATAAATGTGAAATTAAACTGAGCATAAAAATTCCGCCATTTTGGCAGAAAAACCGGTTATTTGGTTTTACCAAGTAGAAGCTCAGTTTGCTATAAATTAAATTACCTCAGAAGAGAAAAGATGTAATTATATCATTGCTTAACTCGAACCAAAATATGTCTAAAATATATGGAATATTATAACAGGAGCTGGAGAAGAGAAAAATATATCACAGTAAAATCACGGCTTCTGGAAATATTTAAAGAAAGTGAAGACAAACGAATTAAATGATTGTTTACAGGAATCGAGTTAGGTGACTACAAGTCTAGCCATCTCTTAAGAAAAATGAGATAATTAAACGGTAATAAAGTTTCTGAGAACGTTTTACGTACCTTGTGGCTCGAAAAACTACCAGATTCTGTAAAGAAATTATCCTTATAGTAAATGAAGAATATCTTGAGCGCGTAGCGGTCATGGCAAATAAAATACCAGAGATGAATCCTCGTAGTGAGATGCACAATATTGAAGATGAATATGCAAAGAGTGTTTCGACTGAAGAATTAGTAAGTAAAATTTCTCGACTGAAACAGCGAATCCCAGCTATGACGGTAGACAAGTGTTGCAGTAGAAGTCGAAGTTCTTGCAGCAGAAGTCGACGAAGATTTTATTCTAATGGCAAACATTGCTATTACCATTTTAAATTTGGACGGAAATGTTTTCCAGAAAAATGTAGATAACCATGCGCATGGAAAAGTGAGGAAAACTCCGAACAACCGCAGAATTGACGGCGAATTCGGCTTTCGATGATAATGAAAGTAGTAAAAACCCGATTATTTGTTCGTGATAGTAAAACAATTCCGCTGTTTCTTACTGACAGTGGTACCGACGTATCCCTGCTAAAGAGAGTGATAGAACTGATTCTACATATAAGCTTTATGCAGTAAATGCAACCGAAATAACAACTTATGGAATTAAAATCCTAACCCTGGATTTTGGATTGCGCAAAATTTTCAATGGTCATTCATGGTAGCTAACATTGATAAAGGAATTATAGGAGCAGATTTCCTGAACAAATTTAATTTATGGGTTTGATGTGCATAAGTAGCGATTGATTAATGACATAACCAAGCTTAACATTAGAGGTGAAATTATGTCAGTATCAGATAACTATATTTTTAACTTTTCATATTTTATCAACGAAGTATTTTTTGGATTAGATTTTGTATTTGCATATCTGAATGATGTATTAATAGCTTCAGCGTCAGAAGAGGAACACCAAAAACATTTAAAACTGGCTCTGGATACATTAGCTAAATTTGAATTTAAACCAATTTTAAAGGTATTTTTCCCACTCCTTTAGTAAAAATTAAAGGTATATATCATATTGAACCAAAAACATTATTATTCCATAATATTTTTGTGTTATAAAATAATAATTTAATCTCTATTTAACTTAGTATTAACATTACTAAGTCTGTTTTAGGCGCAAAACAGTTCGAATTTCTAAGACACTATGAGCGAACCATAACCATAGTTCAGATTCCTCTTTATTGAAAACTAATTGCAAAGATAAAGGACATCCTGATTCAGAGAGGAAAAATCATTTTAAAGCAGAATATAAATTGAGAATTCTTTCAAGAGGCAGCAATGAAGGCTTTGCTGCACATGTAGGGTCCTATTGAAAATGTTATTAAAACTAAAGGAGAGAGGTTAAATTACCTAGATGGTGTGTTTTGGAGTAGATGTGGACTATTACGGTAACGGCTCCATAAATAAGCTGCAAATCATTCGAGTTTTATACGCTTAAATCCTACGGCTAGGCTCTGTTATCGCTTCGCAGTTACGGTCTTTGACTGTAACTGCTCCACTTCTCTTCTAAAAGATATCCCTCGACTACGCTTTGCAGCTTAGGGTCCTCAACGTTGGGCTATGTCTTGTGGCTTGGAGCCCTCATTAACGTCTCCGGCCTATCACAAAACCTAAGGTTAGGGACGTCATCACCTTGGCGGACCCTAGTAATGTAATTTACCTGTAATGCCAACCATCTTGTACTACTGTAACCTAGCACTTGATGGAAACTGTAATTTATAAAATCACAGAACTCTATAAGTCTTGCCACCCTCAGTATGAAAATATTTGTAAATTTTACAAATGTTATTCTGTATAGCGATTGGCAGCTTCCCAAAGGCTGTTTTCACACTGTTGTGGAAAATGCGTCATGCAACCACACCTATAAGATAATTTCTATCACGGCTAGCTTGTAATTTATCCAAAGCATTTTTCTGCCACTTCTGTTTACTAAATCAAATATACTGTTCGTATGGTCAGCAGATAAACACGCAAGCTTTGATTCTAGGCATAACGGACATCACATTTTTAGACAATAGATTAGAATTGAATTGAGTTTTATTTATGGACACTCTTTAATTACTATGGTCCTTAGCGTCCTATTCTATATTGGGCGTGAAAGACGATAAATTTCCTCAGAGGCCTTTTTATCAGGCTTGAGGTTCTTTTACGTGACGTAAATCTACGACACGGGACCACTGACTTTACGTAATTCCCTTCTGAGGGAAGCAATGCTAAGGATTTTTACGCCCGAAAAATTCCATTGCCCTCCGCCGGGTTTGAACCCACGACCTTGGGAACTAGAGGCTAGCACCAATAGATTAGAAGTTTCATTTCCAATAGAAATGAATTCCAATATTTTTATGCACCCCGCTTACTGCAATGAAATATGTAACTAATATTGGAAGAAATCCTGATTTGTAATTACTGCTATCAATGGATAAACTTACAAAGTTTACACAGTAAAGACATTCTTTAAGAAGCTGTTAGTACCAAGGAGATAATACATTATTAATTATAGCTTTAGCTTTGCTTCGTTTACAACTAAACTTGACATCATAGTTTATTTAATGACATTTGTTGTGCAATCCATGGAACTGTAGCTATGATTATGATACACGATATGTATGCAAAAGATCCCTCAGCTGCAGTAAATATTTTTAATTCCTGGAATTAAAAATAATTTCCTGGAATTTCACAAATTACGCCTTTACTATTTACCCATTCTATCTTGACAAAAATTCGAGCTCGTAACTGTAACACGTGTGCTTCTCACTATATAAAGCAAACTTCAATGAAATGTCTTATTACGGTGAATTACCAGGTCAACCCTTAACGATAATATTATACCGTACGTTATTATAGTTAATGTAAAAGCATTCTGTAATGCTGAATATCAAGAATTAGCCCTTTAATAGAATGCGTCTATGCTGACAATGTTTTACAGTTTTAAATGCACATTTAATAGAAGCAACGTAAGCAGAGTTTCCTAGAATGTGTGAAACAAGCTTAACCTTTTTTGGTGAAGACGTCATTGATTTTAGAAATTGTAGCAATAGCAGCAGAAGAACCTAGTTATGTTTGTATTGATTTCTCATGTTGAGCAATATCTGAGTTCGGACCATGTGCAATCCAAATTTACATTGAACTTCATGACTAAACTTTGTCTTTATGAGGAACTTTCCTTTGAGTTGGAAGGAAAGCTGCATTTGCGTTTACGCATAATAGTTTAGTTCAAGCAAATAACAACACAGCACATCAACTGCCAGCACTAAAGTAGGCAAACTTCGCTGCCTTCATTGTTCACAGAACGCGCTAAACAATGATAGCAATAATTGAGATAAGCGCCGATTCAGCATTTCTCAAAACAAGAATTGGCAACAGTAATTCGGTTTTTAATTTAGGAAGACGGTATTAACAAAATACGGGACCTATTCGCGTCCGTACAAAAATTCTGGGGACGCTGGGCACACACGTAAAAAGAGGGGAAACTGTCACGTTTTTCACGAGACGAATGGCTAGTTTACGTAGGCCGCGTAATACTATCTAGGATTTGCAGTAGTATATTTTTGGATCTCTACGTAAGTTTATAAATGAAAACTTATGCACGAATGTGCCATTAATCAATCAACCTGTCAAAATAAATCACCCCTTCACTTGCATTCCTGGACACATTCTGACAACGGGGATGACATAAATGCTGTATTGTTTGGAAAACAAAGGAAGACAGGATCACTGCAAGGTGTTATACTCTTTCCCTGCTTGCTATTCTCAAAATACGATCGTAATTAATTTCTTTTGTTCTCCCCCTGAATGTCCTATTCAACATTTGATAGGATATTTATAACTGGGTGGGGTTGGTGGTCTTTGGAATGTGCGGCATTCTCACACAGCATACAAAGCCTCCCACAGCATAACCCAAAAATCGCGATAGATTTTTAAGGACATTTATGTATGATAATTAATGCCTCAACCCACTTACCTCCCATGTACCATTTAAGAAACCCCGACATTAACGCAGTATTTTATATGACAACACTGTGAATGCCAGAGTGATTGTAGTGTAAATTAGCATTATTGTATGACAATGATTTGAGATGTTTGTTAATTATAAGCATTGTTAGGAAATAAGTTTACACGACCTCACTGGAACTGACAATAGGAGCGGATAACAATGAGCGAGGGGGTGAGTTGTTTATTAATTAGAAGAGACAAGCAAATGACGTCAGAGTAGCGCGCTTTTCTTTAGAAATGGAGGGAATATCTCCCTAGAGCGTATGTGTTCGTAATTTTGATTGGATATAAAAATAGACGTTAATGTTGGCGCGTTTTATTAACCAATAGCAGCTCGATTATAATCTTTAGGCATATCGGGGTGAGGGAGTATAAATTCCGAGCCAGAGACGGGTAACGTGCAGTTCTACAGAATCATTCACAAGGCAAACGTTGCGCAGTTCAACAGAATCCTTCACAGGTTACACGTCGCGCAGTTTAAGAGAATCATTCGCGGGTTACACGTCACACAGTTCAACAAAATCATCCACGGGTTACACGTCGCGCAGTTCTACAGAATCTCTCGCGTCGTAAAATTAGTTAAAAGATGTGAAATACGCGAATTAATAATGTGCGGCAAATAAGTGATTATAGTTACATTCGAAAATATAACAGTTTCAGTCGGGCGTGTATTAAGAGTAATTATGTGAAATTAATTAATTAATTGTGACGGCAATAAAAGTGTAAAAATAAATTCTTTTATCAGTGTTATCTTTTAGTAACAACTCCTTTCCGTTTACACACCCTGTTTAAGAGATTTGCTCGACTTGTAATAATAGCTAGCCGGAGGACAAAGAATCCAAAATTTAAAATAGTAAAACAATAACAGGCGCTCAGCAAATAAGATAACATGAAAGTTACCGCGACAACATTCAAAATACAGCCATTGTGCAATTATTCAATTCAAAGAAACCCCATTCTGTCAAAAATCACGATTGATAAAGAGAAAATGCCACAGCGTGCCTGTAGTCCCAATAGGGTTCCCACGCCACCTAAAAGAAATCTGCGCTTGTCTTGAAATACTGTGGAATAATTCTGGTTCTAAGAAAATCCCGCACTTCTGAGGTGCGGCATTCTCACTCGGTATACAAAGACCCCCGCAGCATTCCTAAGACTACTATGTTCGAGCCAGCACACTTATGTATGTTAATTATTTCTTCACCCTAGTTTCCCCTCATGCACACTTAAACAACTCCAAAGCATTCCATAGACTGCTATTGTACAATAATCCATTTCAATCAAACCCGATTCCAATAGAAATAGTGACTGACAAAGAGAAATGCCAGGGGGCGCTTGCGCTCCCAATGGCGCACCCATCCCAGCTTAAAAATGTCATCAGCCGCCGAATGTCTTGAAATACTGTGGTTTTAGACTATCTTTAAGAAAACCGCGCATTCCTGTGTTGTGGTATTCTCACGTGGTCCATGGGTTGCAAGCATTCCCAATAGTGCCCCACCACACCTTCAAAAAATACTATGTTTTGAAATACTATGGAATAATTCCTCTTTCCAACAAAAATCACTGCATTCCAGCGACGCCTTTAAAGAAGCAGTGGGAACAGTGACATATCTAAATAAAGCACTTCTTCCAGCAATATTTGTGTCTATGATAAACGAATATGTCGCACGCATTCAATAGTACCCATCATCGCGCCTAAAAAAAGGAGCTCTCGCCAAGGTGTCTCTAAACGCGGTAATTCTGACACCTTATATTTATATCAGGAGATGGGTGATTTGCGATCCGTCAATATACAAAGAAACCGCATTCCATACTCTAGCAGCATAACAAATCCTAAGAAATCTCCAAACAAAATCAGCATGGAAGCGCGATTCCCCGGTACGGCAAGTCCTCAGAGAGAGATTTTGTTGTTTAAGGGCGTTCAACTGTTAGGTCATTAGCGGTCAGAGAGAGATTCCCTACAGGTCACGTTGAAAATATGTCAATACGCTTGACTTATTCTAGTCGCCAGCAACCAGAAATTAAAGAAAAAGAAATGAATTTGATATCTGACATCTCCCCCGAGAGAGAGAGAGAGAGAGAGAGAGAGAGAGAGAGAGAGAGGGAGAGAGAGAAAGAGATCCCTACAGGTTACATTGAAAAAATGACAATACCCTTTCCATATTCCAATCACCAGCAGCCTGAGTTTAAAGGGGAAAAATTCCATACATCACATCTCTCCCAAGAGAAAGAGAGTCAGAGACAGAAGAATGCGCTTATGCATATTTAAAGCTTTGAAATAAAATGTTTTCCCTCGAGAGGACGAATTCACGATGCAGTCAGATTTGGTACAGTCCGAACACAAATGCTGTCGGACTTAATTTCGTACACAAAAAAGTCATTCCAAACAGCATATTTTATTAATTGAGGAAAATATACTAGCGTTCCATGTTTTTGAAAATACAGTGGGAAAACATTACAGGATTCATTCAATCCAAAATCACCTCTACATTCACTGCTGTCACTGCGATAATACTCGCACTTCTTTATAGGTGAATACTGATTATGCGGTAGGGAATAAACTGGTGCATGTGAATGGGACGCAGGTTCGTTTGTGTTCACCTTGCACGTCTCTCCGTGTAAGCGAAAGGAATACGTAGAGACATCTGTATGTCACGCTATAGTAAGTCAAGGCATTCCTTTCGCACGAACGTTGTTGCCTCCTTTTTAAACCTCCTGATACATTTTGACGCGTGTATGAGATTACCGCAGAAGAGGGCTTCCTTGCTTCATTACGAACAGAAATAAATCTCTAAACGGCCGGGAATTTTCTTCTTCACAATTCATCGTTTGGGAAAAGCATGGGCATTCTTTCCATTCTAACATTACCTAGTCCCTTTTCAAAAATGTCAAGCTTTGTTCTATTCAAAGTGTATGTGTATCCACGAATAAAGCGCTTTAGTAGCTAAAAAAACCATTGGATCTTCAAGAATTGTTATAGTTTACTTTACTTTACTTCGAATAGTTTACTTTATTCGAGGCTAATAGGATACCATACAAATAGATGACAACTCTAAGAGATCAAGAATTAATATAATCCATTGACTAAAATAATCAAATGACATGAAAACGCGCCAACCTTGCACTTGCACTTTCGGGAATGTCAAAACTCTGCGCATGCATTTTAGGATATATAAGGACGTGTTTAGGGTAGTTGCAGCTACTCTTCACCGTAATTTCACACAGTGCTAATTAATTATATACGGGAAGAACTTCGCTGATTTCCTCGACGCCTGCAGCATCATCTATACCTGATTGATTTCTACAAGACATTCGCCAACTTATAATGTAAGGTGAGTAATTTTTTACTTTTTTCTAAAAGAAAGCGTATCTATTAACGCTGAATCACATTTTAAACAATACTTTGAATGAATGTACGTGTGTGTAGACAGTACATTTTCTCGGGAAATCATTTAAATTCATTTAAACTTGATTTTAAATTATTAAATATAATTAGCTCGTTAAAACCAACGTTTTTCTACTCATTCATAAATTATGTCGTTTATTTGCATCCACATAAAGTATTTAACTTCAACTGTACACATTGTACAAATTAACGATTATATTGGATATAACGCTTTACACGGCATCTTATCGGTGGGTGTTTAATATCTAGCCCTTTTTCGCGAAACAAAGAAACGAATGTGGCATATGGTAAAAATATCTCGCTAAAATTGAATTTCTAACATTGAATACATTATATTTGTTTACTAAAGAAAAAAGCAGGAAGTAAAGTCCGCGACATGGTGTATATCTTAAAAAGTAAAGCCTACATTTTTAAATGTAAAAGCCCGAATGTTAGATATTTTTTTTTTTTTTTTTGGAGTTTAACATGAATAATAGACAAATAAATATTTCTAAAAAAAACGAAAAAATCTTGTGTATTATAGAGCTTTCAGTGCTTCCTATCTGAAATATTTCTTTAAGTGTTAATGCATTGCATTACATTCAAATGACTTTCTCAACACATTCATACAAGCAACTTATGCTTACACTCACATGGCTTTCCCTGCACATTCTTCTTGTGGCTACATTCGCATGACTTTCGATATACGTTCTTCTATACAGAGAAGAGTATGAATATATTAGAAACATTACATTCACACGATTTTCTCTGCTTGTTCATATAAGCGACTTGTGCTTGCATTCACATGGCTTTCCCTACACATTCACATGACCTTCGATATACGTTCTACCATAGAGAGAAGCGGTTTGTGTATGTTAGAAACATCACATTCACACGACTTCCTCTACACATTCATATAAGTGACTTGTGCTTACATTCACATGGCTTTCCCTACACATTCAAAAGACTTGCTATATAGGTTCTTCTAGATAGAGGCGCCTTGTATACGTTAGAAAGAATGCATTCACATGAATTTTTCTACTCACCCATCTACACTAGACTGAAATACAACAACATAAGGTATGAATCATTTCGCATAATGACTTCAAATTTACTCCTCTTTACAGCAGCTAGAAAAACAAGCAAGTTTAGATACTTAAAGATACTATTTCAGGTAACATGGTAAACAACGGTTCCAGCAAAGTTAAATTCTACAGAGGTGGAGGCGACCGACTCAGTACTTCAAATCACACACATAAATAACCCGTAACTGAGCAAAGCGCAGCAGGCTACAGTGCACCAGCACCCCTCGCGGCAGGTCCGACTTCGTCTGCATCCATCGATAACGGACCAGGAACCTAACCAGCTAATATTGGTGTTAGTAGCACCCTTTTGCCCATCTTATCTGGAGGTGATTATATCATGCCGCCGCCTCCTGGGTTTGAGGATGTCGTTCTGGTTCCTGTGGTGGATGCTAACATGGGCAACGCCTCTGAGGGATATTGTACCTGCAATAACTGTGCATAAAAGACTGCGCTAATGCAGATACTTAGTGACATGAATGATAAGTCTAGATATAGATTATCCTTAACTGCATTTCGAAAATATACAGCTTTCTTTAGAACCATATAATACTAAATCATAAACATTCGAATTACAACATTCTTTTACATTCAAACTTTCCATGTAACTTACATTGTAGTTAATTCTATTTTTGCTTCTATTGGTACATCCTTAGCGGGAATGCCGGAGATGGTAGGCGACAAGAACGAGCTTAGCTTGCCCTCGCCTATCTTTTCGCAAGAATAATTGTCTCCACCTCCTCCTGGATTCGAGAATGTGGTCCCGATGCCTATGGGGGCTAGCTGGATGAACAGTTCAACCGAGGGGGGTTTGCAAAAGCCAGAGTTGCGCATACAGAACCGTGCTCTTGTAAATGCTTCGCGAATTGAACTTCTTCTTCTGCTATTCTCTTAATCTAGGTCGTTTTAGCCACAGGCTAATTCTCATTTGAATTCTGCAAACACATAATAAGTTCCATGTTAGTTATACTGAGATACCGATGTAGGATAGTATTAGATATATAATGATTTCCAGGGTTAATTATACCAAGATAGCCATGTACGATATACCGAGATACCGACGTACAACAGCATTGCACAAGCAATTAATTTTACGTTGCTATTTAGTTTAAATATCTCCGCCTAAACTGGTATACGCTGCGGTTCTCATTGCACGGGAAGCATTAGGTCATCCGATCTTGCACCTCCGGTTTGCGGCATAGGACTGCTTGAGTATACCCGTTGCAGTACTTCGAATGGCACAAGAATGTGTGGCTTGAAACGACGACATCCACCACATCGAAATTGCCACTTTATAACTTACCAGAATCACCCCCCTGAAAAGAAGAAGTGCAATTTGATGAATAATTTTATTTTTCCCCAAGTAAGCTGTTTTAGAAACAGCATTCTCAAGATAAAAGAAACCTGTGCTTTTTAGCGTCGTATTCTTTACGCTACCATACGCAATGTGGATTGTTTTCATCCATGACCAAGTACCAGTAGTTTTCCTTTTTAGTCTAGTCCCCCTAAATTTGGATTCTTTATACAGACTAAAATTAGGGAATGGAAGGGGTTGATGGTGTTAAATACCAGAACGAGAAAATTACACACATGAATATAAACTTTATTATATAATATGGACTTGTACAACATGATCAAATATTTCTTTCTTTGTAATGATTTTGCAAAGAACGTAAATCACTAATTATTGTTTTTGGGTTCAAACGATAATCTACTATCACATTAAATATTTCACAATTTAACACAATATAGAAAAAGTTCATAATTAAATTCCAAATCTTACGCACTCCATTCAATTACTGAAACTGAAAGCTAGATTGGCATTACCAAACAAAATGTATTATGTGGTAATGTAATGAGCAATCTTAATTTCCATCCTTAGAATGGCTTTCTTCGGAAGGGAAGTAAAGCCGGTCCCGTGTCGTATATTTAGGGCACGTAAAACAACCTCAAGGCAGATAAAGAGGCCTCTGAACAAAATTTCCGGTATTTCACGCCCAATATAGAATGGGACGCTAACAACCACAGCAGTTAAAGAGCGACCATAAATACATTTTTAAAACATATATTAATTTCAATGCCAGCTTTCTTGATACGAGGAATATATATTTAATATATTATTCTCTGAGCAATACCTTTGTTTTAATTTACCCAAAATCATTTAGTAACGCTCCCACGTTTATGATTTTCATTAATTATCGACATTGCAAGTTAATGTCCGTGAGCACGGACTATACTCTTCCGAGCGTCACCCTACAAACATTTACTCATCGAACCGTACTTCGCACTTTTAACTAAGTTAGGTACTTCTGCTCATCACAAGAATATACCATGCGTAATCTAAAACCTACAAAATATGTCCTTTAACTCACTCGTGCATTCTTAGTAGAAAGTAACAAAGTAACTACAATCTGCCAGCTTTACAATAGAATATTTCAGTACCTTAATAAATGAGCATAATAGTTCCAAATATTGTAAAGTATCGTCACGTCGTTCAGGCATCTCAGTCTGCCTTTATGGTAACAGAGTTGTAACCCATAAGTTGTCTGTCTCAGACTCGTGGTAGACTACCTGTCGACATCATGTAGAGTCTCTTTGGACTGCCTTTAGACTGTCTCTCCACCTCGAGGAGGCGTGTGTAATTTCCCCCCTTCCCAGATTATATTAACATACGGAAGGAACGAAGCTTCCCCTATTGGGCTTTTCTGTGCATGCGTGCATACCAACACACTTTTCCAACATTCACACACACTCTGACTCGCACAAAAGTACCAATTGCGTAGCTGTAACGCCACCACTTACATGTTTCTTTTTCTGTAGACAGGGCAGTTGTCCGTGCATATACCGCGAGAAGACATCTGGTCATGATATGAACGCATGTTAAACACTGTGGAATGCACGATGCCGTTGCACTACTCTTTGTAGTAATAAGTGTAATGATGTGCCTCTTCTTCGCAGTCATCCTCCGTTGTGCAGTGGTTACTATGCTAGCATCTACTATGCTAGTTCCGTAGATGGTGGGTTCAAACACGGCGGAGGACGATAGGTTTTTTTCGGTCGTAAAACTTCCTATCATAAATTCCTTCGGAAGGTACGTAAAACCTGTGGTCCCTTGTCATAGATTTACGGCACGTAAAAGAACCTCAAGCGTGATAAAGAGGCATCTGAGCAACATTATCAGTCCTTCACGCCCAATATAGAATGGAACGCTAAGGAACACAGAGTTAAATAGCGTCCATAAATAAAAGACTTCTCCGTGCTCACTCCAAAAGTCATCATTGCCACCATAACCGGTTCATGGCGTCACATATAGAGGTGATGAGGTCTGGCGGAGAGGGAGAACTCTTCTACACGCTGGAACATGTTTATTTACTTGGATACAAGAGAATGCTGAATGCAAAACGCGGATGGACCGCGTGGAATAGAATGCAGAGGGTCGAATGATGCAGAGGTGATTCTGTCGTATTGCAGAGGGCTCTGGGGAAAATTCTCCATAAGATCTTGATGGCGTTGTTTCGAAGAGTAGGGTGGACCAGTTGCAAAGGAAAGAATAGAATGCCTAGGGTGGAATAGAAGGGCGCAGGTGTGTATTTCATGTCATGCAGATGTTGGGGTTGTTATTACGAAATGCTGAGGAGTGAGGGGAAGGGTAATAAGTTGCAGGTGTGCGTTATATGCCTGTTTGGAACAGTCGGGCGGGCTAGGTGCAAAGCAAAGAGTGGAATGCCTAGGTTGGTATAGAAGGGCGCAGGTGTGTATTTTTTTATGAAGCATGCAGGTATTTGGGATTGTTATTGCTGATGGGAAGGGTAGAAGGATGCAGGTGTGTGCTCCATGCTTGCAGGCGCTAATGCGGGGTGAATAGAATCCAGTCTGCCTTTGTCGGGAGGACAACAAAGGAAGATTTTGAATGCTGGGGTTTATTTAGGGATGCATGAGAGGAAAGTGGAGTGAGGTATTAATTAGCATACATAAATGTTCTTAAATCCCCATCGCGAGTTTTGGAATGTGCTGTGGGGTCTTTGTATACCGCGTGACAATGCCGCAAATTCCAAAGACCGACAACCCCACCCAGTTATAATTATCCTGTCAAATTGTGAATAGGGCATCCACGGGGACAACAAAAGAGATCAATTACGTTCGTATTTTGACAATAGCAAGCAGGGGGAGGGACATAACACCTGAAAATGACACCTGTTATCCTTTGTTAACCAAACAATACAATATATGTCACCCCATTGTCAGAATGTGTCCAGGAATGCAGGAGAAGGGTGATTTATTTTAACAGGTTGATTGATTAATTGCACACTCCTGCATAAAGTTGCATTTATAAGTGCACGTAAAGCTCAAAATACACACTATTATTCGCCGCTTTGAGCAACACAATCTTTTGTGTTGAGCTTCCTCTATGGACTACTGCTGCTATTAAGACATTATGATGCGGCCTACACTGTAAGCACAAGAACTTTCAGCAAAAGTAATGGTGCTGCAAAATTTTAATTCACCTAAAATAGCCAAAACCAACCTATATCAGTTTAAAACACCATCCCTATATCCCACAATTCACACAATACCTAAAAATAATCTATAGAAACATACACAAATGTAAACTTTTTAAAGAATAGCTTTTTACAGCGGATTAATTATTTAAAATAAAGTAAGTAAACCTAACTTTTAGAAATAATGTCAAAACTTTCAATACTAAACTTATAAGATTGCTACAGCAGCACTGCTTTTACACACTATATGAATACATAGACAATTTAAATACAGTAAAACCTAAATTTTACGCCTCTGGATTAACCGTTCGGATTATAACTGCCATCATTAAGTGCAGCCGAGTTCAAGGAGGTTTAAGTTTACTTAAAAGTAAACCATCAGTAATTTGTTACCATATGAAACGTGTGCGTGAACACATAGCACGTCTGTTACATTTCGCGAAAGTTGAGTTATTAACGAAACATATATCCTGATTATGTATGCAGGTAATTTGAGCATGATATATATATATATATATATAAGCAGATGGCTTCAGTATTTCGAAAATGATCAAACTATAAACAATGGAACAAAATTCTATGTTGCATCGATTCCCATGCGAGCACACTAACAATGTTACGATTTTTTAAAAATGTATTATGATTGATCAAATTTACATGCTGTGCAAGTCTCTGTGAGAAATAGAATATAATAAATGATTATTAACACTAAAACCAAAGTGGCATCGTTTAACTATGGAATATGGATAACATATTACACAGAGATTTAAAGTGACACTCAGAGAGAGAATTAGTATAGTTGAGTAAGAGATCCTGTGGTATCCGTCTCTTTAGGAGCGGGGGTAGGTGGGTGCGTACGCTGGAACGTCTAGCAAGTGTGAGAAGAAGCGAGGGGCGACTCCAAAAATTGATCATGGCTTTGAAATGTTATGCATTAAATACAGAATGTACATGTACATGTCAAGAGATTGTTTTGAACCGTGTATTACATAAGTTTGAGTTTCAAATCACAAAGTGGCGATGCAATCAGACAACAGTAGTGGTGATAATGTACAGTGGTCGCCTAGCGATGTATCTATAATACTGACAAAACATGGATGCAAATGACTAAGCGCGCGCATTTGTATTATTTTATAGAGCCAAAATGTATACCTATTACCGCACAGCCATGCCCCGCAGACAACAATCACCTTTAACGCCATTTTTCTAAATATATAAGAACTGTAACATAGGACTCGTTTGTTTAGTGTTTTTTGTGTAATTGGTTATTAAATCTACTATTTATATTAGTTAAGATGGATTAGCCGCCATTTTCGATTAATCGTCCACCCCACTCCTCCACTGTAACAATAATAAGGCTTCTACTTTACATTATAAAGACTAGCTGCGTGCTTTTTTTTATCCTACTTTCAAATTCATAGGTTTATGAATGAAATTCTACATTTCTTAAATGAAGAATTTCGGACTATTTAATGACAGACAATGGACTGAATGCTCTAAATATATAAACATAATATTATAAATGTTGTAGACATTGCCATGCCCAGTAGTAATGTAATTGTTTCAATGGCTGATCATAATGGCTGCTTGTTGAATTATATTGATTCCTTCATGTATGGTGTCAAGTGGGCCCTGGTTTGAGCAGTCTTCATTTTAAAATATAAAATAAAGTAATGTAAACAAATTAATTAAAAATAATATGGAATAAAATATTCTATGTTACAAGAGTGAAAATATTTCACATATTCATTGAGAAATTCATAAAACCTTAACATAAATATTACATAAAACCCATGTAACATTAATCAGTATTACTGACTTACGTTTTCAACATGACACATAAAACCATGACTTTGTTCTTGTAACCCTAATAATACTGTTTAGAGTGGTGATGGTCAAAGAAGCTTCAGTGAATGGTGCCTTAAATGGGGGGATGGGTATCTCCTTATTAAATTATACAGGGTCTTCAGATTTATTCGCCGTTACCGCCAGCTGGTTGTCCCCGTATGACGTCAATACTTTGAAGCGAGTTTATCAAAGATGCCTCTGGCAGAGAACTAGCGAAAGATGAGTGGAAGGGATGGATGTCAACCGTTTCAAGTTCATTTTAGTGAAATGGGACTTGCATGGTACCTTTCCAGTATTTACATTTGAAACGTCTTTCGCTTGCATCTCATAAATTCGCAATCTCAGCATGTGAGCTGATAGGTAACTCAAATAATTGGATGGTTTCTATAGCGTAGAGTTTCTCGGCTTAGCACTCAACCGCGCAGTTTCTGTGATCGGTTGTCACTTCTATCTCGCGTGCAAAGAACGCATAAAAAGTCCAGTAAAAACAGTTCTGCAACGCCGCAGTACATCAAAACCTGCTTACGAAGTAGGAAAGGCATGCAGTCCGAGGTTCAATTCCACAACTCCCCTTTGAGAAAAGGTGCTCGCTGAACTAATAATGACATCATTCATTTAAACCGACTGGCGGTAAAGGTCGAATACATCTGACGACCCGTTATATTTGGTGACTGTACAATGCAATCAGTGCAGTGCATCCAGGATTGCTCACTGGTGCTGGCATTAGCGTATACCTTATGTGAATTCCTGGAAAAGTTGGCTTGCAGAAAATGAGACTGCTGATGCCGCTGCCAAGGCTGCGATTTTATCTCCCAGGTGTTTTAACTCTTGTGTGCTTCTGTTGATTTTAGCGCTCCTTTACGCAGTTCTGTCCTATCGTGCTGGTGTGATGAATGGGCTGGTATTCAAGGGAACAAACCTCTGAGGGTTAAACCCTCCCCTATCACCCGGAGTACTTCTTCGTGCACCTGTCGTTGTGATATTGTTTTAGTTAGTTTGCGTATCAGCCACTGCTGTTTTAGTCACAGCCACCTATTATCTTCTGGCTCTGCACCTATTTAAGCCCAGTGTAATGCGCTGTTGATGGTGCAACATGTTTTAATCCAGTGTCACGTTTTTGCTCATTTATACGTGTTTAGGTACTTCGATATTCCGAATTGGTTTTAAAATTAAAACATCTAACAAATTATGTGAGCATAACTGTGTGGGAACCAAATGCATGAAATGGAGAAACAAGATGCCATTTACCAAATGTAGAGCTGGAGTGAGGATCTCAAAAATTCAAAATCGGAATAAAAATGTTGAGAATAATTTACTTTTAAATCCATAAGTATTATTGGATGATGAAATTAATATTAATGAAATATAAATAGCAGAAAATACTTTGTTGTTTTGATGGCCGGTGAGAATGGTGTACAAAAAGAATTACAAGATTGAATGGGGAGGAAAATCGGGATTTTGGATAGAAGAAGAGGGTACCGGTGTAGAGAATTTGGTTATAAATCCTGAGGAGATGGATAAGGATGCCTTTTTGGAATTTAGGGAGAGGAAGAAGGCGCCGGTGTAGTAAATGAGACCGCCATTGTTTCCGTAGAGAAGCGGGAGGAGTAGATTGGAGGGATTTTGTGAGAGATGGTGTTTTAAGGTGTAGTTTGCTGCAGGTTATTATAATGGAATAAATTGTTTCCAATTAAAAGGATGGATGTAAAGAGTAGGTGTGGGGATAAATAGTGTGTAGAAATTATGTGTTGTGTAGTGTGTATAGAAGATAAAAGTGAATGAAAGGAAGTGTTATACAGAGGGAGGTGGATAAGAATGAAGATTTGATTATAGATATATTTAAATTAAATTATTGTACATTGAAGTATAAATGCTAATTTAATAATAGAAAATAGTGTTAGATATATAATTTTAGTTTGGATTAAATATTCTAAATGTTAACTTATAGGATATAAGTAGTTTATTATAGAGAGATCTGGCGCAATTTTTTGCGTTTATATGGGAAAGGATAGGGAAAACGAGGGTGGATGCGGAGGAAAATGAGTTTATATGGGAGAGATAGGGAATACGGGACTGATGCTACGCTAGACAGTGGTAGAAGGAAGGGGAATGCGCTTTATATGAGAGAGATAGGGAATATGTGGAGAGGTGCGAGGCTACACAGATGCTGAAGTAGGGGGAATATAGGCTTATACTGGAGAGATAAGGAATACGAGGGAAGGTGCTAAGATAGATGAATGTTAAAGGTGGAATGCGTTTATACAGGTGACATAAGGAATACGAGGAAAAAAGCTAGGATAATCAGAGATCTAGCGGAGTTTATACGGGAGAAGTAGGGAAACGTTGATAGGTGTTTTAGGGAATGGTTAAAGAAACTGTAAACAAAGAACCTCATTGTTCAAGAACTTTAACAACAAAACGACTCGAGTATAGATCACTTGTAAGGTATTCGAGGAGGGGTCTTTAGTGGAAAACCCCCACAAGTCAGTAGGGGACATTTGCGGGGATTGGCGCACTTAATATGTAGGAATGTGTATTCATATGCAAATGAAGTCCCCCACCTCCTCTACCACCCCCTTCCCCAGCTTCTTGGTACTTTCAGGTGCAGCTGAGGGTCATAAATCTATTTGAGTATAATGGAAGCTTGACAGTTAAGCAATTAAGGGTGTCCTTCACCTGTCAAAACGAACAAAGGGGGTCATAAATTTTATGCTTCTGTAACAAAGGCGGAGACATTATTCTACCCATTCCATACCCGGCTACGTGATTTCCTGCACTGCACCAACTCACCCCACTCGCCTTGTTTAACAACCACGTGCAGGGAGTTATCCATCACTGTCAAAATGAACAAAGAGGATGCAGAACGAAGAATCAGACGCTATTGTCCCCAGCTCTATTGTTTACTTTTAGGTGAAGCCACCTCGAGCTCGCAGTCGCATTGTTTAATGACCACGTGCAGGAGGTTATCCATCACTGTCAAAATGAACAAAGAGGATGCAGGACAAAGGAACAGATTCTATTGTATTCCCTTTCTATTGTCCGGAGCAAGGCTTGTTTAGAAAGACCAGATGTGTAGCATTTCCATTCCACTGCCATATAACAAAGAACAAGGTTTGCCTTTCACCTGTCAAAATGAACAAAGGTCATGATAAATTAGGGTTGCAGCAAGAGAACCTGAAGGTCGTTAACAAAGAAACATATTCTATTGTATTCCCTTTCTATTGTCCAGAGCAAGACTTCTTTAGAAGGACCACCTAGCATCCCATTCCACAACCCTATAACAAAGAACAAAGCTGGTCCCTTTCCATTGTTCGACCACCTGCGTGCTTAGCAAAAGAAACTGGGGAATGTTTATACTCGCTTTGTCTTTGTCCGTGTGAAAGACAGAGGTCAGTTTATCTGCTACACGTAAACAATTCAACAACGTCCGAGTCAGCCATCATTGCGTTGGCTTTGCCCTGAGGGGCTGTTCTCCCCGAATGTTTTCACGAAGTCCTACGGTTATACCCAAGCATAGTTAACAAGCTCTCTGTTTGGCTCTTTTCAAGCAGCGACTCCGAAAAAGCGCTTAATATATTTCATTACATACATTAAACTTCGGTGTATACTTTAATATCCATAGATCGGTGCTCAATTCTTACTGTAATCAAAAGTTTATTGCTAATGAGAAGTTGATGATTTGATAATATTATATCATTATCCTGATTATTGAAAGGGTGCTCAGAGGGTCGCGGCTCGAATCTTACCAGGCGAAACTCTAATGCGGAATAAATATTAAACTATGTGCTGGCAGATTAAAGCGTATTTAACAAATATAATTTAATTTTTACGTCATTACGATGTTTTAATAAGTGGTATTCTTAGGTGCCCAGAGGTCCTAGCTCGAATCTTATCCTGAAACTCTAATGCTTAATAACTATTAAATTATGGAAGCATGCACGAGCAGATTAAATACGTGTTAACAAATATAATTTACTTTTTATATGACATTACAATGTTTAATGAGCTGTATTCTTAGGAACCCGGAGTCCCCTAGTTCGAATCTTACCCAGCAAAACGCTATAATAAATATTAAACTATGTGAGCATAGGCGGTCGGATTAAAATTGCATTTAAAAATATAATTATTTATATTAAACCCTGGTGTATACTTAGATATCCCGATGCCTAGACACAATTCTTTCTTCTTCTCTCTTTATCTTTCTATCTCTTTCTTTCTTCTCGACTTGCACACATCCAATCGTTCACATATACACGAGCACTTGTACATACATCAACAAACATACATCAGTACACGTACACACACACCCACACACACGCACACACACTCACTCACACACATAAACGCCCATAAACACATTAGCCAGTGCGCTTACACGCACACACACATGCATGCGCACACACCCACACACACGCGCGCACACACATACATACGCATACACACATACACATACTCGCGCACATACATACGCCAGTACACACATTCACACACTCGCGCGCACACACACAGAAACACATACGCACAACATACATATACCAGTGCACTTACGTACACAAACGCACTTACATACACACTCATACACACATAACATTGGAAATTATTGCCTTTACAGAATTCAAAAATCTTTGTCTCATTTCACTGTAACCTAGCAAAATGTAATTCTTTTAAGGCTACCATCCTCGCATGACACCCACCCCAACACATTTTTATAGCTTGTGTAAATACTATATGAAGGTACTCTGAGTGAGAGAGGGAGAGCGCGCTAGAGAGGGGGAATTGAAGCAAGTAGGGATAGAAGTGCTGAGAGACTCTGCGCATGCGCAGCAAGAGGTGATGTCATTGGCTGCAATAATCACGTGACGTGCATACATCCCCTCCCCCAACCATGACTATTCGTCTTCAATAGAAGAGATATCGTCATTAATCATCGTTTTATTATTAAAAATTCAGTATGATTGTTTTAAAAAGGCCCGTGTCACCTCTATAATTAGGATACCTTCAATCGCTAGTCTTTATTGTGCCAGTGGGTCTAGATGTGATAACATCGTGTTCTCTCCAGGAATAATCAGCTTTCTAAAGTGATATCAAGGTGAAGCGGTCTACATTTCATTGAACAGTGATTAATACGTTATGACATCAAAAATAAGGATGAATAACTCTGCATATAAAGACATAATTCCTAGTGCATCAGGATACTCTTGTATTAAATGCAAGAAGAAATTCCTCCGAGGTTATGACCAGAGAAGGCATCAGATGTGTTGCAAGAAGCTCTTCAAATGCATGCATTTTAATGTAACCTTCAAAGATTGTTATAAGGTTCAGCGACACGAAGAGGTATGTGAAATAAACAGACCTCAGAAGAAAAGAAGATTGGAGCAAGCTAAACATTAGTTATTATCAACAATGGTGGACTGTGATATGAAAGAATACGAGACATCGTTTGAAGGACGATTCAAATCGTATTTTACACGATGCAATTCAACGAAGGACTTGAATATGTATCTGAATGAGGCAAAACAACGGATAAACCAGGCTGTACATAAAGAGCTTAGCATCCACAAGAGCGTAAAAATTAATCTTCTAGCCGAGTGCCGATTTCTAAACAGTATCGGAGAAACATGTGACAAAACATTTAAAACACGGAATCAGCCTGTTTCTAGACACTGATCTGGAGTCAATGATGGAAGCAAAATACAAGAAATTGGTTACTGAAATGGAGCAATCACAGCTTAAGGGTAGTAACTGGACCCTACTTGCAGTAGAAGGGGTTCGACTTCGTATCAACAAGTACAATCCGTTATGAGGAAGTAGCTGCATACCACTATCGGCAGCTGTTGAAGCAAGAAAATCCTGTATAAACATCCAAAACTTTAGCGATGAGAAATGTTTCATGTACTCCGTATTAGCTAAATTCGTCGAGAAGAATGCGCAGCGTGTGAGAAAATACAAACAACTTCAAGATAAGTACGACTTCAGCTGTGTTTCCTATCCTACAACACTTTCTCAAATACCTAAATATCAGATCCTTAACAAGATGACTTAATGTTTTCGGATTGGATGAGAAGCATGAAGTGTTTCCAATAAAGGTTGTTGAGACTGAACTACATGAACACCGTGACCTGCTACTATTGAGTGACAGTAGTGGAAAACATCACTATGTATATATAAAGAATTTTGAGAAGCTCGTTCGCCGCCAGAAAACCAAGCGTAATGGATGTGTTTATGCATGTAAGCGCTGTTTTGCGCATTTTGACGATCAGAGTGGGCGAAGTGGGCCGCAAAAACCACAAGAACATTCAGTCATATGTAATCAACATGCTGTTGCAAGGGTAGTTATGCCTACCAAGGAGAAATCAATAGTTCAGTTTAAAAATGTTGAGAGGATGTTGAAACTACCTTATTTCATCTATGCAGATGTTTAGAGTGAAACAAAGAGCGGTAGAGAGAATTGTGTGAATGTGAATGGAAGAAGAATGGATGTAGAAATCCATGTGATTAATGTAAAACAATGAGGGGGTAGAGAAAATCTTGTGAATGTGAATGGAAGAAGAGTGTGTAGAAATCCATGTGATGGTGAAACAGTGAGGTAGAGAAAATCGTATGAATAATAATGGAGGATGAACGTGTAGAGAAACAAAGAATGAGTAGAGAAAATCATGTGTGTAAGTTCATGGAAGAAGAATGTGTAGAGAAACAAAGAATGGGTAGAGATAATCGATGGCTGTTAATGGAGGATGAATGTGTAGCGAAAAAAAATATGAGTAAAAAAATCCTGTGAATGGAAGAAGAATGCGCCGAGAAATCCATGTGAGTGTAAAGTTAAGATAAAATATGATATTGTCGCCCCGACTCGTCTTTCATGTACTGTATCGTTTAAACAAAACTAAATGCATTGTAAAAACGTCAATACTGATTTGTATAGTTATGTAAAAACTCACTCACCTTGCATTGTATTCGTGATGATGAATGCTGCGTGTGTAGAAGTCGATGACTCACACCTCTTCTTAAATTAAAAAAACACCCCACGTTGCTATTTTTGAAGTTCTTTAAAATTTAAATGTGGAGTTAATAATCTCACAATGGTTCTAAAAGGCATCGCTAGCTATTTATATAGAGGTCTAAATCCCCCTGACTATGCCAGCACATTATCACGGTGGGAATGTTTACACGTGACGTGATTATTGCACCTAATGGAATTAACACCTGTTGCAAATACGCAGAGGCTCTCAGCATTTCCATCCCTACTTGATTCAATCTCCCCCTCTCTCTCTCTACCTCTCAGAGAGTACCTCCATAATGTCGTTACAGAAGCTATAAAGATGTGTGGAGATGAAAGTCATGTGAATGTGGTAGTCTGAAAAGAATTACATTTTACTAGGTTACAGGGAAATGAAACAGAGAGTTTTTAATTCTGTAAAGACAATAATTTAAAGTGCTAGCGTGTGTGTCTCTTTGTGTGTGCAATGGTGTATGTGTCTGTGTGCGTGTGTGGTGTGTGTGCGTGCACTGGTGTATGCGTGTCTGTGTGCGTGTGTGTATGTAAGTGCACTGGTGCATGTATACGTATGCATGTGCATCTGTATGTGTAAGGGGTCTGTTTATGTGCACGCGTATATATGAATGCTTGGATGTATGCAAGTCAAGAAGAAAGAAAGAGATAGATAGATAGTTAGTTAGATAGATAGATAGATAGATAGATAGATAGATAGATAGATAGATAGATAGATAGATAGATAGATAGATAGATAGATAGATAGATAGATAGATAGATAGATAGATAGATAGATAGATAGATAGATAGATAGATAGATAGATAGATAGATAGATAGATAGATAGATAGATAGATAGATAGATAGATAGATAGATAGATAGATAGATAGATAGATAGATAGATAGATAGATAGATAGATAGATAGATAGATAGATAGATAGAAAGAAAAAGAGAAGAAGAAAGAAAATAAAGAATCGAGTCTAGGCATCGGGATACCTAAGTACACACCAGAGATTAATATACATAATTATATTTGGTAAATACATTTTAATCTGATCGTCCATACTCCCTTAGTTGAATATTTATTAAGCATTAGAGTTTCGCAAGGGTAAGATTCGAACGGACCTCAGGGTACCTAAGAATATCCTACATTAAGCATCGTAATGATATATAAAAATTAATATGTTTTGCCCATACTCGTCTATGTTACTTAATTTATTAGTTATGAAGAATTAATGGTTTGTTGCACTAAGACTCGAACTCTGACCTCTGAATACCCGAGAACGAATTTCATTAATCCTGGTAATGCCATAATAATGTTTTACCCTATCCAAGTATCATTTTTTCATTAGCAATTAAACATTAAACTTTTGCTTGCAGTAAGATTCGAACACAAACCTAAGGATATCTAAGTATACACAGGGGTTTAATATAGATAATGATATATGTTAAACACATTTTTTGATATCGCTGTTTGAAAGACACAACAGAAGCAAAAACAGAGAGTTAGATCATGTATAACTATGCTCGGTGATTCTCGTAGGTCGTCGTGCAGGTTCGGGTGCTCTCAGAACTACCTGCAATATATGAATGTTGCTCGAGGGCAGAGTCGGTGGCAGGATGGCGAGATCTGTAATAAATGGCGGCATGGGCGCCAGGATGTCGAGAAAGTATAATAAATGGGGTGCTCCCTTGTCGAGCGGGGAATTTATGACATATCAGATAATGGAGCTTGCTCCGTGGGAACGGGGATGGCTCCACAATGCCTGAGACTATAACAAAGCGTGATTTATTACCCATTGTCTAGCGCTGCTGTATGGTTACACTCTCTGTCAAGCAGGAAAATTTATTGCACCCAAGTGTTCTCTGTTAAGTAGCTTGCCCCCGGGGGGTATGGCGACAGTCCGGCTCTTTGTTATATATCGCAGGTGCGCATTTTTAGAGAGAGAATGGAATGCAGCGGGGGTGGGGATTGCTACAGGTGTGGCCTTCCTAACGTGCACGTGTACGGGGATTGGAATGGGGAGAATAGCATCTGCTCTTTTGTTACAAGGCATAATTTATTATACCATTGTTCATTTTGACAGGTGATGGATGACCTTAATAGCACACCTGTCAACCTTTCCGTTATACATCACAAACTTTATGACCTCAGCTGCTACAAAAGTACCAGGGGGCGTGCTACTCCCTCTCTTGTTGAGAGCCAATCAAAACCATCGGTGAACATAGTAACAAGTGTACACCGATGGCCCAGCGCTGAGAATCATGCCATAAATCAAAGTTATTGCAACACTATTTTGTGGCTAACCAAACATTTACTTTCCGTATATGAAAATATTGCGCGAATTTATACCAAATCCCGAAATGGTGCCACTTCGCGAATTAATTAAAATTTCGCTTTATTTGCAAAATTTGTGTTTTATCGTGATTTAAATTCTCGCTTTTAATGATCCGAAACAAAATATGCAAACAAAATAGCTTTACAATGCAAAATACGAAAAACGCTTTAATCGCTAATTAACAAAAGCTAACACGTATACTTATGAAATAGATCAGAAAGGAGATTGGAAGGTTTGCTACAAGTGCTGTGTTAGCAAAGGTGAGTCTGAAGACACATTGGATAATTCTGAGGTGCTCTCTCATCACAGCCTAAATGTTGTGCAGCAGACCTGAAAAACAAGGGTATAAAAAACGAAATTTTAACGTGATACATCTGGAAATTACGTGTCTGAAAGATTAGAGGCTATGTTAAAAGTGCTTTGTTGATACGATTATTGCAATTTGTGATAGGAGTTAATTCATCCAGTTTTATTACAAAACGTAAAAGCTTGGGAATGAACTTAAAAATAAACATTGAAATAAATGATCAATTTAAAAATTTAATGCAGAAAAACGAGTAATATTAATATTAATGTTATATCTGTTTAAAAATACATTAATTAATGTTACTATAATTAAGAAAAGGTCTCATGGTCTGTAATATAGACAAAGGTGAAATATATTCAATACAGAAAAAGCATATAAAGCTTTTACTGAAGTGAATTTACACCTGGAATGAATTTACTTTAGGGTGTCAGCAATGTCCTATGATATTGTTGCATGCTGTGTAACTGGCCTAAAAGTTCACATGAAAATTAAATTAATATTGAGTACCCAGCACGTACATTGAGGGGACGTATACTTACTTGGCTGCGGAGGACCGAAACGTGGTGTGGAGGTTAAGAGGAAGGCGTGGGCTTTTAGTGTAGAAAATCCATAACACAAATCTTCTCGCACCCATGCGTTTGGGGTTCCTACATTATTTAAAATGGAAGGTGTGAAGAGATGTCCACCGATCCAAAGACCGGCTTACACACGCGGTCCGATTCTCACGGAATCCTGAGACAGATGCTATCCCCTACTACTCGAAACTAGTAAGCTACCAGCCAAGAGTGACTTAAAAACAATGTGTCTGGTATTGACAATGTATAACAATAATGTAACCCGCCAAATTATTAATATGTAACATCTCCCCCCCCCACTTACAAAAATGAGGCGTCCCAGCCGAAGAGAGAGAGAGAGAAAATTAAAAAAATACAAGTGAAATTGACATATGAATAATTTGTAGACCACCACAGACCCCCCTCCAGCGCACAAAATCTCTTCTAAACACTGGAAGTCCAGTGCACCAGGATGTAATATATGAAAGAATGACGAAGATTTTTCATTGTTTGTAGCAGATCGAAATATAATATGGCACCCACGAAGAAGTAACTTAGGTCCGTGCAGGACTGAATATATAATGTGACATACCACTGTTTGTAGCACTGAGATTATAAGACACCGACACGACAAAGCACAGAGGAACGTGCTGCGGACCCTGTCGACACAGACGAAGGAAGATGTGACTCCTGGGGTCGGTGGGGTGCCAAACAACAATCAGGCATTGATAGTATGTTACGGGGGGATTTTCTTGAAAACCTTCATGTCGCATCTCTGGAAGATACTGAACCTAAATACCAAGTTTGGTGTTTATCCGATTGTTCGTTTCTGAGTTATGCTGTTCACAGACACACACGGACATGTTTCCAAAAATGCTTTTTTGGATTCAGGGGGCCTCAAAACATATATTTCCGGTGAAATCTCGGTATCGAATTTTTGGGTGGAATACAACGCTTCCCCTACTTACCATACGTAGTAGAGAAAGTATATAAAAAGAATACAACACTTCCCCTACTTACTATACGCAGTATAGAAAGTATAAATAAAAACTAATAACAAATTTCCATTTGAGAAACAATAGAAGTATTGGAAAATCCAAACAAGTAACAAGGAATATCTCGGAAACGGTTCACTCCACAGAAAAAAGTATATGACATAAATTGAGTGTTTTAACGAGATCTACATTTTTTTGTGGACAAATATTTTATTTCTCTCTTACGGATTACCAGCTATGCAAAACCCATTTTTAATGAAGAGGGATTTTGGGTACATTTTCAGAAAATTAAAGATATGCATTTCATTTGTCATGAAAATATCTTAAACATATGATATTTTAATCAAAACCTTTAGAGCCATTTTTGAGAAAATATAAATTTTCGAAAAATTTTCCATGTAAAGGGTAGTCTGCTTGTAGGGATTTTCTTGAAAATCTTCGTGTCGCAATTGTGAAAGATACTGTGCCTAAATGCCAAGTTTGGTATTTATCCGACTTTTTATTTTTGAGTTATGGTGTTCATAGACACACATAAATGACCTCCCCTCGTACATTAAACACGTTGCTAGTATATATCTGTTTGCAGATGACAACAGTGTTCTAGTAACAAGTAAACATTTAAATGAGTGTGTTATAAAATGAGTGTGCTTATGTCCTAAATTGCATGTCAGACTGGTTCAAAGCAAACAAAACCTTGAAAAAACAAAAATAGTTAAACTCAACTAACCTCTCACCGCAAACCCAAGTAGAAATAAGAATTAATGATTCATTATTGGAACAACCTAACGAAGTCATATCTCTAGGTCTTTTAGTAGACAAGCACTTAGATGGGAATTCATACATTAACCACATCACACCTAAGCTTAATGCAGCACGTTATGCCATTCGAAGTCCGGCAAACTTTCATTCAATTGATACGCTTAATTAATTTACTTTGCTTGTTTTAATTCCATCATGGAATACGAATTATCTATTGGAGGAACTCAGTGGATAGTAAACGCATATTTCTAATACAAAAGAAGGTTATACGAATAATTTGCAACACTCATAACAGACAGTCATGCAAATAATTATTTCAGAAATTAGGTATACTAACCTTACCTTGTGTTTATATCTCCATCTTAAAATGTTATGCAAACAATCGACATAACTTCATTACAAACATGGAAGTACGCAGCTTTAACACTAGGCAAAAGGGAAATATCCATCGTCCAAATACAAAACTATCTTGCTTCCAGAAAGGTGTTTACTATGAAACAATTAAGATATATAATGCTCTCCCCAGTAATCTCAAGGAAAAAATTAGCAATTTCAATGTTTTTAAAGCCTCCCTAAAAGAGCACCTCTGTGATAAATCTTTTTTCTCTCTAGAAGAATATTTAAACCACAATTTAGCCTGTTGACAATTAAGTTCTCGTATACTACATATTCCTATAGTGTTAAGTTACTGTATTAAGCCAAATAAGAAATAGCTGTAATATATATTGAGCGGTGACACAGGCCGTAAAAGGCTAAGCAAGGTGCATTTTATATTCAGCACCTAACCATGCTAAATTTCAAAGTAGAGGAAATTTGATGTTTACTGTATATTTCTAGCACCATCATCTGAAATATTGTGCACTTTATATATGTATTTTATATGCAAGATTGTTTTGTTGTAAATATTTGATATTTTGTAAATGTATCTTAAAATTTTGACACTCTTTGCATATAAGCAAAGTTTTAAGCATTGAAGGGAAGAAATTTTGTATTCAGTAGATGTAACAATTTTTTAATGTAATAGAAATTTGATGCTTACTGTTTACGTTTTAGCATCATAGCTTAAAATGCTGTACATTTTATGTGTGCAAAAATAATAAGTTTATTGTACATATTTGAGAATTTTGTAACATCGTGACACTCCTTGCATGCAAGTAAGGATGTAATGCCTTGTGCAGTGACACAGGCTGTAAAAGCCAAGTTCTATTAAGTTCAGTATAACAAATATAAAAGCTTTTGACATGTTCTATGTTCAAGGCGGCCATCAAAGAACCTACGGGACGCATCCTAATCTAATGTAACAGACACACAGACACATATCCACACCGACACACGAACGGACCTTTTTCTAAAAATGCTTTTTTTGGATTTAAGGCGCCTCAAAACACGTATTTCCGGTGAAATCTCGGTATCGAACTTTTGGGTGGAATGCAATACTTCCCCTACTTACTTTACGCAGTAGAGAAAGTAATAAGCTTTAGTAAAAATAGTTTGTATACTCACTAAAACCATTGAGGTAGAGGTCATGTGAAAGTATCGCATCAGATTTTTACTTTCTCTACTACGTATAGTAAGTAGGGGAAGTATTGTATTCCACCCAAAAATTTGATACCGAGATTTCACCGGAAATACATGTTTTGAGACCCCCTGAATCCAAAAAAAAAGCATTTTTGGAAACATGTCCGTGTGTGTGTCTGTGTGTCTGTGTGTGTGTGTGTGTCTGTGAACAGCATAACTCAGAAACGAACAGTCGGATAAACACCAAACTTGGTATTCAGGTTCAGTATCTTCCAAGGATGCGACACGAAGGTTTTCAAGAATATCCCCCACCCCAGATTACCCTTTTTATGGAAGATTTTTCGAAAATTTTAATTTTCTCAAAAATGGCTATAACGATTTTTATTAAAATACCATATGTTTAAGATATTTTTATGAAAAATAAAATGTATATCTTGAATTTCCTGGGAATGTCTCCAAAAGTATTCTTCATTGTGAACGACTTTTGCATAACTGGTAAACCATAAGAGATAGACAAAAGTTTGCTACACAAAAAATGTAGATCGCGTTAAAATACACAATTTATGGCATATACATTTTTTTTGTTGAGTGAACCATTTTCGAGATATTACTTGTTATTCCCTTAAATTTTTCAATACTTATTTTCTCAAATGGGAATTCGTTATTCATTTTTTTTGCCTTGGATATGCAAAGAGTATTAATCTGCGGGAAAGGGAATGGTGCTGCACCTAGCAACCAGCTATTAAGAGATATGTATGTGCTTAAAGGCTACTGTATTTCCAAATTGCCCTTGTAAATATATATTCCCCTTACATCTACAAGAAAATTAGCAATAAGATAGACTCTGCAAATGTTTATCTAGGTTAACATGAAGTATATGGAGAATAAGCGTTTGTATAAATAGTTTGTACAAGAGTAGAGAAAGTCATGTGAGTGTAACACATCAGATTTTTTAAAAAAAGATTTAATTGGGAGTGAGTCCTCTGTTTAAGCAGTAATATTACGGATGTCATTGGCGAAGAAACTGATAAAGTATACATAAAATAATTAAACATTTTAAAATTATGTGATTAAAGTGCTATAAATAACAAACACATCAAAATCGATCATTTGGGTTACATATGATTAAAATAGTGCCTCCGTGTTCCTTGTTTTAGTTTTATTTCAAAGAATGAACGTTTATTTGTTAGTTAATAAAATTACTTTATAAATATTTTACATATTTATAGATATTTTGTGCTTTAAAGAAAGTAATAAGGAATATTAGCCGAAGGATCTGAGAAAATGTATTGAATGTCGGGTAGCTTTGTGTGGTTATACCGCCCGCGCATTGTCGTTGCCGCGCAACTAATGACGTCATAGATAATTTTATGCTTAATAACAATAAATATGATTTATGTATAGAAACCTAAAAGAAGAGCTTTAAAAATTAGCATCATTTTAGCATATTTTGCATTTAAATGCGATTAGATGAGAACGCTTAACTTTGAAATAATGCGTATGCCTGCGCAAGCTTTGCTCTAATGTTGGTTATCCTGACTACTCCAACTATTCACCTTCAACCATCTTTTCAGAAAGAGTGTGAGCGGTAAAAAGGTGCGTAGGACAAAGGATAAGGTACATTTAGATTAAGAAATGGCTTTTAAAATTCTTAAATATAATTTTAAATGAAGTTTCAAATATATAATAGAAATAACGTATTTTTTTGGGTGTATTGTAGTAAGGATTTGTTGCTAATGTACATAATAAAATGTACATCGGTATCCATGTGCATATATTTCGGCGACATGCGTATTATTTCAATTTGACGTACTGCAGTTGAAAGAATTTAAAAGTAAGTATCTGTAGTGGAAGAATAGTGGATACTTTATGGTTATTTGAAATTCGGCTGAACGAAATATTACTTTAAATCCGTGGATATACGAGTAAAAATGAATCCAAACGTGACGCAGTTACACACACAAAAAAAAAAGAAGTTAAAAGTTAAGAGACATAAGTTTGCAATGCAATTTCAAATAGAGTGACAACAAGCAGAGCAGGTTTTGGCAGAAACCATTATGGAATTGTGAACTTGAACTGCAAGTTCAAGTTTCAATAGTTCAAACAATCTTAAGCTAATTACCACGTTCGCAGCACGATTGGAATCAAACGCTTAATGGTTTAATAATGCATTTTCTGATTGTAGTCGAAATAATGGCTGAACCTGAGCGCGTTGGAGATGCAACAGAAGAGGTAGAGGATATGGAAGAAGAGGAGGAACATGCTGGAATGGATGCCTTTGAACAAGTATTAAAGCGTCCTGATGTCTTGGCTGCTTTACAGGGAAGACTCCATGCAGAAATGTTGGAGGTAGGATATTGCTCTAGGTCAAACATTTGTTCAGAAAGCATATGACAAAAGGTGTGCATTCCTTCAGAGGACTATCCACAGCTTAATTCTCAATTGCCTTTAATCATATCAGGTTCATAAGCAACATAGTGGATGTTGACAAAATAATTTTTTTTAACATAGCTAAAATTGAAATATTAAGGGAAAAAGTGTGACCCTCCTATATTCTTAGAAACATTGGGTAATTATGCAGAAGCTGGGCCACTAGTATCTTCTACTGTGGCTTAGGTCTGTTTTGCACACTAATGGAACAAGCATGGGATTGAGGGGTTGTGGATGGGGAACTCCCAACGAAAAACCCTTAAAAATCAAACTCCTCTTCTATCCCCCATATTCTGTGTGACGACTTTATTTACTATGGCGACTGTGCGCAGAGCCTTATTGAAGTGCCAACATCAGAACTTTATATTCTCGGCATACCAGCCACTACCAATGTAATATTTGACATCGCTAGATGATAAATGTGGAACACACACACACACATGCACTTGTTGAAATGTCCATGATATTTGAAATGCATTTTGGATAAGAAAAGAACCTAGATGACCAATAGATGTCACACGCAATGAAGACATGTGTAAAATAACTAATTCGTGTTTTCTGTAGAGGGGAAGTAAAAAGTGAAATGTGCCTAAACATGGGTATAATGCACATAACATAAATAATGTTTAAAGCAAAGCATACGTAAACTACACAATATATGTGCATGAAATTTTGGGAAAGTCTGCAATATATGAAGTTTAGAATTGTCTATTTTTTAAAATTCATTTTTACTTATTCTTTCTCATTCATTATTCTACCATGTACCTCGTAGGTACTCTGTATTCACTCTTAGGTTGATCCGCGGCAAAACAAACCCACGTGGTCAATGCACCGTGGTGCAAGCGGTAGCAATGCCCCCAGGAAAGTAGTCCCATGCTAATCTCTGAATTTTAGAATGAATATCCTTAAATAGTATAATATACAAATACATAGCATTTTATTTAACGCTGATTTACACCGTAAAACAGAGCTATAAGTCCCATGAGGCAATTCGTATGAGTCACCTGACATCTGGGTAGGTGCAGAATATTGTTTACAGCCAGAAACCAACAGTTATGTTTAGTATCATGGAGGACGGTGAATTTGTTTTTGTGTTTTCGTCGAATTACGTAAAGCATTAGTCGTGCAGACCATTGACTAGTGGTGAAAAAACAACAGTGTTGAATCTTTATTATAAGTTATGTGAGAAATATCCAACTCTTTCTGCGAAAGAAATGGTGAAATTAACTTCTGAGTTCACTGGTGTTTCGAGTACAAGTATAAACAGTCTTGTGCAGAAAAATCTGAAACGAGAAAAGTGGTTACACCCAGAAAAAAAAGAAAGCATATGAAATACGTGATGCAAGAATGTAGTGATTTTAAGAAGAATGCAATTCGCGTAACAGTGCACAATTTCTTTTTTAAAATGAGCCAACAACAGTTAATAAAGTGCCGCTTCCAGAGAGCGAATAAATTAGGCGACATTATGCTCTAGTTGTGGCCCGCACAACGATCCCACTGTCCCACACAGCGATGACGATTATGTTGTATTAAAGAAGTTGCTTTACCGTAACAGTGGTACATAGTTAACACAAGCTTACATAAAAAAAACCCTAACCTAAGGCTAACCTTCCCTGAATTCAGAAACGTAAGCTTATATAAAAAGAAGTTATCCCAACCTAAGGCTACGTTTGTTTTGTTTCGTACGCGATTCGCCTATACAAATAAAACACCGTCGAGGGGTGGGTAGGTGGGCACAAGCTATTGAACAGATCACATCTACTTCTAAACGCACTCACAAGGTAAATTATTCGCTTTTCTTTGGCTAATTTAAGCTACTTCGACGCCTAAGGCTACATTTGTTTTGTTTCGTACGCGATTCGCCTACATAAGTAAAACACCGTTGAGGGGCGGGTAGGTGGACACAAGCTATTGAACAGATCAGATCTACTTCTAAACTCACTTCACAAGGTAAATTATTCCCTTTTCTTTGGCTAATTTAGGCTACTTCGACGGGCCACAACTACAGCAGATTTGCCAAATTAGGTTATCGTATACCTGGTACTTTATTTTTCGGTCATTTATTTTAGAATTACATATCATATGTGCAAACATTTATTTTGTTGCAACTATCAATCTTATCACCTTTAACCCTTAACAGAATATGCTAGTGACCATTTCAGTTGTCAAAATAAGGACTCTGTTGCTTTTTAAGCGGCACATGGTCTGAAAGTGTATTTCTAGTGCGAATGGCGAAAGGATACATCACTGGTCACCTGGGTTTGTTTTGATGCGGATCAACCTAAGAGTGAATACAGAGTAGAGGAGATATTTCATTCCACACAAAATATTCGATACCAAGATTTCACTGGAAATACATTTTTTGAGCCCCTATGAATCCAAGAAATGCATTTTTATAAAGCAGAACTGACAAATACCTTCTCTACCTACAGGTTCTAAAGGTGAAAATGTTTTTTTTGGTTCAGGGTGCCTCAAAACATGTATTTTTGGTGATATCTCGGTATCAAATTTTTGCGTGGAATGCAATACCTCTACCTTTTTAGATAGAACAAATAAAAGTGCTTTTTAATTTAGGGGCCTCAAAACATGTATTTCCGGTGAAATCTTTGGGCGAAATGCAACACTTCTACCTAAGGCGTATGCTGTAGAATGAGTAAAAATGAATGGAAAAAAAATCGAAAATGGCGATTTTTCTTGCCAAAGTTTACGTATGCTTTGCTTTAAACATGTATGTTTGACTTCATCTATGTGTTTTCTTTTATGGGTTATTGCGTTTCATTTTTGTTTTTGCATACAATCCGTGCATATTTCTGTGTGTTATACCCATTTTTATGCATATTTCACATTTTATTTACTCTTATAGAAAACATACATTACTTATTTTATGTGAAAACACAGTTGTGATATTTACACTTTAATAAGCGTTGCGTGCGGCCGCCATAGTAAATAGTCGTTGCACAGAATTACCCTTTCTTCTCCTTTTACATATATTACATACATTATTTTACAATTCACCTTAACTCTAGAGGTCTCAATTGGAGACACTCCAACTTTGCAATCCAAAGCATTATGCACTGCGCTGTGAAAGCTGGATATACACAGTTGCTCATTCAATAGTATGCATGACAAGAACTACGAAATAAGAAAGCCGTATTTTACTTTCAGCGTAAATTTTCACATTTTCTTTATTCACAAAATTTAGGTCATCAGATCAAAATGCTGCTTCCTTTTTGCTTCAAGGAGGAGTTACTCGAATCTTCAATTTGTTTTGTCTGGTTACGGACAGTTCTGTATGTGTCAAGGCTATAGCATGCATAATACTTATGGAATTGAAATTCAATATGTAGAGGAATATAGAAGTAATGAGTTGATTTAGTAGAGGTCTCAACGAAGGAATTTGTCCCGTCCAAACTAGTTTCCTTGTTTATATAGCAAAATCTGGCAGCATTTTGAGGTAGGTTCTACCAATGTGAAGGAATGCATGCGAGCTTGCGTGTCACCATTAGTTACTAATTAATCTCAGTTTATATATAAAAATAATGGTAATGTTGCTGCCAGCCTCTCCCTGTCCATCACGTCGCTAAACCATACCAACTTTGTAACGTTGAAAAATGCGAGAGGGATGTGTTGGTTGTCAGGAAGGTGAGTGTCAGAGTTCCATAGAAGAGTGGAAGTGACGTATGAAGGGAGGTAGTGTTGGTGGAAAGGCCCGGGAGTGGAACTGAAAGGGGTTGTAGAAAATGCAAATACGAATGCGTAGGTAAAAGAGAGTATGATGTGGAACACACCCATTACTTATTGTACATTTGCATGGTACATGCATTACCTTAAGTTTATTTCATTAGATATGTCATAATCTCGTTATGAAATGTATTCATTTACCTATTGGGGAATTGCACGAGGTTATGTGGTACATAACTTAGCCAAAGGTTATTTCACCACAATACGAAGAGGCCCTCATTCAATTGAACTGCTCATTCTCACATTGGGCAAATTATATTTTTGGTTGAGTTAAGGAATGTAATGCATAGGCAAAATGCCACTATCAATTAATAGTTGGTGTGTTACTAGCTGTTAATACATATGGCAATAAAAGTCGTAATTAAAGTAAACAATCATATTTTTAAGAATACTTGTCAATCCAATCAGATCTTCACGTGAAAGGAAATAATACCTAGTAGTTTTAATAGTAAACAAATAGTCATAACTTTAATGATAATTGTCAGCCCAACCAGGTCTACTTGCTCTTTTATGATGCAAATGTTAGCCTTAAGTAAAAGGCTGTTTTTGCATTGGTTTGGCTAAAGAAACCTCATAATCATAAACTCACCCCAGTTGGCCATTTTAAACAGCAATGACTTTTCCCGCCTTCTCCCTCTCAGTGGCATGGATTATCTACTGCCAACAACACTCGCATTCCACAGTACTGCTACTCATATTTTTTGCAATTTTTTAAGTATGTAGATTGGCAGCATATGGTAATGAACAGGGAGAGGCTGGCAACAACAGTACCAAAATAAACTAAACCTAACCTCTAAGCTTATATCATAAACATAGTTAAGGAATGCACACTCGCATGCTTTGGTGTTATGCTTTGTGTTTATTATGTTTATTCACTCATCCTAAGCAATTCAGATTCAGATGTGAGAGTGTTATTAGTATAGTGATCATGGGCCTATTGACAGATATGGAACAATACACCTGTTTACTAACTGTCCATATTGATGGTTTCTTATGTCACAAGGTCTTAGAGGAACATGTGATTGACTAAATGTCAAACTGGTTAAAGGTGACTCAGGCAGTTGCATTTGTGAAATGGAACTGAGTACTTTGGAAGGATACAGCTTCAGTTCCTGCAATGGTTGTGTGGTTACAGCTACTAGTTTCATACAAACTGCCAAATATTGAAAAGCAGTCCTTGTTCAACCATGGTGTATTGTTAAATTCTCGGAGCTGTATATAAACTGGTGTTTTTTGACTGCAGATTGGAATACAAAAAATTTCAGGTGCAGGAAGAAAGCACCGTCAAAAATAAGAGGAAAGAGTGTAGCTTCAAAGTCTCTGTACATGACAACACCTTCCATGTGCATCTAACACTAGAAACTGTGTTTGTAGTGTACTGGCTATTGTGAGATCCACCATGACAAACTTATTTGGAGCATGAGTTAGGTGTATCTGCACATACTGTTGTTGATTGGTAGGAGGTTTGCCTAGACTGGTACTTTTGAAATAAAAAGCAAATTGGGTTAGAGTTACAGTGCAAACCAACAAAGCTAAGATGGGCAAAAGAAAGTGCAATTGTGGCCATGTAATTGAGGTGCAGTGGATTTTTGGAGGGGTAGTATGTTGAAACCCACATAGCATCTTTGTCATGCCATAGAAAAATGCAAGAGTCCCTCTCTTAGTGGTAATACAGGAGTACATTCTGCAGGAAGCACAATAGTCAGTGGTTGCTGGAAAGCCTTATAAATGAAGGTTTTGCACCCCTGATAGTTAACCACAGTGTTAATTTTGTGGAACCCTCTACCGGAGAACATGCCCAAAATATTGAATGGACCTGGAGAGAGATGGCTGTAAAATGGATATCTTGCAGAATTTATGTTCAAGCGAACAAACCCAGACCACAGCTACCAACTTCATGCGCTCTTCAAAGCAGCTAGAAACTATATACTCCACACCATTTGCGGACTGTTTTCATAAAACCTGCCTTATGCATTTTTTTTAACACATACTGTTCAGTATCCTCTACAAGCCTACGCAGCCAGCTTTAGCAAAACTCGCTTTATTCTGATATAGCACAGAGAATACAGCCATTTTTGCAAAATTTGCCTTGTGCATAGTAACAGTCTTTTCAAAACTTGCTTCATGCTTAGGTTTTCCAAAGACGTTTGTGGTATTGCCGTATTTTCTCATTCATTTAGTGTATAATGGGCAGTTCCACTGTCACATTTGGGACAGTTGCACATTTTTTACTTTCTCTACTACGTACAGTAAGTAGGGGAAGTATTGTATTCAACCCAAAAATTCAATACCAAGATTTCATTGGAAATACATGTTTTGAGACCCCCTGAATCCAAAAAAAGCGTTTTTGGAAACATGTCCGTCCGTGTGTGTGTGTGTGTGTGAACAGAACTCGGACACGAACAGTCTGATAAACACTAAACTTGGTATTTAGGTTCAGTATCTTCCAGGGATGCGATACGAAGGTTTTCAAGAAAATCCCCCACCCCAGATTACCCTTTACATGGAACATTTTTCAAAAATTTTAATTTTCTCAAAAATGGCTCTAATCATATGTTTAAGGTATTTTCATGACAAATGAAATGTATATCTTAAATTTTCTGGGAATGTCTCCAAAAGTATTGTTCATTGTGAACGACGTTTGCGTAACTGGTAAACCATAAGAGATAGACAAAATTTTATTACACAAAAAATGTATATCGCGTTAAAATACACAATTTGTTATATACTTTTTTTTTGTTGAGTGAACCATTTTCGAGATATTGCTTGTTATTCCCTTAAATTTTTCAATACTTATACTTTTTCTCAAATTCGTTATTCATTTTTTTTTTTCCTGGTAATGCAAAGAGAATGGAATACTCCACATAGCAACCAGCTCTTAAAATATTTGACTACAGCTTAAAGCCTAGCAATTCCCCTTGCATCTACAAGAAAATTAGCAAAAAGATTAACATCTCGATAAACATGAAGCATATGGAGAATAATTCATTCATTCATTATCTGTTTACCCTCCTCTCATGTAGGACTTACACCCCCCAGGACTTACAGGCGGGTGCCTGGGGTCAGAGGCCCGTCGAGGAGCAGACACTCATGGATCAGACAGAGCGTCCAGGATGGGTGATCAGCCCGATGCCTGGTATGGGATGAAGGAAGTAGATGAAGCGAAATGTGGGTGAAATGGATGAAAGGAAAGGTGATGATGGAGCAGTTGGTGGAATGAATGGCAGGGGAAACCGGAGAACCCGGAGAAAACCCGCCCAGACGCCGCTTTGTCCACCACAAATCCCACATGCAGGTCCCTGGGATTGAACCCGGTCCGCCTCGGTGGGAGGCGAGCGGTCTAACCACTCGGCCACGGCGCCGCCCATATGGAGAATAAGTGCTTGTAAAAATAGTTTGTACAAGAGTAGAGAAAGTCATGTGAGTGTAACACATTAGATTTTTTTGAACAAAACAGAGTGTTACTGACTGTTAAAAAGAATCAAAACAGTACTGCATTTCCAAAGTATGAAACATTCTTTATTTTCCTTGCTATAAATTACCCTCTTGTACTTTCACATATTCCGGAAAAAAAAATGCTTGAAGCAGGACATTGCATGAAATACAAAATTTACATGTTGTGTTAATAAAAAAATTCTGCTAATTGAAAATGTTACTGTAGTAAAACAATTTTTTCTTGAGAGATTGGAATGTTTCACATCATGTAAACAACATACAGCTAATGTTTGTGAATCCTGGAAATTGCGAGAAATAAGTTAATTTCTGTCACGTGTGGGACAAAGATGTTATGTGCCGGATTCTTTACATATTTCTGGTAAGACACAAGTATGTAAATGAATCAGTTAATTATATTCTAAGACTACACATGTGTAGTTTATGCAACATGTGTGATCTACTAATGAAGGAAGTTCTATGATATAGTTAAAAAAAAAACAATCTCATCTGTCTGATAGGTTTATTGTATAAAAGTTAGGATTCTCAAACATAAAGAAAATTCTATGGTTAAAAATTCACAAACTTAAGATTGTTAGGTTGAGTTTAATAAGCAGTGAAAGCTGACAGTGTTAACAATGGCCAATTAAATTAATTGCAATAATCGCAGTCAGGGGAAGCTGGCAACTTGAAGGTATCTGGACCACCTTTGTGCATGACTGTTATCATGGTCCTCTCAGAATGAGTTCTACAAATCTCTTTTGGATATTTTTGTCCTCAGTACAGCGCAATTACCTAATGTCCAATTGACTGTCACATTGATTATGTTTGCAGGATAAATTACATCATGATCTAAGGTGCTCTTTTGCAGTGTACTCGTGCTTCATTTATTTCAATCACATGATATGTGATATTCCTGTGGAATTTCAGGAACATTTTTGCAAGGTTTCTTTTGTTCAATGTTTTGCTTCATTGTATCTTGATCCACATAGGGTGGCATGCACCAACCTAGATTAAGCTCTACTTTCGTAAACTACTTCCAAAGCATTTTACTCCTTTCGGATACCTCCAGATTAAATTACTGCAGAAGTAAATGTCGGAGAGCACCATCATGCAGTATGTTACTACAGAATTAAATAGAGCACAAATATAAGTTAGAATTTACTCTCGCGACCTGAATGGAGTAATTAACCTGTTTATTGAACTAGAATACTGTATTGTGTATATTGTAAGATATTTTGACATATTCATGGATTACTTAGATTACATTGATCTCGATGAAGAAAACAGTGATTATTTAGATTACATTGATCTTGACAGAAAACAAGGGGAATGATAGTGGTATGTGAGAACTATATGATACTTATAGCGAGAGAAAGAGTTCAACAAATGTTTCGGTATTAGGAAAGAATCTTTTACATGCCTTTTGAACCTGCTTAAAGAGCTTTTACAACAAAACTCAAATTGCAATTTATTGTTATGCATCCTGCGAGTGTTTCGTGCCAGAGTATATAAAATACTTAAGCTGGCATTACACTGAATTTAATGTAATGTGACAGTTTAACACTGTAAATGGAGATATTTAGGATTGAACTTAAGGCGATGTAACTTAAGTGTTTGGCAGTGTCAAACTTTTCCTTCTCATTGCGTCAATTTTGCTGTCACATGGCAATTAGAACCAATTGACTTGAAACACTACCTCAAAGCAATAAAAGAACTATCAATCAATAGTCATTTCCATTACATTAAGTGCATGCCAACTAGACCTTTAGTTTACCAGCATTTTTTAACTTCATGTCATGTTAAGTAAAGTTCTTCGTAATTCTGGCATTACTTGCGATCTTATAAATAACCGTTCACCATGCGTCTGCTGGTAAATGTATTTCATCGCGTTGTTAAGAGTGCTTTTGAGGTTAAGAGCAAGGTACCTCCACATATAAATATACATGAGAGTTTATAAAATATAAGACAATTCTTCACTTTTGCAGATTTCCCACACATTGGGTGGAATTGACTGCATGCATGTGCCCCCACAAAATTCACATTTTGTGCCTACCTGTGAATGTGGTGAAGTTTTCCAAAATTGGAAGGGATATTTCTCCATCAACACACGAGTGATCTGCGATGCAAAATGATTATTAGAAATGTTGTTTCCAGAATTTTAAGCTCTTCAGTACATTTCCTGTCACTTGAAACATTACTCGTCCGTCATGACTTTCCGGCATTCCTCTTCCAGAATCTTTATATTGCTTTTTTTTTACACATATTGTTTAAATGAATTTTCTTTATCTCCTTTGCTGACGTTTCCCCCCTTTTCCTATTGCACATAACCTTATCCGTGATTGTGTCAAGTAAATCGTGCAAACAAAACCTCCGGGAGTAATGAACTCTTTCTTCCATAGTTGTAACTAAAAGAGTAAATTGTAATTGAGCTCTCCAGCATTACTTCTGGAATAAATTGCTCCCGTAATAACCTACTTCTGTAGTATGGACTTCTTTAGGAAACGTTACTTCCGAAGCAGTTTACTCCAACATGGTGCATGCTGCCCATAGAGGACAGTAGTAGTTTTGCAAACTTCAGATGCCACTTTGTAGAAGTCCTTGGCAGATTGCACAGTTTCCTCCTCCTGCATGGGCCATGCTTTACTGGCATACAAGCTGCTTCACATTGCTACTCCATGTACAATGCCATGTGAAGGGGCAAAATATTTCCAAGTAAATTTCTTGGAATGCTTTGCAAACAAAAAAAAATCAAGAAGTGTAACCATGAGTTGATTTTGGAATTCTGAGGATAGGTCATCACTCCAGATTACCACGCCTTTAGAGTCAGATTCATTTTGATAAATTATATCATACAGTGTGTTCATAAAGACAAATATTATGTCTTTCATCAACATTGGTATGGTGATACACTTGGGGTTGGGATGTTTGGAAGAGCAGCAATATTTTTTGCCCAGGTGCTTTCACTCATGCTCCTTTCGAAGCTCCCAGAGTTCCAGTTCTGCCATACGTTCTTTTTTTATTTATTCTTTTTATTTTCTTCTTTCTGAAATTGTGGATTTTTTTTTCTTTGAAGCGACTTCTCATTTTCCTCATCCTCGTTGCACTTGCGGACGTATGTTTTGGTTGCTCTGCCTTTCTGCCGAAACATAAACCAGATTATACCTGTAAATGTGTTAAAATTAATCTGTTTGCCTGTGACTGGAGCTAAATATGGTTACAAATGAGTAAATTCATACTATTACAGCATTATTTAAATAAAATCGGTGTCCTTTACATAATTTCGTACATATGGCGCCATGTGTAGGCAAAAGTAAAATTAAGATTATATGACTGTAGTGAACACAAACTATTGTCACATATACTTGCACTCCTGTCTTAGGAAAGAGGGCAATGCTGTTCTAAAATTTTTTTTCTCTTGATGCAATCAGAATAATTGCCTTATTTTGTCATGTGGAGGATGACTGATTTTGGATAGTTGAACTCAAAATGATATGGTCATAAGCTACTGATATGTGAATTAAATATGCTGAGTATATTAATACTTACTATTTTCAGAAGCTAGAACCACTTACAGTGTATCACACTCCAGGTGAGCAATTGTACCACTTGAAAACATACTATACTCTGCGCCAATCAAGAAGGTGATTGACAGTTATTAACCACGTGGCGGAAAGCTTTAAATGAATGGGAGGGGATGAATACGTCACAGTGGTCGTCATAGCAACCATTAGAAGGACCAATTAGAACTAAGATGTTTCCATAGCAACGATAGATGCAAATGCCATGTTGCGATATCGTAACATGTGATTGGCATGACGTGCGGGGCGAGTGACCGTTGGCAGTAAACATGAACTTATCTTCTGCTGTCGGTGAAGTTATAAACAATGTCCTCCCTTTAACCCCAGCTCGCTTATGTTTTTGTATCAGTTTAGATATTACCTGCGCATTGAAAAGTTCTTTTGCATCATCCTATTTATATGGTATTTGTGTTGCGTGTGTTTGAGTCCTTGTATTTGTGCGTGCGTGTGTTGTGTGAGCATTTATAATTGTGTTAACATGTTGAATGGATATTAAATGTTCAAAAATAGTGACAAAGAAGCGCAGCCGAACGAAAAACTGAGCGCACTTGGGAACCGAATTAAACTGTATTTGGTAAAAGCATCCCAATTAAAGGACAGGTGCGGGAAATAATATGCTCGGTGAGAGAATATTTCGAAGAGGAGAAAACAATTCAGTGGCTTGTTCTCCGCAATGTACCGATGAAGGAGAGACTAAAGAAAAGTGAGCTACTGGAACTTGTGAAAGCAAACTAACCGCCGTTTCCAAGTTATGTAGTCGATGGCATTGCTGCACAAAATAGTTGGCTTCCCCCTTATTGTCATTTTAACTGTTGAATTAATTTGGGCCAACAAAGGGTTATTTTGGGCGAAACTAAAGATTTCACTGTGCCGTCAGTAATAAAGCTTACAGAAGAGGCACTAACAACAGTAAAAGCTGAAAACTGGAGGAGAAAAGCGGTGACTCATACAAAGGGCATAATAAGTGCAGCTTGGGAAAATGAAGTTTTAGAAGAAACTATAGAACAGCTTGTCATTTCCGTGGGGAATTCTAGCAGCTCTTCAGATGATGATGGTGGCAACATTGTCTATCAAACAAGCAACAGCAATGATGCAAGTGATTTGGAAATCTGGCATTTTTTCCATTAGAATAAGCATCAATATTTCAGGTATGCCTCTTCTGTTAATGCAGATTTTTACACTGATATATTCTTGCATGTAGATTCATTATTTTTCAATTGTCTTCGTATACGAATATAAATAATACCCGCTCTACAATGCAGGCACAACCCAGTTGCGTTCGACACAGTTCTAGCACGTTTCCACGTGGTCGCGATGTGTGGCAACGTTGCCTCTCTCCGTGAAATGTCAATCACCTTCTTGATTGGCGCCGAGTATAATTTAGTATACACAAATCGGCTGATGGGTAGCCGTCTTTAAGCCAGTGCTACCAACCAATGAAATGCAAATTTCCTTAAATTCTATGTAGGGTACTGCTGTTGATATATTTCATGATCCTGTAATAAAGTTTGTAGCACTCAAAAAGTTGGTTTTAAAATCATATATAGTCACTGCTTTTTATGGAATTGCCCAATAGAGGTTAAAACAAGTATTTTTCTGACCGTGTTATGGCACTCCTGGAATAATTGTTTTGCTTGGTGGTAGATTGCAGGGCATATTGTTAGCCTCTCTCTGTTGAGGCTAGCTGTTATGCAAGTCGGTTGCCAGTCGCTACCAAATTGTGGAAGCTAAGTGTAGAAGTCTAGAATTTGGTTAAATAGTGACTGTGAATATAATATTCCTGCAAGTGAAACACTTGGTGGTGGGCATAAAAGAAGAAAAATAGAGGAAACATCTTCCAAGCAGTCATCATGATATTCAACAAAAATGCAGCCATGGTGAAAGGAGTTAGGCAAGTAACAATGTATAAAGACTGTCATACAGGAGAAAGAGCAAGCAAGATGCATTCCTTCTGACATACATAGGTACCTCAGCACCAGCTGGATAGGTTGTAGATCCCATTGAAGCTAAAGCCTTTAAATCAGTGTTTACTGAGTATAAGATAAAACTTTGAGATGGATCCCTAGTACCAATTTGTGCTGCTACATTTCAGAAAATAACAGTATCGTGGGATTGCTTGGCACTATCAAGAATGGGGGACTGCTCTACAAGAACAAAGGGGTGGCTCAAGAGCAATGTAGCAGAGGGAAATTAGTAGGTCATATTTGTCCCCAATATTAAATGTAAATAGGTGGGAAAATGTTTTGCAAAAAACAAAGACAAGAAGGCAAGGAAAGCTGTTTGGTGTAAAAATTTAAGACAGTATTCTATAAGAATTTTAATCTCAGTTTTGGTAACAGTCACAGTGACACCATGCAAGGAGCTTGAACTGAAAATAAAGGTTGTGGAAACTGAAGAATCCCAGGAAGTGTGTAAATATAACCTGTGCTTGCATAATACCCTTGTAAAGAAGTTCCACAGCATCATGAACACATAGTCTGAAGACACTTTAAGGGTTACCTTTGACATGTAACAAAATCTTCCTCTGCCAAAGCTTTTCATTGGTGTAGTCTATTACACATGACAAGTTTGTTTCTATAACCTGACAGATACTTGAACCAAAGCAAGACATTGATAACATATTTCACTATACTTGGTGTGAAACAGAAACTGGAGGAGGTGCAAATGAAATAGCATCTGCATTAAATTTCCTACGTTATCTGGAAGAAAGACTAGCGATATTGGAAGAGAGGAATGAAACTTGAGCTTTTTTCATACACTTGCACCAGCCAGAACAAAAATTCTATAATGCTTTGTATGCTGGCACATTTTATGGAATAGACAAAAGTATTCTCTGAACTTAACCACTATTTTCCTATTCACGAACATAATTTTGTGACACCGCATCTTGTATTTGATAGAGTTGAGAAGGAATGTTGGAAAAAAGAAAAGATCTTATCACCTTGTGAATACAGGAATATTCCAGCAAAGTTTGGAAAGCTGCTGTTTTGGGAAGAAGACTGGTTTTCCTATAACTTCAAAGGGAGGGCTTTTTAAAGAAATCTTGAAGGCTACCTTGCCTTTCAAAATTATGGATGCGCTGCAGTAACTTGCAGGGAAACCAATGGTAAGAATCGATGTGCCATTAAAGCGATGTATTTCTCTAGATCAGAAGTATGTTATGTTTTAAAGAAGAACATTCCTTCTTTCAAAGCCATGAAATGTGCTGCCATTATCCTCAAGGAAAACAACATGAGTACAGAAAAGGAGGATGTAGAGAAGCTATTACATTTTCTTACCCTTCCAAAGGATGCTGCAAGTTTGTATACACTCTGCAAATGATGAGTATGAAGATTATGACAGCTCACGGAGAATTTGAGGATGAAGAGAGCCCAGAAGTTGTGTAGAAGAGAGAAAATATTATTTTAAAACTTGATGTGTGAAACCGTCATTGGCCAAACTTCCGTTTACGAACTGCTGAAAAATGGGTTAAATGGCCTTAAGATGCGATAAAAGTAGGTTTAGTGTATTTGCCATAGTCAAAAAGTCACCGTTATTAGAACAGCACATTAAATTGTTCATTTTGGTTGTTTTCTAGAAGAATGGTTCTAACCTCCATGTTATTTCCTGGGCGATTGAATCCAGATACATGATGAATCATAAGAATGGGTAATTACAGTTGATATTTTGTAATTTGTAATTTTTGTTTTGTTGATTTTCGAATGTATATTTTTATCGTGCTTACAGTCATGCTCATGGATTTTAGCAAGGTGGTGACAGCTGAGGTTCCATGTTTGTTGTAGTTGTTGCAGGCTTTCCAACCGACTGTACTCTTCGTGGTGAATGGTAAATACGTTGGATGTTTTCAATATGTCGACTGTATCTCCCTGGTTCTTCTTGTCGTTGTGGGCTCACCAGCCAACTGTACTCTTCGTACTGCTACTTCATAGCTGCTGGATGTCTTCAAGCAGTGTAGTGTAGGCGTTGGCAACGGCCTTTTGTATAACTCAGCCCTAAAGGAACTCTCATAAACGCTACGCCAAATGTTTTCTTCCTCTGTACTGACCCCACAAAGATGACGTTTTAAAGTTGAACCAAAGCCCTCTACTGTTTAGATGTGCACATCAGTTTTAAGAACAGAAATGTACATTTACCTTCAAAAGACTAGAAAAGTAAGATTGGTACTGCGGAGATGTGATTTTCAGAAATGTCCCTTAATGGTTACTTAAGCATTATTCATTCAGTGTTAGTATCATAACAGACAGGTTTGCTACTGATTTAGTTTAAAACAAGTATGAGGCTAGCAGAGGCCGTCAGACTGCAGCGAACAACAGGGTCTTGCAGTTTCGAGATTTGCGCGAGGTTAGTTTAGGATTAGTGTGTGTATGAATCGGATTGAAATAATGGGTATATCTTATTTGGTTTAAGATGAGTATGAAGCGAGTGGAGGCCATCAGGGTAGCGAGCTGCAGCGAACGACAAGAGTCCTGTGGTTTTGAGATTTGTGCGAGGTTAGTTTAGAGTTAGTGTGTGTGTGTATATATGAAACAGATCGAAATAACAGGTATCAGAGCCGGAACTGGGTGGACTTGTGAAATAGTTTTAACAGCGGATATGGAGTGATAATCTAGAGTTGGCAATTGGTAATAGCAAGAAACATGATGCTTATTGGCAAGTCTTACTCTGCCTTTTCTTCTATTAAAGGTATGAGTTCTGCCATGGATGTTTTATTTGGGCAGAGGTGGAGGAAAATATCTGAGGGTTTCCTACAGTACTCTCCTAGTACCTGCAAGGTGTGATAAATCGGAAGGAAAACATACCCTGTGTTAAACAAGGTTTCATAAACAGTCATATGAGTGATCCATTATTTCAAATGGCAAAATGTACTCTAAGGTAAATTGCTAGCAATGGGGTCGAGGGGGCATTGGTGTCGAAGTTTCAAAAGCGAGTTTATGATGTAATAAACTACATGGTGGAATGTGAAATGCGAGTTGATGTTGCTGATGATGTTATAGTGATATCGTAAAACACGTGCTTATGTTGTTTGAAAGGACATTGGGAAGTACAAGGGGTTTGTTGGTAGAGTGCATCATAGCTCAGTGAAAGAAAATGCATGGCTGATATGCCAAAGTGTGTGGAACGTCGTGGGATCGAATCTCCATCAGTGAAAATTAAAGGACATAAAAATTTAATTAAGCAACGGTACGGACTTGGTGTATAATAGAGAGTGGCGGAAGAGTGGAGGTGAGCATGTTGGGATCTAGAAGTTGATACAGGAACATGAAGGGTAGTATAGAGGAGTGGAAAGGAATATAGAAAGTAGAGAGACTGTGGTTGTGGTGTGTATTTTGCCTTGCGTTGTCTGGAAATTTTGGTGTTTTTTGTTGAACTTTGGTTTTTTTTTTTTTTTTTTTTTTTTAAAGTACTTGGAGTGATTTTGGGGAGCTGAAACTTTGGTTACATGGGTATTGCCTATATTTTGTGATCAATTTTTTTTTTCTGTGCTGGGGTCCATTTATGGAAGTAGGCCCCAGTCATTTAATATTTAGGTATCAGTGGTATAGTTTGAGGTAAGGTGAGTTTTGAAAAAGAAAGCTGTTTTTTTTACTTCCAGTAGTTGATAAACTAAGACTATCCTAAAACATATTCTAAATTGTACAAATATTGCTGATTGATTTTCCCTTTGAAGTTGCTTGTTAATTAAAAAAAATATTGATTCCGGTTTTGCAAGATCAGTGCAGCTGTTAGAGAATGTTGTCACTTTTAAAAAGGCAAGAGAACCATTATATTCGGAAAGGCATTTTATAAACCTACTTATCTTGTATTTCTCTGCCAACTGCTACTCTATGGGTGGCATGCACAATGTTGGAGTAAATTGCTTTGGAAGTAACGTTTACTAAAGAAGTCCCCACTACGGAAGTAGGTTACTACGGGAGCAATTTACCCCGAAAGTGACGATGGAGAGCTCAATTACAGTTTACTCTTTTAGTTAAGACTACGGAAGTAAGAGCTCATTACTCTCGAAGGTATTGTTTTGTTTGCGCGATTTACTTAGGCAATCATGAATAAGGTTATGTGCGATAGGAAAAGGTGAGAAACGTCAGCGAAAGAGAGAAATATTTATTGGTAGAAATAAAAAAAAAATCCATTTAAACAATATGAGTGTAAAAAACGTGCGATAACCTGCATTACGTTGATCTTCAAAGCCAATGAGATACCGCCAACACTTGCAATGTGCGTTCCTAATTACTTTCCATTTTAGGTTTATTAGTTTTTTACGTTTGTGATTTATGGGAGGTTAGGATAGGGTTAGGTGGTTTTTTTTTTCTTTCTTTTCTTTATTTTTATTTTATATATAAGCTTAGGTGCCTGATTTACGGCAGGTTACTTTTACTAATGTTTTCAATGAAGACCCAAGTAATGCAGCGAGCCAAAACGTGTTATAAAGATGCTGGAAGAGAAATGCTGGACAGTCATGATTGACGAGATTAATAATTCTAGCAATGGGAAACTTACTGAAGAGCACCTTAAAATTCAGGATACAATGTTTTAATCTTCATTTTGCATTGCAGATCACTTGCGTGTTGATAGAGAAATACCCTTTCTGATTTCGGAAAAGTTCACCATATTCACGGATGGTACAAAATAGTAACATGCGTGCAGTCAATTCCACACAATGTGTGGGAAATCTGTGAAAGTGAAGAAGAATTGCCTTTTATTTTCTTAACACTCATGTATATGTGTAGGTACCTTGCTCTTAACCTCAAAAGCGCTCTAACAATGCGGTGAAATACACGGCCAGCAGACGTATGGTGAATGCTTATTTATAACATCTCCTGTAATCCGGGATTAGACTGAAGTTTATACTTAACTTGACATGAAAATGCTGGTAAACTAAAGGTATAATTGGCATGTACTTAACATAATGGGAATGACTTTTGATTCGTAGTTCTTTTATTACTTCGAGCTAGTACCGATAGGTTGTAATTATCATGTGAAATCAAACTTGACGTAACGGGAAGGAAAAAATTGATATCAAACTTTTAAGTTAAAACGTATTAAGTCAACTGTAAATATCTCCGTTTAATACAGTGTAAGACTGTCACATTACGTTAAATTCATCATAATGCCGGCTCAAGCTTGTGAAATATTTTGATACAAAACACTCATAGGGCGCATAACAATAATTGCAATTTGAATTATAGAGCTGAATTTGGCCCGAGTTTTGTTCAAACGTTCTCCAAGCAGGTTCAAAAGGCGTATATAAGATTCTTTCCTAATACCGAAATGTTCATTGAACTCTCTCTGTATAAGTATCATGGTTCTCTCATAGCACTATCGCATTTCCATTGTTTTTTTTTTGTTTTTTTTTCTTTCTTTCTTTCTTTCTTTGTCGAGATCATCAATGTAATCTAAGTAATCCATGAACTCGTCAAAAATATCTTCCTCCAAATACGATACAGTATTGTAGTTCAATCGACAGGTTAGTTACTCCATCCAGGTTGCAAGAGTAAATTCTAACCTATATTTGTGCTCTATTTAATTCCGTAGTAACATGCTACATGATGGTGCTCTCCGACATTTACTTCTGCATAATTTAATCTGGGAGTATCTGACAGGAGTAAAATTCTTCGGAAGTAGTTTACTCTCCCATGGAAGTTGCCGAGTGTTGACTTGAATAGTAGTTTACTACAAAAGTAGAGTTTACTCCAGGTTGGTGCACGTCACCCTATTTATTGTAAGCTGAAATAATGTATTCCTCCATGTTATGCACTGAGATCTGCCTTCCGCACGCTATTGGTTTAGATTGCTTGAACTGTCCACATGCTCTCATGAGCGCACACAACACATGCCTGTCCCTCCTTCATTGGTACCACGGAGCACCGAGGCAAGCTCTACAGTTCAGCTGACTACGTTGTGATAACTTCTCTCAATGTTTTACAATAAAGCACACAGTGTAGTGTTGCAGTAATATTATGCTTATATTCAGGGATATTCTGTAACTTTGTTGTTAAGAAGGCAACTAAAGTTATTTAAGCTTAAAGAACTGTTCTTAACAAATGTGCTGCTTGCTGCTATGGCATTCTATAACTTGTTTATCGCGATATTGTTTCCTTGCAGTTTATTAATTCACTGGAGTGATTAATCAAAAATTTGTGTATTCTGCAACAGCATTTTGTTTTCACACTATCAGCGCCATAATACCGACTACTACTTTTGCTACTTTTCCTTGCCAAGATGGGGACAAAGCGTGCTATGAAAACATCACACGAACAATATAAATTACATGTAGATTTTTATAACTCGCACCCATTGCTTAAAATAGCATGACTTACATTTTCTTGTGACCCCAAAGAATTAGATTTTTATGGGGAGAACTTGCCAAGCTGTGACACTGGCCATGTAAAATTAATTTAATTTTAGGTTAGAATGGCAGATAAAACAGTTCGCAACACAATTTCATATTGTTTTCATGCTAGTTTCACTAATTCATATCAACTATAATTATTGCTTAATTTTCTTTGTGTTTTTTGTTTTATTATACTTTTTAAAGATGCCCATCGCCATGCAGATTTTCCTGAAATTTTAATGTATACTCTCAAGCATAAGAAGGTACTTATTCTTTTATTCGTGATTTGACAAAGTTCATGTCATCTTGCATCTTAATCTTTGAGTGAAAATCGTTATTGGTGTCTGATAATATCCATATTATTTTAGGTAGGTATTCGTTGAGTGGAAGGTCATAGTGTAAAGAAAGGTTAGTTTCATTTTATAACCCAACTGACTTATGTTCTTCCTCTTCTAGCAGCATCAGTATAAATTCAATTTCTGTGGTTACGAGAAACTGATGAATAACTTTGATAGCCAATTCTTTTAGCAGATTGGAAATTCTCTTAAAATTATTCTGGGAATGAAAACTTATCGCTGTGCTACCCTACAGCTCTCAGAAGTGTTCAGTTCCGGATGCTAACCTAAGAATGAGGCAAATGAATTCATGAACTATGCAAATAAACACAAAATTTATCACTATTTGAACCTAAAATTCTTAAATTGATTACTTTTTATAGTAATAATGAAATTGTTGGGACCCTGCGCTTACCCGCAATATACCTTCTAAATACCTTCTAAACAAGAAGGTGCCCCTGCCCCACCGCCATGTAATTTCTCCACTGTATGCTTTTCACATGCAAACTGTCCTTTATTTTAAAATAGAGAGTTGAGGGTTGTTACACTACATCACTATGATCTTACATCAAGTAAGAATATCATAGTGATGTAGTGTAACAACCCTCAACTCTCTATTTTAAATTATGACACATCACTGTTACCAGCTTCTAAATCTTCAAAATTAGTCTATCCTTTATTTGCTGCAGTCCTTTAAAGTAAAATAAATTGTATTCCTTTCACGTGCAAATCCTTTCCTTGCCCCATTCCTTTAAAATAAACTGTATTCCTTCCACGTGCAAACTTCCTTCTTGTGTCGCTACTTTAAAATAAAATAAACGTGCAAACTCTCCTTCCTTGCCCTACTGGTTTAAAATAAAATATGTTTCTTTCACGTGCTAACTATCTTTCCCTTGCCCCATTGCTTTAACCCTCCATTACACGCACTGCAGAATGTGAGTCCGCGGTTGTAATTTTCCGTCAACAATAAATTAGAAATTAAAACTTTCCGTTAGCAGCTTTTTCTACCTTCCCCTCGTTCCTTAAGGAATCACTGGCAATAATCAGAGATAGTCATTGTCTGAAACAACAAATTGGTGAGGTGCAGAGCGCCAGTCCATGTGCGTGCATTCTTGTGAGTCAGTTCTTTTATAATTTATTACAGGTAAGATACTTTTTTTCTTGGTAATATACAATATATAAATAACGTTTAGAAAAGTTGTTTATTTCTTTATTTAGAAAATGTATTTATCCTAATTTCATACAATTGTGAACCTTGTCATTGACCAGCATTGATTAGGTACTAAAATAAGTTTTATTTATGCATTTTATTATTTTCAGAAGAGTGGATGATGAGCAGCTGTTGAAATGGCTGGACGAAGAGCTTGCTAATGAAAATTGTAGCGATCTAGAGTCAATCTTTGATAGATAGATAGATAATTTATTGTACTTTTTCCTACATACTTCTTTTTACAATGTTCCACTTATAAACTAACTTAACCTATGTCCCAATTTCCTTACCAGCTATACTGCTCTTTTTGCCTGGCACCCTGGCCTTCTGGCTCCTCTAAACTTTCCTTACTACCTTTTATCCATATTTGCCCATCTTCTCCTTCCTCCATTTGCCTTTCTACCTTTCTTATCTCTCTTACTTTTCTACTCCATTTCTCTTTTACTTTCTTTAAGAACTCCCCCATATTCTTAATTTGCTTTTCTTCTTTTCTCGTTAGCATTTTTATTGCTACTATTTTCCTATCCATTTTTTCCCATTTTTCTTCCCATACTTCTTGTCTCCATTCTGCTAATTCTTTGCATTCTGACATATAATGCTCTGTGCTTTCGCTATCGTCGCATAATTCACAAATTCCATTTTTTTTTTCCTCTTAACCCTCTCAAATACATTGCTCCTGTTCTCATCCATGCAAACGCTTCTTTTCCTGCTCTATCGCAATAATCTACATACCCTTCTCTTCCCCATTTCCTTTTTACTAATCTATAGAACCCTAGTGACTTTTTATTTTCTAAGCTTCCCCAAATCTCTTGTCTTTCTATATCCTCCACTCTGTTTCTTACTGCTATCCAAAAACCATCGCTATTTCTTTCTCCTATTCTCCAAATATCTCCCATTCCTATCTTCTCCATAATTTTTTCTACCCCTGTCCACCAGCTATTTTTATTTTTCATACTCTTTTGTTGTTCCATGCATATCTTTAAAATTTCCTCTTTATCTTTTCTCAAGCACCTAAACCAAAATTTTAATATCCTTTCCAGTATCACTCCCTTTCTTCTTGTTCTTCCTAATTCCACTAATGCTACTTCCCCTGGTGCTGATCTTGTTAGCCCCAATAGCTCTTTACAGAACATTCCATAACTCTGGTCTATTTTCCTACTTAATTCAGATCCTCCCCAAATTTCTACTGCATATAACATTCTTGTTTCCACCAATGTTTCATACATTCTTTCTAGCCACTTAGTTGGCATTTCCAATTTATATTTGCACATCCTTACTCCTGTCATTGCTGCCTTTCCTTTAGCCACAACCTTCCTGCTATGCGCCCCCCATTCACCATTACTGCTCAACCTCACCCCCAAATAATCCATCTCCTTGACAACTTCTAATTTTAAACCCCCCATCTGCCATTTCTCTTCTCTTTTTAGTTTATTTCCTCTTTTAAATACCATAACTTTTGATTTATTTATATTTACTTTTATTCCCCATTCTTCACAGTATTCTTGTATTCCGTTAACTGCTTTCTGTAACCCAATTACTGTTATAGCCCCGACCATAAGATCATCCGCATATAGTAAACCTGGTATCTCTGTATTTGCTATTATGGGGCAGTGCAGATTTTTTCCTTTCACTCTTTCTAATATGTCATCTATAAATATATTGAATAGTATAGGACTCAATTTGCACCCTTGTCTTAATCCTATTCTTTGCTCCGTCATTTCTGTAACTCCATTATTTTTACATCTTATACAGAATCTTACATCTTTATAAATCTTTCTGATTTCTTTTATAAAGTTTTTGCTTACCCCTTTCTTGCTTAATTTATATGCTAATGCTTCCCTATTTATTGTATCAAATGCTTTTTCAAAATCTGCAAAAAACATATATATCCTTCCTCTTTTCCTGCTCAAGTATTTATTATAGTCTTTATTATAAATATATTGTCTATTGTTTGTTTACCTTTCCTAAACCCAGCTTGATATTCTGACAGTATTCCTTCCTCATCAACCCAGCTTCTTAATCTATCGGCCAGTATACCTGTGTATATTTTTCCTAATATTGATAATAAACTTATTCCCCTGTAATTCTCTGGTCTATTTGCTCCTCCCTTTCCTTTGTAAATTGGTACTACCATACTTATTTTCCAACATTCTGGTACATCATTCTTTTCTTTAATTTTATTTAATAATTTTGTCATCATTGTTAGCCCACTTTGCATTTCCCCATATATTTTCCAGAATTCCCCTGGTATTCCATCTATTCCTACTGCCTTACCTTTTTTTATATTCCTTATTTGCTGGCTAACTTCCAGCTCTGTGATTTTACTGTCTAATTTCTCATTAAATATTCCTCCTTGTCCTACCTCTTTCATGTCTAACTTTATTTTTTTCCCATCTCCAATTAGCCTTCTAAAGTACCCTATCCATTCGTTCGGTGTAATTTCATTTTTGTCCTCTCTCTTCTTATTCATCATCCTCACTATTTCCCATATTTTTTTACTATCCTTACTCTCTATTGCTGCCTTTAGATTCTTTTCTATACTTCTCTGCCATTCTTTCCTCTTGGCCTCAAGCAAACCTTTATATTCCCCCTTAAGTTTCACCAGATTTTGTCTATCCCTTTCTTTCTCTGACCTCCAACTAATAAGCTCATTAAATACCTCCTTTTTTTTTCTACATTCTTCTTCAAACCACCCCTTAATTTCTTGGTCTTTTCTATGCCTTCTTTCCATCCCTACTCCTGCTCTTGTTAGTAATAATTTTAGTAACTGTAACACTTTTTCTGAATTTCCCTCATCCATAGCCATTTTTATACCGCACTCCACAATCTGGCTTGCCTTTGACTTTAATTCTTTCACAAATTTCTTTTTTAATACTTCTCTCCATTTATACACCTTTATTGTTTTTATTTTAACTGTTTCTTTATTCTTTACCCTCTGTTCCGGAACATTTATTTCCATCATTAGTGGGAAATGACTACTACCTACTACTTCGTTTATTATTTTAAATGTGGTGATTCTATCCTCCAGTTCCTCACTGCATATCATGTAATCTTCTACACTTTGACCATTTGTGTTTACGAATGTAAACTCCCCTCCTCGTCTCCTTTCATTAATCCATTACATATTAGCATGTTATTTGTCTTGCAAAATTCTAGTAATTTTTTCCCCTCCTTATTTATAGCTACATCCCTGCTTTTCCTTGGCCTTATCACATCCCTATCTTCTTGTATCTGCTCTTTACTTAATAACCTTCCATTCTCTTCTCCTATTCTCGCATTCAAATCTCCCATCACAATAAATTCTATCTCTGGCATCTTTTCTTGTATTTCTTCCATCTCTTCTTCTAATTTACTATAAAAGTTACTATCGTAAAAAAATGATGGATAAATTGTCATACTGTTTCCCTCGTTTGTGTCACTTTTGCCCGCATTAGGTCTTATGCTGCTCTAACGTAATGGTGCCAACATATGAATAATGCCACCGAAGCCGGTAAGATACTCAGCCTCAAAGCGTAGCCGAGAGATTGAGGGCCCTCAGCCTCAAAGTGTAGCCGAGGGATGTTTTTTAGAAGGAGAGGAGTGCAGCAAGTTGCGGCCGATGCGAAGCGACGACAGAGCGTAGCCCAGGGATCTGCGCGTCTAAAACTCCAATGATTCACGTTCACAAAACAACAGCACATCGCATATTCAGTGCATTTCACTGATTATTTAGGTTGGCAGTACCCACTTTGCATGGAAAAATGGCTACGTTTGTTTTCTGCCTAACGTTATTTGCCTATATAAATAAAACACTTAAAATGGGTGGGTAGGTAGGTACTAGATATTGGAGAGACCACATCATGTTCTAAAATCACTCCTAAGGTAAGTAATTTCATTGCTTTTTCACTTCCTTATTCCTAATTTAGGTGGGCAAAAGAAAGACCTAATGCGAGCAAAAGTGACACAAACGAGGGCAACAGTATGACAATTTAGCCAAAATGATATTTCTGGTGGGCTATATGCCACCCCTATTCCTAATCTTACCCCATTTTTTTGCTTAATTATTGACCATAGCACATTGGTGCCTCTATTCTCCATTTTTTCTATATCAATTTTTTCCGAATCATTCTTTACAAACAGACCTACTCCTCCTGATGCTCTTCCCCTACCGCATCTTTTCCTTGCCTTTTTCTCTAGAAACTTGAAACCTGCAATTTCTACTACCTCATCCTTTCCTAACCATGTCTCTGCTACTCCTACAAAATCCATAGAACACATAACATTTTTCATTTCCCCACTACCTATCTTATTTCTTAGTCCTTCCGCATTCCAAAACATTAATTTTAACCCCTTTCCCTATTTGTTCTTTGACTGTTCTTGGAATTTGAAACTCTCCAACATTTTCCCGTATCTTGTAGTTCGCGGTTCCATTTCCTTTTCTTCTCTTACATCCTTAAGCTGATTATAATCCTTGGCTAAAACTTTTGAACATTTCTTTTTTTTTGTTTCATCTGCTTCACTTATGGACCCTACCGGTAACACTTCTCCACTTTGTGATTTTCCCCTCCTTGCACTCTCACTTTTCCCTGCCTCCCTACCCTCACTCAGCACAATTCCTGCTGCCGCACCTCCTTCTTCTAGCTCCTCCCTCTCGATTATTTCGTTCACCAATGTTGCCTCTTCGCTTTCTCCCACCGCTGCCAACTCTTCTTCCTGCCTTCCCCTTGTCTCTTGTTGATGTATCTCCCTTGTCATCTCCTCTCTTCTCTCTTCAAAGTTGCTTCTTCTGTCCTCTTGCTCAGCTGTCGCACTTTCATTTTGTTGACCTCTTCTCACCCACGTTTGACTTTGCTGAAATTCTGCTGATGGTTTCATTCTCTGTTCAAGTCTTTGTCCTGTGTTTTCCGGTCGGTCTATAATTTGCTGCAGTGCATATGCTCCTCTAGCTTCGTTTCTCTTGATGCTCATGTTCCAATTTTCACCTTCCACTATTAATTGTAGCCCTCTTAGATATGCTTTTTTCCCTACTGCTCTTGCTTCATTCATTCTTTTAATTCCTTCCGTTGGTCTTGTTCTTCTTTTCTATAATCCTGTTCTATGAATATTTTTGTCCCCCTTAGTCTTCTTGTTTGTCTTAAAATCTCCCACTTTTTTCTCATTGTTGTCAGTTTCACAATAATAGGTCTCGGCTTCCTTCCTTTCTTTCCTATCCTAAACGTTTCTTCAATTTCCCAGCCGAACATCTGTATTCCCATCACCTCTTCTATAATTTCATACACCATGTCTTCCAGATTTCTTCTGTCCTCTGCCAGCCCAAATATTACGCAGTTTTTTCTTCTCTTATCCATTTCGAGTCTTTTTTCCATCCCAACTATTCTTTCTTTACATTCTGATATTTGTTTCTCCATTTCCTCTCTTTGTATTTTCATTGCTTCTTTCAGCTCTCTTGTATTATTATCCATCCTTTTTCCTATTTGCGTTCCCATCTCTCTTATTTCTTCCATTATTTCGTTCATCTCTGTTGGTCCCAGGTTTTACTCTACTCCTCCTGCTCCGTTACACGTCCTTCCCCTCTCGCTGCTGGCTTGCGACTCCAGAGTTCATATGATATCTTTCATATTTTATTAATGATAAAGGGTTCCTTACCTTGTAATGAAAATTAATACTCCATTACGCCTCAGAACAGCATAATCAATACTATTTCCCTTTGTTATATTTGTTATATATGATCCTATAGCTCAGTTCTCCTGTACCATACCACCAATTAGTATAATCTAGAATTGCAAAATGAGTGAACACATTCAAACCACTTCAATATTGACGCAACTTGAAAAAACGTCTTTATAAAGTACATCAAGAATCACGTTTTCCATCAAATACAATTCAACAGTCCTCCACTTCACAGTTATAATGCACTCCACATTGTATATAATTTATAATTACTGCACATGAAACATTCGAAGATATCGTATTTGAGGAACTAAATCCACCACCGACCAGTTAAAGTTGCCAAGAAAATGTTTTTTCGTACACCTTTCCACACATATCTTCTCACTTCGCAGCCATATTTAAACTGTCCATATACTTCCTTGTACCATGTGATCTGTCGCTCGGCAGCACAACCTTCTCTCTCGGCAGCCGGTAAAGAACTCTCAATCTTTGATAGTGATCACAATTGTGAAAGTGAGCAGTCTTTGGACGAAGGTGATACTATAGATAAATTTGACTTGTATGGTTGAAAAGATGGTATGTAATGGAGTCATCGACCTCCAATTTAAAATAGAGTAAGAAGAGCTCAACGTAATATTGTCAAGCATTTACCAGGAGTCATACGAAGCAAAAAACGTCAAGTGTCCAATTGATTCTTTACAGCTTTTCTTCACAGATGACATTTTAGAAGAAATTGTTTGCTATACTAATATTTACATATCTCCCATTCATTCTAAATATTTCAGGGAAAGGGATGCTGCAGACACTAACATTTCAGAAATCAAGGCATGTTTAGGTCTTCTTTTCTTGGCGGGTGTTCTGTGAACCTCACACACAAATTTACAAGATCTCTGGGCTGAAGACGGTACTAGGGTGCAGTACTTCAGACTTTCAATGGGCATAAGTCGTTTTCGATTCTTGCTGACATGCATGAGATTTGATATCAGAACCAGAGCTCATCGGAAAGAAACAGACAAATTAATCGCTGTCCGATTCTTGATCGATCAGTTCAATGAGAACTGCAAGAAACATTACAGTTTATCAGAACTAGTTACAGAGGATGAAATGCTGGATGCATTCAGGGGCAGATGTGGATTTATACAATACATTCCATCAAAACTGGCAAAATACGTATAAAAATTTTTGCTCTTACAGATGCGAAGATGTATTATACTAGTCATTTAGAAATATATTGTGGAAAACAGGTGGATGGGCTATATTTCTGTGACAACACATCTCATGCTATTGTCAAAAGAATGGTGAAATTCATATCCAAATCTGGCAGAAATGTAACATGTGATAATTGGTTCACATCAATTCCACTTGCGGTTGACTGGTTGGAGAATGACAAGCTGACAATAATTGGAACAATTCAAAAAAACTTGAAATTCCTCCATTTATGACAGTAGCAAAAAATTGTCCTTTGGAATCCATCAATTTTGCATTTAGGAAGAATGACACTTGTTTCATATAAGCCTAAGAAAGACAAGGTCATTCTGGCTCTGTATACTTTACATGATCATAGTATTGACAGTGATTCGGAAAAGTCCAAGCTATAAATCATAACTTTTTATAATGATACCAAATCTGGTGCTGATAAAGTTGATGAGATGAAATGTATATACAAGAATTATCAAAAGATGGCCATTTATAATTTTTCCTCTCCTGAATATTGATCCAATTTACAAGAGCAATTTAAACTCAACCATTCCCATTGCATGATTATTTGACAAAGGTCATTCAGATAAATTCCAACGAACATCAAGAACCATATTACGGAAATTTTGGGATTACCGAAAGCTGAATTTACTCTTCAAGCTCCACAAGCAACTATTTGAGGAAGATGCAATTTCTGTGATAGGAAGAAAAACAGACCAAGATTTTGTTGCAATAAATCTGTGTGCCTGGAATGTGTCGCAGCATATCTGTGCAGTGAGTGCAGTGAAAATAACCACCATGAATGATTTGCCTAAAATTGAAAGTGATGCTGGAAAGAACCATTTCTCTGGAAAAACTATTTTTTTTTTTTTTAAATAACTGTTGGTTAATATTTCATAAAAACAGTGAAAAAACAGAATGTACGTTAATTTCAGTGATTATAGTAAACGTTCTTGTTGGTTTAAGAATGAACTATGACTTAAAATTATTTACTTACACATTGATGCTCAAAGTGAATTCAGTGCTTTATTCATAATATTCAGGTTCAAATATATCGTATTTTCTAACCATAACATTAAAATTGTTCATTAAACTGGTATAAAATGCAATGCGGACTCGTCCGCACGCGTGTAATGGAGGTAGAATGATCGCGCGTGTAGCGGAGGGTTAAAATAAATGAATTGCAGTGTATTCCTTTCAAGTGCAAACGTTTCTTTCCTTTAAAACAATCTATTGTTTAACAAAGGGAAGTGTCAAACAATGTGAACAATTATAAATCCATCATTGTTGCAAATTTAGATTCTAACTTTTTCTCCCTCCACTATGGCTACGGCTCACTCCTTTAGCACCTCTGACCATGTGACATACCCCACTTGGACCACTTCAATGGTATGGGAACAATCTTGCATGGAGGGGAATCGGAAAATGCCTGGATATAGCAGGTAAGCGCAGGATCCCAACATTTAACTATTACCCTTTTTATTACGATATGAGATTACACATTTATTATCCTATTAAAATTCATCTCTTAAAACTTATGTTGGGAGCATCATTTACCAATGCTATCATGTGGAACATTGCTTACTGAAACGTAATCTGTAACATTTATATTTTATGCTAAAATGTTTAAATAAACTTTTGATAATTAAAATGACAAGCTTCTATCGTGCTTTTCCTCTTACAGCAGCATTAAAAAGTTGTCTATGCAAATGTTGTGTAACAAATGCGTTAACATGAGAGTATTGGGGTTTGTTGTGTTAAATCTTTATTCCTAAGGAAATTTTGTTACGAAGTTACAGAATGCCGATCAATGGGTTAGTGGTTTTTAAAAGTTTGTTAGCCTTAAAACGTTACAGAATAGCCCTGATTATAACACTAACTTGAGAGTTTAAATGAATACCAGGAAAGCAACAGATTTATTAAAGCACGGAACTATGTTGTGGAAGAATAACAATGCTAAAAGCCACCAACCAATGAAGTTAATTTCTGCCAAATGCTCCTGTTTACATCTACTTTCGGCTTACAATAAACAGAATATAATATAACACCTTAATCAATAACATCAATTTATAAATGCACACTAACATTAATCTAACATTGGGTAAAATTTGGAAACCACAGACCCAATGATTCCACTGCGGCTCATCTTGGACTTATGGCCTATGCTCTCTTACTCATTTAAGACAAATACAGTGTACAGAATGCCATAGCAAAGGGCAAAGAAGCTTGATAAAACTTCCGAAAGATTAAATTTAAAGAGTACCAAAACCATAAACACTATGTTTTAAACTAACAATGTTTTTTGTGCATCCCTCATCAGAGGCCCACAGATAATCTCCTTGGTAGCTGGCTAACCAGTAAATTATGCCTTTATGTAAAACACGACACAATACGGTAATGTTCGAATAGACACATGATGTTACTGCACACCAGTAGTTTCAGTGATGTTTGCTAGCCACAAAACCAAACTTCTCCTTTAAAAACGCTTAGCATAAATATATTACAAAACTGTTTTCTCCCGTATAATACAAGTTTATAACTACTAAATATCTATCACACATGCCAAATATCAATTTTTCCTGCCTATGCAGGGAATTTGCCCATAAGAAACAAAGCTTGACTGCCAAATAAAACTTTTAAAAGTTTAAGGAATAAAAGATTTATCCATCACACTGTATTTCATTCGTTGTTTTGAGTGGCCCTTATTCTGTATAATTAACGTTGATTTTACTACACCAATGTTTGTTTGGTCATAATGCAGATCAGGAATAAGATAAAATGCAAAATATACAAGTTATGTCTCTGCATATATTACATTTTAATTGTAAATACAGGGTTATCAGATTGGGTGGCCATGCTCTTATCGGCTCCTGGTCTTGGGCACACACCACTTACCTGTTGAGATTCCAGTTCCTGTTAATTGCATCACATATGGCATGACCTTCTGACTCTCACCACATATGGCAAATGAAGGCAGTAGATAACATTCTGTGGCGGTTTTCAGTTGTGTGTTAGTTCAGTAATGGTCCAATTTACTACAAAACGAAGACTTCATTTGTTGCATCTTTATAAAACACGAATCTCCGTCTCTGCCGTAGAGCATTTTGGGAATGCTTTCCTGATATTGATCCCCTAATAGAAGTAGAAGTTCATAAAATAGTCAAGGAATTTAAAACTACAGGATCAGTGCTAGACTGAAAAAAAAAAGTCACATTTTAACAAAAGAAAAAGTTTAGCATTGCACAGTTAGAATGTTTGCCACAAAATCTTTCTTGAAGTTAGAGCAACAAGCAGGAGTCAGTTATGGGTCAGCACAAAAAGCGACAAAACTACTGAAATTACGGCCTTACAAAGCAGAAGTGCAAGTTTTGGAGAGGGACCCGTAGAGAGTAGTTTCGCACCTGGTTTCTGAAGTCCATGCATAGCAGCGAGATAAATCCACAATTTGTGTTATTCAATGACGAGGCATGGTTTCACTTGAATGGACAATTTAACTCAAAATAATCACTACAGGACAACTCAGAATTCAAAACTGATACATCAAAGTTCACTACATGATCCTGAGGTTGGTGTTTTGTGTGCTGTGAGTGCAACTATAAGATTGGCCCTATTTTTATTGCGAAACAGTAAATATTGCACGATACCAAACCTTAATTTTGGAACAGTTTTTCTCTGAATTGACAGATGAGCGAAATACACCATGCGGTGACAGAGTGATGAGTGTAGGGATTTGATCCGCTCAATTCCCAGATCTCATGCCTGCAATTTTAACTTGTGGGGTAATTTGAAAGTGTATAAATCTAATCCCCAAACATTACAAGAACTGTTAATAATAAAAATAAAATAAGAGACAAAATAACCAGCATATCTCATGAATTGCAACATGTTCATGATAATCTATTAAGATGCTGCAATGCTGTCTTGGAGCACAAGGAGAAGTTTCAAACATCCTCTTTGATAAATAATTTATGAAATAATAATGGTTCTAGTTGATCTTGTCCGTTCATCCTATTTGTTTTGATGCATAAGATGGTTAGGGGAAAAAGTGTCAGGAGGGAAGTAGTACGTGACTGCAACCCAGGTGGTGGTAAAAGCATGGCTGCTTCATCTAATGATGCTGTATTATAACTAGGCTAATGGGTTAAGCTGTTATATATATACTCTGAATTGTTATAAAGAAGTGTGTGTATGTACTATTCATGCATGCATTATTAAATAAGCCTGTTCAGTGGAAGAGTAGCACTTCCCCCTGCATTTAGTTGTAACATTTCGGAAAAGTGCTGTGATAGCAACTGAGAAATTAGACAATCGTTAGCATCTTAGGCTACTTAAAATAGATATTTAAACTTAAAATGTTAAAGAATTGTGGTTTAAGGAATTTAATGGGTAATGGTTCCATAAGTGTGAATGAAATGCTGAAGAGGGACAGGAACGAACATGCATATATCACAGTTTAAGAGATGTGAACACTTACACAGCCCGGAACCAATAAACCCACCCACCATTTTCAACACTTTCTTATATACTAAATTCATTGTGATATTTCAACAAAGTACTCCATTTTGTTAATACTGGCACTGTGCAGAGGAAACTGCCAATGCAACTGTTTGTGTAAGCTGCAAAAATAGCATGTTTTTGCTTCTAGTACGTTTAATTTAACTTTGCGCACCATTAAACTAAAAATTAAGGCAAGCAGCTAAAGTTTACTCTTGCCTTCTTTGCTGTGTGGTTTCTGATATAATATCCATTATTTGAAGCTTATTCTCACACACAGTAACCTAAACCTTACCTCGGGTAAATCACGAAACCAGTGTACCTTGTCCGTTCACTGCGGATTGCCTTATACTCATTCCTTCCTTTCTACTTTACTTTTTTTAATGGTTTAATGACACTCTTGAATATTAATCATATTTATTTAGTGTCAGCCTTCTGTATATCTCTCAATGTTTTTCACTCAAATGTTGGAAGCTCTTCAGGAAGAGTTAACTACATAGCCACAAAGGTCTAGCCAACTAATTAGTGGGAGTAGACATGAAACAAAGCCTGTATCTTAGATCTGGATGCTTATTAAATCCAAACATGGGAGCAGCATGAAAGTGAGCATATTATACTCAATTTTGTAAACTGGATCAGTAGGATGCCATCAGAGGTATCTTTGTAGTACACTGATTTGTTGCATCTTTTTTTAAGTCATTCTTTAATTAAAGCCAATTATACTTTTGCATCACCATTGGCCTGTGTGGTGAGGTAGGTAGGTAAGCAAAGATTTTTTCTAGAGTATTTAGTGCACATAAATTTGTCCACTATAGTCATGTTTCTCACCTGAAATGATGCTGGTGATTCATATTCTTGTTGTATATGTTGTTGTAATTCCTTATGATAGTATTCAGTTGTGTTTAACCGATTATTCAATAATTTGAACACTGGTTAAGACCAAATAACCATTAAATAGCTTATGGATTTACATTAGTTAGCTGTTTAATTTTTTGTTTGTAGAATGTTTTATTTAAGATTGCTTTATAACAATGAAGGTTATCAGCGACCACAGTAATATTGTTACATAACAAATAGCAATGTATGTACATAATTTATTACAGAAGTATTAGAACTGTTCTCATAAACACAATACTTTGAACTTAAGTAGTATATACATTGATAAACAAAGTAGTTTCAATATCAGGCTTTAGCAAATAAAATAACATTATATAACAGACAACAGTTTTGATAACTTTTTTGCATCCTTCGGTGGTATTAAATAAGGAATACAGATAACTTTTGAGGTTGAAGTCCCTTTCGTTCAGTAAAGCAGGACACTCAAGGATAAGGTGATATGTGGATACTTCTTGGGCGAAACATTTTGGTCATGGATCTTTGGTTGGGTTCATTAGATAACCATGGCTGAAGTTGAAGTGACCGATGCACAACCTGGTAAATAGGATGCTTTGTTTTCTTCAGAAATTAGTTTGATTAAGCCGGTTCTGTAATATATTTCTTAATAAGTTGCAGTTTTGAGGGTGTCGACTTCCATGGTTTGTCCCAGTGATCCACAATAGGTTTTAAACATCTTTTTCATATCCTGAAGTGTACCATCTACATCAGTTCCAGTTTGTTGCAGCCTCGTAGCAGATTTAGCTGCCACATTTTACTTTTTCACTTCTGATAATGCCTTTATGCTACAAAAGCCATGTCAATGAGATTTGGTAATCATTCTTGTAGTGATAAACATTCTTAAATAAGTTGAATGAGTGGATTCTTAGAAAATGTTAGTAACATGGTAAGCGTTGACATGGAGTTTGAGAAAATCAAATTAGGGGATTTTTGTGCCTTTAAATACGTATTTCAATTGCTTTGAGAATGACTCAGGCTTTGCAGGAAAAGATGAATAATCTGGTTGGTGATGGGAGTTAATTTCTGAAGGTGAGGCAGTGACTGTGGCACTTTCAGGTCAGGAAAGGTTTGAGTGTACCATATAAAATTGAAGAACTGAGAAAGATGGTCAGTTCCTTTTTGTGGAAGATTTTTAAGAAAGCTATTATGTGTAGCATAACTTTTACTTTCATTAAGCCAGTGAAGATATATTCATTAAAGAGGTGATTTTAGTTCAGATCCATTTAGAAAATATTGGATCAAAGTTCTTATTTGAATTGTTGGCAAACATGTTAGCAAACAGTGTGCTGATAGTGATAGGGTCGTTATATTTAATGCATTATCTTCCAGACTTTTGGGGAAGGAAAATATTTTACACCCACTAATTGACTATCTTAGCCCAAAGAGCTGAAATCTGAGTTCCATTGGTGATGGAGATGGTGAAATAATTAAAAGACTGGACCATTGTAGACTAAAGTATGCAACATGCTTTTGCTCTAGCTTCTAATATGTGCAATGCCATATTTTATAGATCATTACTTATTAAACTTCCTAAATGCTTTCTTCTTAGCTTTTATGACTGATGTACACCCATCATTCCACCATGGAAGTAAACGTCTGTGCACTATCCCAGAGCTTTTAGGAATAGCAAATAGAGCTGCAAATGTAATTGATTAGTGAACTGCTGGACAATATCTGTAACATTGTGAGTTTGCAAAGATTCTAGTTTAGTTAAATTACATAATTATGATGAGCCATTTCTGGTGAGTTTTAAGCTCCCTAAGTGATTGATTATCCGATAACTGTTTAAAGGATAATAGTCGCTGTCATATAGGTGCTGATTTCGAGACCAGGATATTTTTCCCACAATATCATTGGATGAAAAACTCAAATCTCTAGCACTTTCTGAAGCATTGCTCACATTGATGTACATGACTAAACCTGTATTTAACAGAGAGATCGTGATTATTCAGCCACTATTCAATAATTTGTCCTCTTCTATCTGTTTTTTAAGATCCCCATTGGATATTATGACTTAGTCTTCTAAGAGTAAGAACAGCCTGGGGAGTTGTGCAAGATTGTCTAGTTCATTGATATTTGTCATGGCTATTGGGAAGAATATTGCAAATGTTAACAATGGAGCTTAATGTAATTTTAACCACTGTGGCTTCAATTGTATTTTGAAGAGGAATGTTATTTAAAAAATGTTCTGACTGTACAAAATTTGTCACCCCACCACTCGCAATATTGGCATTTTGTTTATAAGAAAATCAGGTTGTATAACCATGTAGTTTAGCAGTGTTCTTTAAAGTTTCCTGAAGACATAGAACCTTTGTCTGTAATCATCGCTAAGCTTTAAGTAGGCTCTTGCATAAAAATCATTGCAATTCCATTGAATTAGATTCATTGTGATTATATGTTTGAAGCTTCTAGCCTTTAAATTAGTTGCAAGCATTGGTTTTTAATGCCTTTGCTAGGTAGTGTTGGCTGGACTTGTTTCAACATTGTTACTAAGGCTGGCAGATCATCTGTGAAATCTTTAACGCCAGTGACATTTACAACACCTCTGGTTCTGTCGAAAAGGTTCAAAAGTTGGTTTATTGAGAGGGGAAAATCTCTATTCTATGATTCAATTGTCTTGGTATTATTCCATACATTTTCATTTACATTATCTGAACTGGTTGTTTGTTTATTTGACTTTTTCTTTATTCTTCGTGATTCTTCAGTGACCGTTTCCAAATCATAAAAATCTGAAATTGTGGATTCTTTCTCACTTTCAGATAAGGAAATAGAAGAGTTCATATATGAGTTGGTGGATGTCAAAGATCTCTTCATTTTTGCAGTGAGGTTGCAGTGTTTGCCAGTATTTATTTCACCCATGGTGACTGATGTAACTAGTGGCCAAAGTGATGGGAAGTTTATAGGGTTAAGTGATGAAGGTAAAGTGATTAGTCCTCTGTATTAGTCATGGTTGGCCGAAGAGGAACTTTGTCTCGCGTTGTTGCAATATCGTTAGTAGCAGCTGTATTAGATATAGGAGGCTGGAGGGAAACTTTGTTTATGCATTGTTGCATTTATCACTAATGTCAACTGTATTAGATGTGGCTGCTGGAAGGAAACTTGTGTTATGTTGGGTGCGGATGGTTACCTGCAGAGAGACAAACTTTTGTGTATGGTCTTGGTGTTTGCATTGTAAGCAAATGGGAATGTGAGAAGATGCATATAGCCAGTGTGGTAAATTATTACTAGTACTTGGAATAATTCAGGGATCTTTTCTTCTGTAGCAATGTAAGCTTGCCAGCGAAAACTCGAGATATGACACAGTCTGGTGTCAGAGAAGCCAACTTGTAAGAAAGACATACAAGAGTTTGTGTTCCAAATGACAGCAGTTGCTTCTTTGGTATATAATGTGGAATGCTGGGGCACACATTAAATAAAATTATCCTTTTATCACGGTCTAATGGAAATTAGATCTTAGAAATTTAAAAAATAGAAATTACAAATCATGGTCTAATAATAGTGTTATTGGAAAGAGTCCTGACCTGCTACTGAAATTGACTTACGTTTGGTCATAAGCTCATCTGTGATTTCCTTGTTGCTAAGATAAACAGTCTTTTGTTTGAAATTTTTTTAAGCAATTCTAATTGAGATGGATTAACATTAGCAGCTAATTGATGCACAAATTCATTGTTGGGAGCGTAATCGACTGAGTCAATCACAATGGCATTTTCTTTTTTAAGGAACAACATACTCTGTGATGCTTGAGCATAACTAATTGATGACTTACTGTTACATACACTGGCAATTGGTTGAGCTCATTGGGTGGTGGAATGCATGTTGTTTAGATTAAGCAACTCTAAAGCCGAGTACAAAACATGATACAATTAGAAAGAAGTGGCACCAAACATGAAACAAAACACTAAAGTTCATGGTAAACCACGTCAAACAGATAAACTGTTTTGATGTAATGATAACCAGAAATCTTGGAGATTAACAAATAAGGTTTTCACTATCCTGGCCTCCTGGTAGAATGTATATGCATGTCAGTGAGGCAAAATCTATTAAACAGTGTTAACCAAATGGTTAAGTAATCAACATTTCAGCATTGATATATACTTTGTTTTCGATTCTGATTTATGAATCTAAGAGTTGGCCATTTTTGTATGGAATATATGTTATTTCATCTTAACTCGGCATTATTATTATTATATATAGGAAACGCTGTGTCTAATACATGGTTAAATTTCAGTTGAATCATTTGCAGGAATGGATTATTTATTAACACCTCGCACACATACTACAACCATACATTTGCAAGATGGATGTGTACATCAAGGACTCCTCTCACGTCATTCAAAACTTAAGACATCAGTTTACAACCCGATGGCATACTGGTCAGTTTTGACATCTCGCTGTTCACCATGGTGCCAATCAGGCATACCATTACAGAGCTTAAGATTTTTCCAGACTATATTGTTGCTCTCTTCCATCACTTCCTCACCGCTACATATTTTCAGTAGAATCATGAATTCTAAGAACAGATCGATGGAGTGGCCGTGGGCAATCCACTTAGTCCAGCAATTGCCAATTTTTATATGGAGTTATACAATATTGCAGTATTGGATTCGGCACCACTCAAGCCTTCCTGCTGGTCTCGTTATGTGGATGATACGTTCGTCATCTGGAGCCACAGTGAGCACTAGCAGAATATCCTAAAACATCTGAACAGCATTAATCAATATATTCAGTTTACCATGGAGAAATAAAAGGACAGTCAACTACCATTCTTGGATGTCATGGTGAACAGGAAGGCAGATGGCACACTGGACCATAGAATATATCATAAACCCATGTAATAGACCCATCGTGCCTTCACAAGGATTCAAACCATCACCTGAGACAAGAATGCTCCATGATAAGACACTAACAGGCCGGGCTACAAGAGTCTGTGAACCTGAATACTTAAGTCAAGAATTTCAGCATTTAAACAAAGCACTCCAATTCATTGGCTACACAGAACAAGAAATCAGAAGAGCGGTGCACCCCAGAAAAAGTTCCCTTATTTCAGAGACAACTTATAGTTGTCTTTTCTCTCATACATCAAATCAGTCACAGACTGCACTGGCAAATTACTATCGCATTACATCAACTTCAAGCCAACCAGGCAGATACATACTTCAATCAGCCAAAGACTCGAGAGATACACTACCTTTTTTTTTTAAAAAAAGTTCCATTTATGCCCTGCCTTTAACTGCAATGGTCTTATTGGTGGCATTTTCTTTGGAACATTGCGTAGGCAATGATAACTCATATTTGCAGTAATTGGTTTACTGGTAAACTTGTGTTTTTTCATTAGATCACACCCACATTTACACTCTCATTCATACTTCCAGACTCTGGGGAAGATAGGGAATACCCCCCTCCAGCTGAGAATTGAAGTCAGGATCCCTCGCACAGTGGGTAGGTACTCTACCGAAAATCAGCTATTGTGGAACATGTTAACCTTGCTGAAGGAAAGCATATCTTCCAACACATATATTGGCATCAACCTCAGTGTCATGCACGACTAAACCGTTAAATTATTGAGATCTGTAAACATCAATATAATATTAAAAGAAAAGGGGGTTTAAAATTACCCAAAATATGGCATCCTACCCTTATGAAAGCCAAAATAAAACATTCAATGCGAGCCAATCACATACCAGCGAAACTCGGCGCTCTGTCAGATCAAGTCCAGCCCACAGTAAATGCCAACCAATCAATGCACTGTGTCCCACCTACTGCCAGGATAAATACTGCATTACAAACAGTACAAATCACGTTGCATCTGAGACATACACAAGGATACTTCAACCACACTACTGCCACTGTTGGGGTCCATTGCAGATGTAGATGAAGCGTGTAGGAAGAGGAGCCAAGTAGACCTTGGCCTACAAGCCTGGGATATTTCTTACTTAGTTTTGACAGTGGCCGTGAAAACCTACAAAACTTCATTAAGCAATATGTTGGGTTTCCCCAACCACCAGCATATTTAGCTTGAACTTCAACCTTCGCTAATCAGGCATTTACCCAAAACCGCTACTACTGATAAGGTTGCAGTAGTAGTTCACATTGCTGTAGTGCTCGGTGATAGTCAGTTGAAGAATGTGAAATGGCTGACATTGCAAAGACCTCAATGTGCTGTTTCCACTACATTTTACACAAAGTTTTGGGAGTGCAAACTTGCCAACTTTTACAATTTGCCCATAAAATGTACAGGAGCGGAGGACTTGTTAAGACCTTTAGGCTTTTATGGCAAGGGAGGCATTTTAACAGCTTTGGGGGCAGATTTTCACCACTTCCATGACAAATTATATTGTATTGTGATTGTAGGTGATAATATAAGCCTTCTCCCTAACTTAAGGCTGATTGTACAATGCTAATTGGTATGTAGTGCTTGATCAGCCAGATCCTATCTGTGCATGTATCCATCACCATTGTAGTCCTTCTCACGCGGTTGCAACAAAATGCATAACTGGCAGACTTTATTTTGTAGGATTTAAAATTTTATTGCACCACTAATGACCTCTAATGATAACCAGCAGTAACCAATGAGCAGAAAATGTGCATGAACATTCAGTATTGGATGACATAAACTGTAAAGTTAACTCCCTCACATCAATCATTTATCTTATTCGTGTTCTATGGCTGTGGGAACAACTTTACCATTTTTGTGAGCATTTTTGTGTATAATTCATATTATGAAGCATAAAATATGGACTAGAAATACTGTATAGCCTAGGAAGTTGTGTCCTTTGCTATTTAATACTTGTTCATCTGTGGTACCAGAAGAATTTCAGCATGTATGACAAACAATACTGGCAAGTCTTCAAGGATTCTTATAAAATGGAATTCCCTTTTTATTTTAAAATTTATATTATCACTTCATTGGAAGCAGAGGGAGATGTTGGTTTAAGAAGCAGAAACCTCCAGGAAGGGATGAGGTGAGATAATACAAAGGACAGTGTCTGGTTGTCTCTAGGTAGAGCATCCCTAGATGCACATTTGGTGTTCCCCCTCCCTATCCAGAAGAACAGATGGACAGATTCGGCCAGAAGTTTCAGGGGGTGGGGAAGCAGCTCTCTCCTTAAAGTACATCCACTGCATGCATCGCCTACCACCAACCAACATGTTGTCCTAACTTGACAGCCCAAGTCATTCTGCTTAGTGGGGAAGTCAGTAAATGGGAAAGATGGGGTTAGATGGCTAAAATATAAAAATGGAGTCCGTTATGTTGGTAATTTTAACTATTCCTCACAGAAGTGCAGAATGTGAACGTGTTGTCAGTCTTGTAAGAAAGAACAGAATGAACTTCAGCTCGTGATGTCTAACAAGACATTGAAATCACTTTCTAAATTAAAATGCAGCAGCACTACTGAAGCATATAGCACTATGTTTTGAACAGAGTCTGCAAACACAATTAATCCAGATTAATAGTTTAGTTGGTTTTGTGAATAGTGTATAGGTTAGTGTATCTGTATTTACTTTCTTTTTTTGTTGCTTAGATTACTTATGCATTCCATTTTAAATTTCATGTCGTAAAATAATTATGCCTTGCTGAAGAAGGAAAAGTTTTACTGGTTTTAATTTCTGGAAGTTAGCAAGTGCGTGTGAGGAAGTTTGCTTTCTTGCCTTTTCTTTCTTTAACTTCGCTGTCAATTGCCAGGATTATATCACCACCACTGGTGTGCTGGAATTTCTTCCTGCAGGAGTTTTTACATGCTAGTAAATCTACTGCATGGGGCTGTCGCTTTTAAGCACACTTAAAAACCATCAATCTGGACTGGGTTTGAACTGCGACCTTGGGATCAGAAGGCCAGTGCCTAACCAGCTGAGCCACTCAGACCAACGATGGATGCCTCATATTTTTTGTTAACAATGCACCAAAAACACATTCAAAGGAACATTTCTGAAGAATAGACTTTAAATGCAGTTCCAGTGAATTTCTCAGGTGCTTCACAACAGTAGATGCATGAATTCATCACTACATGCCAGAGATGGAGCAGTCCAAACAATGATTTGCACCAGAGAAGGCAAAAATGGTTTCATATGTTGGAAAACTCGGCTATGGTTTTCTGGAATTCTTATGGTGTTGTGCTGATAAAGACTGCCTTCAGAAGGACAAAACCATCTCTGGGGAGTATTATGCTTCACAACTATTGAATGTTTTTCAGGCTGAACATCCACACCTTGTGGGAAAAAAATTTCTTTCATCATGATAGTGTGTGTTCTCACGTGTATGGATTGTTGCTGCAAAAGCATATGATCACTTCCAAGTGCTTCCACATCTGCCAGAATTGGCTCTCGGCAATTAGTTTTTGTTTTTATATTTTATGGTGTTCTCCCTGATAATCACAGGTAGTTAACAACATATTTATATTGTATTTGATTCTAAGACTGTGATAGTTATGGGTCATTATTATACTTGGCGCCAATCAAGAAGGCGATTAACATTTCGAGGGGAGAGAGAGAGAGAGAGAGAGAGAGAGAGGGGGGGGGTTGCCACTCAATGTGACCACATGGAAGCGTGTTAGAACTGTGTCGAAGGTGACTGCATTGCGCTTGCATTGTAGAGGGGGTATTATATTCGTATATGAAGACAATTGTAAAATAATGAATCTACGTGCAGAGAATAGAACATGTAAGAATATATCAGTGTAAAGATCTGCATTAACAGAAGAGACATACCTGTGAAATATTGATGCTTATTCTAATGGAGAAATGCCACTGATTTCCAGATTGCTTGTGTTGCTGCTGCTGCTCGTTTGATAGACAATGTTGCCGTCATTATTTGAAGAGCTGCTAGAATTCCCCACGGAAATGACAAGCTGTTCTATAGTTTCTTCCAAAACTCATTCATTTTTCCAAGCTGCACTTATTAGCCCTCCCCCCTTTGTACGAGTCACCGCTTTTTTTCCAGTTTCAGCTTTTACTGCTCTTAGTGCCTCTTCTTTAAGCTTTATTACTGACAGTGAAACCTTTATTGTTTCACCCAACATAGCCCTTTATTTCGGCCCAAATTCAATCGGGTTAAAATGACAATGATAAGGGGGAAGCCTAACTATTTTGTGACCATGTTCTGCAGCAATGCCGTTGACTACATAACTTGGAAATCGCGGTTTGCTTTCCAGTAGCTCGCATTTCTTCAGTCCCTCCACCGGTATATTGCGGCGAATCAAACCATTAAATTATTTTCTCCTCTTCAAAATATTCTCTCACAGAGCATATTATTTCCCGCACCTGTCCTTTAATTGGGATACCTTTACAAATACAGTTTTATTTGGTTCCCGAGTGCGCTCAGTTTTTCGTTTAGCTGCGCCATCTTTGTCACTATTTTTGGACATTGTTAAATATCCATTAAATGTGTTAACACAATTATAAATGTGCACACAAAACACACACACACACACACAAATACACGGACTCAAATACACGTAACACAAGGCATATATCACACAAATAGGACAATGCAAAAGAACTTTTCAGTACGCAGGCAATCTCTAAACTGATGCAAAAACATAAGCAAGCTGGTGCTAAAAGGAGAACATTGTTTATAACTGCAGTGACAGCAGAAGATAAGACTGCAGTTCATGTTACTGCAATGGTCGCTCGCCTGGCACGTCATGCCAATCACGTGTTACAATATCGGCAACAAGGCATTTGCATCTATCGTTGCTATAGAAACGTCTTAGTTCTAATTGGTCCTTCTAATGGTTGCTATGATGACCGGTGACACATTCATCCCCTCCCATTCATTTAAAGCTTTCCGCTACGTGATTAGTAACTTTCAATCACCTTCTTGATTGGTGCCGAGTATAAAGACTGAAAAACAGCACTTTAAGGATGGAGTACAGAAGAAATATGTAAAATTGGCTAGTCACATCATAGGCACCAGCAACCTTAACATCCCACTCCCTTAAATATATACAGTGTACAGCCTATTGGTGTCAAAAGAAATCTGAAAGGCAAGCAGAAGGTGTGAACAAGAGGCTGTGTGTTACTGCAGTGCTAGAGTTTTACTAAAGAGAGAAATAGTACTTATCTTCCACATTTATGACTCATATTTTTCTTGCATTAGTCTGAACATTTCTTGAGACAACAAAATGCATGTAGGAACAAAACTTAGTTTATAGCAAATGAGTTGAAATGTGGATTTTTATGGGGTATAAGATTGTGGAAAATAGCACCAGCAGAAAATAGAAAAATACTTAATATATCAGGTGTTGTTTATTATGGTTTGCTGCAATGATTTGTCATATTTCTGTAATGGCAGCATTTTGAACCACATATATGAAGATATGTTCTTCTGTGGCAGGTTGCAAACTTCTATTGGCAACACAATGCCCATGAACTGCAGGTTAGTCATTTGCAGGTAAAGCGCACATATTTGAAAGCTTTCTGCACCTCTATTGCACAAGTCATGTTATCTGCAGGTTCACTTTGAAATGATAGTGCTGCATAGTGCTTTGCTCTTGGCTCAGGTAGGCTGAGTTATTTATTCATTGGTACCATGCAGCACTGTCATAAATCTTTCTGTATTAGGTAATGCACCTAACACAAGTAGTAGTTTCATTCTATAAGCTATTTACCTTCTATATCTATTGCAAGTTTAAGTTTCAGCTATGAGGTAGAGATCTATAAAAATAATTTTCTCCTGCTATTAATCTTGTCATTGTTGACAAAATTGAATGCATTGCTTATGAAATGGAGAGGAAGAGTAGGTAAAACATGAGATCTAGAATGTTAAACTATGGGTGAAACACCTTAAGTATTAGCCATTTATCCATCTACCGAGTATTTCCAAAACCCATAAATGTGTGAGGTCATTGTGTTTTTAATGCGTGTTTTTCAAAGCTGTTTTAATTGGAGAAAAGAAAGGACATAAAATATATAAAAACAATATTTGTATAAAAAATATTAATACACTGGTCAAAAAAATTACAGGAACATATTTTTAAATCAAAGCCCAAAATAAACTACTGAAACAGTAAATTTTGAGTTGGATGTTATGTTTTGAAGTGAGGTTTAAAGTTCTAAAAATTTTGTTTTTCTCTGAATGAATTAGTGAAGTAAAAATATCTGGAAATTAGTCTCTTATAAGAAGTGCCCCAGACAAGAGGTAAGAAGAAAATGTAGACTAATACATACATAGATAGATGGATGTCTTGTCCTGTGAGCTTTGTGCAGATGCAAATCTTCAGCCAGAGATTCCACAAAATGACAGACGAACAACCAGAGTGGTGGTTTCTGATCAGGCTGTAAGAAACAGGCTGAGAAATGCAGGATTAAGTCTATAATCCCCTTTAAAGTCCTTCATTTGACATGTCGGCACAAGGAAGCCTGGCTGAGATTTGCTCAGGATCTTCAAGTGGCAGCTCTGCTAATGGAAGGCTGTTCCCTTCACAGACAAGTCAAGATTTAGTATGAAGGATTGTATGGTCATACACATGTATGGAGATATCCTGGGAGTATGTCTTGCTGCAGAGACTATTACTGAACATGACAGATTTGGAGGTGGTTCGTTTATGGTTTTGGCTAGCATTCCTATTGAGTCTCAGACAGAGCTTGTTGCCCCCACAGCACATGAATGCTGGTATTTATATTAACATTATTCTTCAACCTGTCTTATCCTTTGCTTATGGAATAGACCATGATTTTTTTCTAATGCATGATAATGCTAAACCCCATACAGCACAGAATACCAAAGATGTCCTACAAGAATGGCAAATTCGAGTAACAAACTGGCCTGTGCTCAGTCCTGACCTCAATCTGATTGAGCTTCTGTGGAATAAGCTGGAAAAATTTGTTCGGGAGCAACCTGCTGTGCCATAGAATCTGGGAGAACTCGCAAATCCACTCACTGATGAAAGGGAGAAAATCCAACAAATTGCTATTAAAAGGCTGGTGCGAAGCATGCCATGTAAGTTTTATGCAGCTCAAAGGACACACTAAGTACTGAGTGTTGAAATGACCATAAAAACACATTGATACATAAAAAAATCTGATGTGTTACACTCACATGACTTTCTCTACTCTTGTACAATCTATTTTTACAAACACCTATTCTCCACATGCTTTATGTTAATCGAGATATCGAGATGTCAATCTTATTGGTAATTTTCTTGTAGATGCAAGGGGAATATGGTAGCTTTTAAGCGATGGTCAAATATTTTAACGCTGGTTGCTATGCGGCGCATTCCATTCTCTTTGCAAGTCCAGGACTTAAAAAAATGAATAACGAATTTGAGAAAAAGTATAAGTATTGGAAAATTTAAGGGAATAACAAGCAATATCTCAAACGGTTCACTCAACAAAAGAAATGTATATGACATAAGTTGTGTATTTTAGCGAGATCTACATTTTGTGTGTAGTAAAATTTTGTCCATCTCTTATGGTTTACCAGTTATGCAAAAGTTGTTCACAATGAAGAATACTTTTGGAGACATTCCCAGAAAATTCGAGATATACATTTCATTTCTCATGACATTGTCTTAAACATATGATATTTTAATCAAAATCGTTAGAGCCATTTTTGAGAAAATTAAAATTTTCGAAAAATGTTCCATGTAAAGGGTAGTCTGGGGTGGGGGGATTTTCTTGAAAAGATTTGTGTCGCATCTATGGAAGATACTGAACCTAAATACCAAGTTTGGTGTTTATCCGACTGTTCGTTTTTGAGTTATGCTGTTCACAGACACACACACACGGACATGTCCCCAAAAATGCTTTTTTTGGATTCAGCAGGTCTCAAAACATGTATTTCCGGTGAAATCTCGGTATCGAATTTTTGGGTGGAATGCAATACTTCCCCTACTTACTATACGTAGTAGAGAAAGTAAAAATTTAATCTTATATTTCCATTTTTTGTAAATCAGTCAGTTTTATTAAATTTCTAATCCTGTGAAATAAAAGTTGGCCTATTATAATTTTATTCAGTTCATTCTATAATTACAAACTGTCAAAAATTGAATTGCATCAATGTTTATTATGGGATTTTGGTTTAATTATGTGTTCCTCTAATTTTTACTTTCTCTGCTATGTATAGTAAGTAGAGGAAGTATTGTATTCCACCCAAAAATTCGATACTGAGATTTCACTGGAAATACATGTTTTGAGACCCCCTGAATCTAAAAAAAGCATTTTTAGAAACATGTCCATGTGTGTGTCTGTGAACAGCATAACTCGGAAACGAATAGTAGGATAATAGTAGGTTCTGGGTCAGCTAAATCTTTAAATATTTATTTCATCTCAATCATGCAGGGAGAAGGAAGATAAAAGTGCTCTTTGTGATCATATTCTTTTTCATCTTCCTTTGCTTTCAAATATTATTTACACCAGGTTACATCACAAAGTCCACTTTGAAGTTGTGTGTTTGATGAAAGCAGATGAAAATAAAACCTCAAACAGCTTTCTTAATGCTATGAAGCTCTCTAACATTTCATCTGATTGCCAATCCATAATATGTTTGAATTTAATGTATGTCGCCTTCAGTAACTCGCTTTGCACCACCAAATGGTTTGCCATCACTTATGAATTTTCTTACGTAAACTTATTTTAAAATTTCTTAGTCTATTCCCATTCTCTTCCGTACATGACCTGCATTGTAACTTTTTAATGTTTATGCCTTTCCCATAAGGTCGTTCATCCTGAACAGCTTTGTAAGACTTTGTATCTCCATCTCCCAAATATCCAACATACCTTACATTGCATTGTGCCACTGAGTGCTTGAAAATATTCTTGTCACCCTCAACTCCCATCTCTCCATTTATCCCTTGGTAATTGGTAGTGCAATCATTTTCATGGATTTGTTGTAACTTATTCTTGCACCTGCAGAACTTGCTCTATATAGCCAGATCTACAACCTTGCCTGTATCTACACAAGTAACTGTGTCATTCCTATCTGTGAAGAAAATCCATGCTTTTAGAGGTACCATCTTCAGCAATAGTTATGTCTCTGCTCCCTGAACTATATTCCACAGCTTCCTCAATAGCCTCTTTCAGACTTTCCCTACAAAGATCAACAGCAGACCAAGAACAATTACATAATTTGTAAACTGGGTTGGAGGTTTAGTTAGATTCATTATTCCACAGAAAACTTTTGCTGCTGTTGGAGCAATAGCTCTTAGCCCATAAACTAAACGTAAGCTAATATCACGCAATATCAATGTTCTGTCTTGGTTATGAAATTCTTTTGTTTCTGAGTTCATTAAATCGTGCTATCACACGTATTAAGATTAAACGTCATTTTACTGGCTAAACCAACATTTTTTTCCACAGATACCATTACAGGACAATGACAGGTATTTATTACAAGCTGCACTAAATGAATTTGCTTGTTGTAAATTTTAATTTTTTCAACAAGCAAATTCATTTAGTGCAGCTTGTAATAAATATATATTTATTATTTCTTACTGGAAATCACTACATTCATCTGCTTTCATTATGTAATATTGCTCTAATAAAGGTTTCAACTTTTCATATGGCGAGCTATGTTCAGAAGCATGAACTTCCTTTATGCTCAGGTTAGGGTTACATTCTGAACTCTAGTGTTAACAGATTTTGGCTTACTCACTTTTCTTCTCTTCCTAAACACTTTTGTGCTTCTTGGCATGTTATTTAAAAAATTACACACAAAAAAAAATGGGAAGAAATAGCACAACTGCACAAAAGCAACAGGAGTATTACAACTCTGGTACCATATGCTTCACAAAAAATATAAACAAATGGGTTCCATTTGAAGCAGGGCTACCAAATGCTATCTAAATCAGAAGAGGGAAGAAATATCCCTTTGTACTGAAGATTTCAACCAACATCTCTTATAGAAAGTAAGTTACAGCATAATAAAGTTTTTCATTCTTTGTCAGCTCACTGCCATTTTGACACATGCAGCATATTAAAAAATACACATAGTATTAAATAATGTAAAACATAATAAGTGTTATATATCATTTTAATCATTAAACTTCAAAGAACAAGAATAAATAAACACAATTTTGAAAGTTTTGGCATTTTTGGCGTAATGAATCCCCTTAACCTGTGCCGGGTGGGCGGGCGGGCGTGCGTGCGTGCGTGCCTTTTTTTATATGAATTACAGAAGTGTCTCCTTCTCACAATGTAACCTTTCACCATTTAATGTTTATAATGTTTAAGGTTGGACAAACCATAAAGGGCTTTATAGTATTAAACTATAAATCTTTATAATTTTAACAACCTCTAAACCTTTGCAGTTTTAACAATGTATGAATTTGTTTATTTTGCTCCTCCCCTAATACTTTAAAATAAAATTTTGCGGGTTTAGCACTCCTGAATTAACTTGCACTCCTGAATTAACTTACTTCCTTTTCGTTCTCTTCACATGTTTACTCAATATCATTTTGTCTTTATGTGCACTGAAAGGTTCTCTCATCACTATCGCCTACCAGCTTGTTCTGTATATATTTAAATATAATTTTGAAAGCTTTACTCGCAAATGTACTCTGGTTTCACCTTTTAAACCCATGTGTGATGCTAGTGAAGTTTCCAGCTGACCCCTCTGTTGGTGCATCTCTCCCTTCTCTCGACCTGCTGGGAGCTCACTTTCATTGGTGTTTCCCTCGCTGGCTGCTGCTAAGTAATTGACAAAGTTGCTCTGGTCCGAGATCAACTATCATGCAGATGCTCTCATACTGGAGATGCAAGAGAGGCAGGAGGCCAGCCCCAAAAGGGCTCAATATAACATATATAAATTGTTTATCTTGGTCATGGGCTTTTATTTTTTCTGAACCTGTTCTCAGTGGTGGACAGCTTTGCCACCTTTTCTTTATAATGTATGCTTATTAGTTTCTTCTGCAACTTTTTTTTTTATAAAATCTGATGGTTTACATTCACCTTACTTTCTCTACCTATCATTTTTATATAGCTTCTGCAAACTATCCTTACAAAAGCTAATTTTTCTACATGCTTCATGTTAATTGAGAAAACCTTTACAGAAATAATTTTAACATACACATAGAGGTACAAGGGGGGGGGGTGGAGGAAACCAAATCAATAGTCAGACTTAAGAACTGGATGCATAATGCTGGCCTTGAAATTGCATAGTGTTTGCATGACATTGTGAGAAACAAATAATTAGCTATACCACTTTAAAGATATGACAAAGTATTAAAAAAACTCAAACCAGTGATCACCGATGTATTGGAAATGGCTGATGCCAACAAAAAAGTTATTTGTGATAAATTGCGTGTTTTAAGGAGATTACATTTTACTTTCTCTACCACGTGCATAATAGCTAGAAAAAGTATTGCATTCCACCCAAAATTTTGATATTTAGATTTCACCAGAAATACATATTTTGAGACCCCCTGAATAAATAAATTTAAAAAAAAAAAAGCATTTTAAGAAAAAGGTCCGTGTGTGTCTGAGGGTGTCTGGGAACAGCATAACTCAAATGAAAAGTGGGGTAAATACCAAACTTGGTATTTAGGTCCAGTATTTTCCAAAGATACGACACGAAGATTTTCAGGAAATCTTCCGACCCCAAACTACCCTTTACGTGAAGCAGTTTTCAAAATTTTTTATTTTTGCAAAAATAGCTTTAATGATTTTGATTAAAACACCATATATTAAAGATATTTACATGATCAAAATGTATATCTTGAATTTTCTGTAAATAATCTGTGAAGTGCTCTTCATTCGGAAGGAATTTTCTATAGTCTTGTATAACGCAAACATTAAGCCATAGGAAACTTACAGCACAAATATATAGATCTCTGTAAAACACATAATTCATCTCCCTCTTGAGGCATCAGCCTTTTCCAAGATATCCGTTATTAATGGTTCAAGTTGTTCAATACTTAGCCATTCTTTTAATATCCTGTTGATTTTCACTTGTTTCTCCCAGTGTCATGGAAAGAGTATGAAATTTTAAGGCCGCAAATAGTTTCCAGCACTGAAACGTTTGACTATCACTATTTCCTTTGTATAACTAAATATGTAATGCAGCTATTTCCGGAAAGGATTATCTTGATTAAAATAAAATAGATGGGAAAATAAACTTTCATATGAATAATTTGTATAACCAGTAATAAGCGATAAGAGTAGATAAAGTTGCATGGATGTAACACATCAGATTTTTATTTATTTTTCTCATTCAAAATTCCTTCTGAATGAAGAGGACTTTGCATACTATATCTGGAAAATTCAAGATATATATGTTGTCATGTAAATATCTTGAATATATGGTATTTTAATCATAATCGTTATAAATTTTTCCATGTAAAGAATAGTTCAGGTTGGGATATTCTTGAACATAGTTACATCTTCGGAAGGTACTGAACTTAGTTACAAAGTGTGTTTTTAAAGTAAGTACCAATAATTTTTTTTATTCATTGCATTACACTACACTTGCCTTACACTACTTCTCCACATAGTTACCACTGTTATTCAGGCACTTGTAATGGAAAACCAGTTTTTATATGCCTTCCTCAAAGAGTGATGCAACTTGTGATGAAAGCCAAGTCTGCACTTCTTATTTCACAACATCATTATAGCTTAAATGCTTTCACAACCAACAAGGAATTTTTCAAATGAAGAAACATGAAAATTGCTTGGTGCCAAATCTGGACTGTAGGGAGAGTTGTTGAATTGTTGTCAACTAAATGATGCAATCAGATCTTGAGTTGTTTGGCTGTGTGTGGCTGGACATTGTCACTCATTGTTTATTCCTCATAAACTTCATACATCATGGTGTACATCTCTCGCATTCAAAAAAACAAATCACTGATGTGACTTCACAGTTGGCGGATCATTCGATTGTTTTGAACATTTCAAAACACACTAACAGGAAAACACAAAGTGACAATCACAGCTGCTTCTGGCTTCCTAATGAATGGAGGGAGTGATTGCCCGTGCTGAAAATCAGCACTAAAACATTAAAACAGTGCTTAAACATGCCTCGTTTCATGTTTGATGTTTATCAAACTTTGTTTTTTAGTTACAATGTTCAGACTTTTTTCTTTTTCTTTCTTTCTTTTATTTATTTAAATACTTATATATTCTGTGGACCTCAAAATGGCATTTCCAGAGAAATCTCTGTATACAATTTTTTGATGAAATGCAATACTTGCCCTACTTAAGGTAAGCAGCAGATGAAGTAAAAATTTAATCTTCAAACAATCTTTTTCACAGCTGCAAACAGTAAGTGTATGCTTAGGGCAAATAAAGTAAATAACTTCGTAACCTTTGAAATTTGGACCCCTGTACTATTTTATTTGCAGGGTTTTGGTACAAGTCTCTTTTTATTCTCTTCTCGAATAACCACCAATTATTTAAAAAAAAAAAAAAAAATTAAAAGAAAAACATGCCTCTACCTGCTGCAGAAGCTGGCTAACCTTAAGCAATCTATTATGAGATACAAAGCTTGTAATTTTACGGCAGTTCATTGACAACATGCCATTTTGTTTTGTTATAGCAAAATTAATCTCACATGACACATAGTACAGCAGGATGAGCAGACGGCATTAACTACGTAAAATGGGTGTATTACTACTTTATTCCTATGTATGCTAGAATCTGTGGTCAATTTGTTTTATTGTCATTTGCAAAGGCTGACTTTTCTGCTCTGATAAAATGGTAGCCCATTTTTGCAAGCATCCATTCAATTATTCATCCTTTTCCTTTTATGAAAAACATGTCGATAACTCATTGGTTTTGTCTAGAATTTATAAAAGTGTTACTTCTTTAAACCTTCATGGGATGTGCAAGATGTAATAGCCATTATCTCAACTTTATTGCAACTCTTAAAAGTCCCTAATATTTGACATTGAATGTGTGTGTCTTATGTAAGTGTATGCTGTGAGTGCTTTTGCATTAGGGTTGGCAAAGGGTTAATGCTAAATTTGAAGCAGGCTAGAGCTTGAACTTTTCTAAAAGAGTGAAACTGACCTATTTGTGGGTTGATAAACTTTGCAAACCATATTTTTTTGCTCTTACCAGAACAGAAATTGAGATAATGGGTTTAGAAAAGCAGCATAGAATTTGAAGTAATGGTTACAAAGAAAATGTGTGGTACTAAAACAACAAACTAAAGATGACATTTTTGTCAAACAGAAAAATTAAAATACTAAGAGTTCATACAAACTTTAAAAAGAAATACTTTTGCTGGTAGAAACACAAGAAAATAACAGTTTTAATATAGTTGGAGTAGAGATCTGCCTTTTTATCTGTTATTACTCAAACCACCTTGCCAATGATTCTAACAGGTTAGCATTTGTTTAGAATTTTAAATAAAAGTTGCAGGATCAATGAGAATCTTGACAAAACTTTCAAATTGGAATATAATGGTTCCAGAGCCAGAATGAGTAAGGTATTAAATTTTGTAATGTAGCACCTGTTGAAAGCTGGGATGGGCAATATGTACCACCAAATATGGAATAGACTACTTCCATGATATGAGCATTGGTTTGTGTCGCTCTGAAGCCATTTCAACCCCATGTGGTGTTAAACAGATAACGCATGAACTAGGTTCACCTCGCAAACTTCAAGATGGAACAACAGAATACAATAAAATAGTGTATAACCAGGGAAGTGCTTTTATAACTTTTCAATGGTGTTTAATGACCTAGTGACCCACTTTTCATGCAGAGTTTACATAGTGGATTTATAGTCAAACCCCTTATTTATGGAAATTAAGTTAATAAAATTGGGTTTTATTTATGGATGCTCTTTAACTGATATGGTTCTTGGCATCCCATTTTATATTGGCATGAAAGATCGGAAATTTTGCTCAGAGGCCTTAATCAGGTTTGGGGTTCTTTTAAGTGTCGTAAATCTACGACATGGTACCACCAGCTTTACTTTCCTTCCGAAGGAAGCCACGTTAAGGATTTTTATGCCCAAAAAAAATCCATCACACTCTGACGGTTTGAACCTGCAACTGCGAGAACTAGAGACTAGTATGATACCACTAGACAACGGAGGACGACTTTATGGAGAAAGCACACATTGACATCCCCTATACATGGCGTATGGCTTAATCAACTTCCTGGTAATTTGTTGCAAGAAGGTAGTGACAGTTGTACCACAAGTATGTCATTGAAGAAGCAGTACTGCATAACTGGCATTTAATTAATTTTTAGAAGCTTTACAACAATGACGGCAAAGCTCAGAATTTAAGCATTAGAAGTCAATTTTGGGACACGTTTGCTTCACCTGTATTTTGTACAGGACATGTTTCAGAAGTTTTTGTTTTACATCAGGTGTAGGTTCACATGGTTATGCCCATGGATATTGCTGCTAATTGAAATAACCCAAACAGTTTCATCCTGACACTTGGCAAATTTATGCAGTTTAATGTTGCACACCTACATCATTTGCTATTGCCTTCACTTAATGCACTTTTGTGTTTTCTGGCATTTGCAGCACAGTTTTAATTCTTCACTCTGTTGTAAATTTGCTGCATGATTGTTTAGGAACCTCTTTGTGTATGCTGTTTAAGTTTCAACTTTGGAGGGGATGGTTTCTAGGAACTTTAAGTACTTGTACTATTTTGTGAATAGCAGTTGTTAATAAGCCTGCTTTATGTTATCAGATTCAGTGGCACACGATGCTGTTACACCAGATTGTCCTTCCTCCATGGTAGCATTGCATCCAGTTGTTTCTGCAAAAGGGCATGCAACTTGATCTGCCAGAGCTGTTTTTATCCACTTGGTAGTTCTTATGTCCCCTCATTTACCAGCAGTTATACAACAGCATGCAATTTACATACCAATTTTCTACATAAACAGCAGTAAACTCAAAAGGCGGTACAAAATGGAAATTAACTACAGAACAGAAAGCTGAATGAAAATTGTAATTGAAAAAGCAAGTCTATTTAGAAACTTGGCAATTAAATCTGAATAGTACATACTTGTATAAATAATATGGGTCTGTCCATGAGAAGAGGTCCATTTTTGTGGAAAAATGTAGGCAATTATTTTTTATCAAGTAATACACCAAATTAATGAATTTTAGATATATTGACGAAAGAAACTATCATTCTAAGTACTAGTGTGTGGTGAAGTCCAAACTTCCCTTAAAACTGAACAAAGCGTTAAAATTTAACTAAATATTGGTTACGTTGATATTGTAATGAAAAGAAGCTAGAAACAGTGATGTGTATTGAATTTATTTAAAGGTGAGTCGGAATTGTTACACTAACATCACTTAAGTTTACTCACTTAACATGTTTCGGGAAACCGTTGTTCCCATCCTCAGAAGGTTAATTCGACTGGCCCGTGTTGTTGGCGTTTCCGTTTTTTGGACTGGATCTTGTGGTGGAGAAATGTACTTCCAGAGAGGATTTGGTGGCGGCAAATCAAAATTCATTAGATGTGTGTTGTGTTTTAGAATGGTGATCTTCTCCCATGCATCTAATTCGGCTGCAAATTTGGCTGGTTTGACTAATGTAATATTGGGTTTGATGTTGTGATTAGTGATCCAAAAATGGTGTGAAACTGCAGATTTGTCCATTTGTTTGTATTTAATACATCTCATGTGCTCCTTTAGCCTAGTTTCTAGGTTTCTTTTTGTCTTATCTATGTATACTTTATTGCAATCTGAACAATTGATTTTATAGATTCCAGCTTTTTTGTCTTGTGGAATGGGGTCTTTTAACTTGTTACAAAGTAATTTCTCTATGCCTAACACATAGGCTGGTACATACCCCCTTAAATAAAAAAGAATACCAGTTAGAATACCAGCATATAGTAGACACAGCAATACATAATGGGTACAACAAAACAACTATTGACAAAAAAATTGCAAAATTCAAACGACAGATGCACTACAGAAACACAACAAATCTCAGCCAGCAAGATAAAGAGCTAAAGTTCAAGAAATTCACATACCACCCAAGAACTTTTCACAAATTTAAGAAGATTTTCATGAAACATAACATCAGCCTAGCTCCACAGAACAAATTTAACATAGAGAAATTACTTTGTAACAAGTTAAAAGACCCCATTCCACAAGACAAAAAAGCTGGAATCTATAAAATCAATTGTTCAGATTGCAATAAAGTATACATAGGTAAGACAAAAAGAAACCTAGAAACTAGGCTAAAGGAGCACATGAGATGTATTAAATACAAACAAATGGACAAATCTGCAGTTTCACACCATTTTTGGATCACTAATCACAACATCAAACCCAATATTACATTAGTCAAACCAGCCAAATTTGCAGCCGAATTAGATGCATGGGAGAAGATCACCATTCTAAAACACAACACACATCTAATGAATTTTGATTTACCGCCACCAAATCTCCTCTGGAAGTACATTTCTCCACCACAAGATGCCACCACAGGATCCAGTCCAAAAAACGGAAACACCAACAACACGGGCCAGTCGAATTAACCTTCTGAGGATGGGAACAACGGTTTCCGAAACATGTTAAGTGAGTAAACTTAAGTGATGTTAGTGTAACAATTCCGACTCACCTTTAAATAAATTAAATATTGGTTATTAAAAATACATGCAATAAATTTATGCGAGAAATTTTTATGCTATACTTAACTCTTTGTTTCTAAGTTACTGTTAGTAGCTCACAACAGACCACAAACAGTTGTCCTGATACTAACAGAAAAAAATAATTGTTTTATGTTACCACTAAAAGTATGTGTACAAAACTTCTAGTTAATGACTCACCTAACAGATGACAGTTAAGTTTGTTTCCTTATAAAATTTACAGATTTCTTATATCATCTTTGGAGCTTTGTCCTGATACTAACATCATTTGGAGCGAAACTTTGGATGTGCACCATGAGTGGTATTGTTTACTTCACATTAATATCATTTGTCAATGAAATTACTGCTAAGCCCTGATGATAAAATTCTGTTATGTTAGCTGCCAAAATTATTTAAATCACTTCTTTTCTTAGAATGAAAACTAAAAATTAATGCATTATTTTTAGTTATCAAAACAATGGTTAAAACAAAGGCAAAAAGGTAGAAATTATTTATACAGGAGCATAACACTGATGGATACAAACAGACTTAAGAAAAAGATTATAATTAAGATGTATAGGAAAAAAGAAAATGCGTAAATAAACCAAAAAGTGTGGGTCGTCATATAAGGTGTGTGTTCGTATCTGCTGTTGAACTGCAGTCCCGTGGGGGGGGGGGATAGCATGAGCTGCTGACTTCCCACGGCCATTGGGTCCCTCTGTTTATGTTCTGGGAGGTGACCTTGGGGTGAGACTGGTATAGATAGGCCACTCACCCAAGCCGGGGTAACACCCGGGAAGTTAGAGCCCGAAGTCAAGAGACAGTTGCAATGGTGGAGGATTTCCTTCGCTATGGAGCCCTCATTCTCCATTTCTAATAACAAGCGCCGAAAAGTCATTGTAACGGAAGTAGCACCACCGACATCTGGTTGTTTCTTGGTCATTACGCGAACGGAAGACGGGCAATCGTTTGAGAAGGTGAACCCTTTTATTATTTAGAAGGGCATTGACGCTATTGCTGGTGCGGTTCAGTCCTGTACTCGTCTTTGGATTGGTTCATTGCTGGTAAAAAGTCCGAACAGCACAGTAAGTCCTTGTTGCGCGCAACGCTTCCCCATGGTCATCCCATCCGTGTTGAGAAGTACCCACCTTGAATTCCTGTCGAGGCATCGTCGTTACCACCCATAGCCTCGATGGTATGTCGGACACGAACTTGTCGACTATCTTTCTTATCAAAAGGTGACAGCCATTCATCGAGTGCAGGCTAAACGCGACGGAATTTTGGCAACTCGTACCCTGTTTATCACTTTCGATGGCGTCGATCTGCAATCGAGTATTTCAGCAGCGTACGAGCGAATTGCTGCGAGGCCCTATATTCCTAGACCTCTGCGTTTTAAATGCCAATGTTTTGGGCATACGCAAGTCCCTTGCAAGAGTGCCGTTTCTAACTGTGCCTCTTGTAGTCAGCCCTCACACGATGGTACCTGTTCATCAGCCCCGCCTGCGTTAGTTGCAAAGAGTCTCATTCTGTGTCATTTGCCGACTGTCCGCGGTACTTGAACGAGAAGGCGATCCAGGAGATGCGGGTAAAGGAGAAACACTCCTTCGCTGAAGCCCGGAGGCGTTACCATGCGCGCCAACCTTCGCTCCTGCGATCGGGTACATTTAGTTCTGTTATTGCCTCGCCAGTACCCCGGAAGGATGCAGAAACACAGACCTGGACCATGACTGCATTCACCGCCACTACCATCCGGCCGTCCATATCTGCCACAGTTATTAAGCCATCTAAAGCTGGTCCTAAGGTTATAAAGTCAAGGCGCTGAGAAGAAATCAAAGCAGAAACTTCGTAGGGAGGATTTTCTTCAAGACCCTCCGTTAAGAAAAGTTCACCATCTCCTCCTTAAAGGTCGCAGTCCCAGGATGCTCCTGGGACAAGCCGCGCTCGGCGGCACCCTTCGCCCATTCGCACCCAGAACCGATTCTCGGCGCTTGAATCGGTTTCTGGCACTGAGCGCGTGGGCCCTCCCTTCGAGGAGCCTACGGAGTCTTAACTAACTCCATCCCAAAAGCCCGAGCCCCAAGGTTAAGCAAAAGGTTATTTTGAACCGCCCTTCTAAGTAGACAGTTTATCCATTTTATTCGTGGCTATCCTGACCTGGAATTTACACGATCGCATAGGGCGGAACTGCAACTTTTACTGCGTTCCCATTCACCTATGGTCGTGTGATTGCAGTAGACGAAGCTTCGCCCTCACGATCCTTTTGATGTCCGAAGGTATACTCCAATTCGCTATGATCTTGCATCGGATGAGGTTACTCCTGCTCATGGAGGTGTCATGATATTAGTGCGTAACGACGTTCATTTTCAGACACTCACACTTACGTCCGACTTGTAGGCTGTTGCCGTTAGACTACACTCACCCGGCTTTTTCTTTTCTATTTCCTCCGTCTATTCATCTCCATCGTCTCCCCTCGCTGATGCGGACATTAGAGATCTCCTGTCCGCTCTCCCAACACCATTTCCTCTGTTGGGAGATTTTAATGCCCACACCCCATGTGGGGTTCGCCTAGGTCTTGTGCAAGGGAACTCTTCTTTCAGACATTTTTTCTCAGTTAAACCTCTTCATCCTCAATACTGGTGTCTACTTTTCTTTCTGATTTTTCTGGTACATTGTCTCACTTGGACCTTGCCGTTTGCTCACTCCAGCTTGCTAGTCGTCTGCAGTGGAACGTCGTCGCTGACACCTATCCAGCGGCCATTACCCCGCATCGTTTCTCTTCTGTCTCACCACGTCCAGAATTCCAGAGTACCTACCTGGCTATTCAGAAAAGCCGACTGGAGATTGTATTCCAGCCTCCTGTGTTTTAAGGACCAGCCCTTCACTGACGTTAACCAAATGGTGCAGCACCTTGCCTCTAGGATGCTATCTGCCGCCGAACGCACAATTCCCCGTTCGTCCTCTCACCCTCGACGTATTCCCGTTCCGTGGTGGAACGAGGGCTATCGGGACGCCGTTCGTGCCCATACTTGATAATTTAGTTACCTTTAAACAATCTCGGCCAAGGCTCGTCGCATTATTCAGGATAGCAAGAAGGCGTCCTGGACTCGTTTTCGTTTTGTCGAGTCTTTTAATCGCTTCACGCCTTCCTCTGTTTGGGATAAACTTCGTCGCTTCTCCAGTAAAGTGTCGCATTGTACTGTCTGGCCTTCAGGTTTCCAATGCCACCATAGTGGATCCGGCTGCCATTGCTAACACTCTGGGTGCTGCCTTTGAGGCGGTTTCCAGTTGTGCCCATTATTCCGCCGGCTTTCGCACTCTCAAAGGCCGGCTGGGTTCCGTAACCTATAGTTTTCGGTCTCCTAATCAGGAGTGTTATAATGAACTTTTTACAATGAGGGAGCTGGAGCACGCCCTCCTTTTATCTAGGCATTCATGTGCTGATGTTAAAGCACCTTTCAACCGACAGTAAACTCTTTCTCTTACAGCTCTATAACCGTATTTGGCAAGACGACTTTTTCCCTTCCGTATGGCGCGAAGCCACCATTGTCCCTATACTTGATCCTGGGAAGGATCGCCAACTACCTTCCAGCTACCGCCCTATCTCCCTCACCAATTGCATTTGCAAGGTAATGGAGCGCATGATCAACGGGCGGTTGACATGGTGGCTTGAGTCTCAGAAGCGTCTAGCGAACGCTCAGTGCGGATTTCGTCGCTATCGCTCTACCATCGATCATCTGGTGTCTGTCGACGCATATTATGAATGGGTTTCTGAGAAAGTGTCAAACATTGGCTGTATTTTTTGATCTGGAGAAAGCTTATGACAGTTGTTGGAGGGGCGGCATTTTACGTACACTCCACGCATGGAATTTACGCGGTCGACTCCATATTTCTCTGGGAGTTTGACGGATCGTGTCTTTCGTGTACGTATGGGCTCGGCTTTATCAAGTAGTTTTATTCAAGAGAACGGTGTACCGCAGGGCTCTGTACTCAGTGTCACGCTTTTTGCTATTGCTAATGTCGTGACCTCTTTGTTTATTTTAGCTCAATGGGGGTAGAGCGGTTACCGAGGATCTTAAAGTTAATAATTCACGTTATACGAGGTCAGACGGGGGACGCAGCTGAGAAATTATAAAAAATATTAGAAAGTTCGTAACAGAAATATCCCATGGTATGGATGAGGGAAGGGATCTATCTACTATAATAATTTACATTAAATAGAAGTGGATGGCAACTACATTTATTAATAAAAGGGGATTACATTACCTCCTTGCTTCCTTGTCTGTCGATGAGGACGCCATACTGTTGGTATGGGTAGCGTGCACACACTAACAAATTGCCTCGAACAGTAACTAGCTTCGACTGACTAAACCCCACGCTAACTGGCTTATCCCCTCCACTCTTGCGCAATACCCGATCTGGTCAGCCAGGTCACATACGCAATAATACTCGTACGTCACACTCAACCCCATTGTTGATGGTCTTCCACCTGGCATATCTTCGTCCCTTTTCGTCGACGATTTTGCCATTTATTGCAGTTCACGGCGGACCTGTCTGCTCGAACGCCATCTCCAGAGCTGTATCGACCGTCTCTGCGTCTGGAGTAACGCCAACGGCTTTAATTTCTCCACCGAGAAATCCGTCTGTATCAATTTGTGGCGCCGAAAGACTTTCCCTCCGCCCTCTCTCCATCTTGGGCCGGAGGTCCTTCCATTTGCAGACGAGGTGAAAATTTTGGGGTTGATCTTTGATCGAAAGCTGAGCTGTACTTCACACATTTCGTTTTTAAAAGCAAAGTGTGACCGTTCTCTTAATCTTTTACGTGTTTTAAGTGGCACATCCTGGGGAGCTGATCGGACCATACTTCTGCGGCTTTATCGCTGTTTGGTCCGGTCCAAGCTTGGTTACGGGTGTATTGTCTATTCTTCGGCACGTCCAGCTGTGTTAAGTCGCCTTAATCCATTCACCATCGTGGCATAAGAGTCGCTACAGGGGCCTTTCCAACCAGCCCTGTTCCCAGTCTGTAGGCTGAAGCTGCAGAGCCTCCGCTGCCCTTAAGGCGTGAAGGTGCTTTTGTGCAGCTATGCATGTCGACTCTCAAGCTTGCCTGACTACCCGTCCTTCGACTTATTTTTCGAGGATTCTCTTGATCGGCAATATTTAATTAGCTCCTCTGCATTGCTCCCTCCAGGGGTTCGATTTTGCCAGCTTCTTCGGCATCTGGACGTTACGCCAGCGCCGGCCCTTCCCAGGGGGGAAACGCGTAACCGCCTTGGTTGTGCGCTGGGACCCACTGTCGCCTTGGGTTAACGTCGATGCCGAAGAATGAGACCCCTTCCTCAGTCCTTAGATCAGCATTTTTAGAACTTCAGGCGCAATTCAGTGGGTCTAGACATGTTGGAGTAGGGTGTGCTTTTATTTTTGGCCAACGTAGTTTTACCTTTCGTTTACCCGGGCAATGTTCGATTTTTACCGCCGAACTTTTTAGTATTTATCTGACACTTTTATACATCCAATGGCATGATTTACGGCACTGTGTTCTTTGCACAGACTCTCTGAGCTCATGTCAAATGCGCTGTACAATTACCACCCACTCGTACAGCGCATACATGATCTTCACTCGCTCGGCGTTTCTGGCACCAGCGTCTCCTTTGTGTGGATTCCGGATCATGTGCGTGTCTGGCAACGAGTCTGCGGATGCCGCTGCCAAATCAGCAATTTTATCGCCCAGATGTTTTACTTCTATTGTTCCCTCCATTGATTTTTGTCATTTTACGTCACTATCCTCTCGCGTTGGCGCGATGAATGGGCGGCCCTCCGGGGGAACAAGTTGCGCAAGGTTAAACCTCTCCCGATTGTCTGGGTCACCTCTTCTCGTGGGGAAGAGGTCATTTTAACACGACTTCGTATCGGAAATTGCGTTTTTAGTCATAGACACTTGCTTAGTGGTGATCCCGCACCACTCTCTGATCAGAGTGCGGCACCCTTAATGATGCGTCACATTTTAATAGTGTCAGATTTTAGCTCAATTGTGCATGCGCGCACGCGAGGTAACCTTGAGGCAATAATGAATTAGTTTATAAATAACCAATCAACAACCAGAAAAAAACTTAGAATAAATAAAAGTATTCTATTGGAGTAGAATTAGCCATTTAGAAACTGAAATGGAGCAAAATTTACAAATCAGTGAAGTGTTAATTTAAATCGTGTCAAGAATTAATAAATGGAGTGAAGTAAAAATTATAATCTGTGTAAGTCTACATTCTTAGTTGCCTCACTCTCTGCAAAGAAATTCATGTCTCTATTAATAATACTGATGCAGCCGTGGCAAACTTCAATATGTAATATTTAAAGAAACAGTCAAATTACAAAGTTAATATTTTTAAACTTGGGACGAAGGCTACCGGAAACTTCTTACCAATTGTAAGATTGCAACTACTTCATCAAGTTTGGCTCCCCAACAGTTTGAAATACAATACAACTCCTCCTAAAAAAAAATACTACTTGAAATTGGTGCCCAGCTGCGTGGGGCCAGAACAGGTGAGAATACCTGAAAAGAAGAGATCAACGAACATTAGTGAACTTCAGAACACTCCAGAGAACTTAAAAATCATCCAAGGACAGCAACAATTCTTTCAGGAGTACAGGGCATGCAGTCAACAATTCAACTACAATTTACGAGGGAACACCAGAATAAGGTTTAAGCCAGAACAAAAGGTCTGAAAATTCCTATACTTTATATGTAATAATTGCCAAAATAGTTAAAATATATTGTTATTAAGATAATTTCACGCTTTTAAGAAACGGTGAATTAAAATTGAGCAATTCCAAACCAAAAATATAACAAAAGAAAATATACAAAATAAAATGAAAATAGAAAACAATGAAAATATGGAAGTATGAGAGGATAGGTCAGCCATTACTGATTACAATGTAGCTTTACAAGGAGAGCTAGAGGAAACAAACAGGTTAGATGTAGAAGAACAGTTATCTGTAAATTCACAGGTAGGCATAGAAAGAGATAGTAGTATGCAAGGTCAATCACCTTTGTATTTATTAGTGCAGGGAACAACAAAAGAAAGAAACCCTCAAACATCTAGCCAACAAGAGCAAGAAAATGTATCACAACAAAATGTTATGTGGCTTCTAAAAGCAGTAACTGAAAATAGTAAGTTAACTGAAATGAGAGGAGAGTTAAAAAAAGCTAATAATAAGATAACTGAAAATAATAATAATAATAATAATAATAATATAACAAACTAATACAGAGCTATGTAGTATAAAAAATGATCTAGCGAAGCAAATAGAAAATTGTATGAAAGAAAGCAAAGCTGAAAGTAGGAGGTTAGAAATAAAACTAGAACAATCTTCCAAAGCACTTCAAAAAGATATAGATTTAAAAGTAAACAAAGGTTGTAAGCACCTGGAACAGAAATTGTCAAGTCATGTTGATAAAAATGTAACTGAAATGGAGTTAAAACTTACTAATACTAAACAAGGTATTTGTAATAGGTTAGATAAACAGGGTGAAGAATTAAAAGCAATGGTAGAAAATACAAATGCAGATCTTGTACAAGTACAAATAGATTTAACAGGGGAAATAAATAAAATGCATGAAATGGCAAAAACAAATGCAGATGCAATTAAAGAAGCACACAAATCAATGATAGATGAAATTAAAGATAAAGCACAATGAAAGTAGCAAAGAAATTGATAAACTTAGAAATAGTTTTGAAAATTTAAGTCCCAGTCCACCAAAGGTAAATACAAATGTAACTAGTTCTGTAAATGCTAATTAAATGCATGACAATAATACAAGTGCAGAAAGAAGTGTATCACCTTTGTTAACTAATAATACCTAGATGCTACTGCTTTTTCCATAGGATCAGCCTCTCAAACACAAAACAATAAGGATGACACACATGTGCATGTACCAAATCAGATGTCAAACTATCATTCTGTGCTTAGTGAATTACAATTACCTAATTTTAATGCTTCAAGTCCAGTACAATTTATTCATGATTTAGTAGAATATTTTAAATTGAAGAATGCGCCTGATGCATTAAAAATTATCCTAGTTAGAAAATGCTTGGACAACAAAACCTTAGAATGGTTACATATGCTAGCAGTCAGTGAAATGAAGTTTGAAATATTTAGTTTTATTTATAAATAAGCTTTGGAATACCACTGTGCAACATAAGATTAGGGCAAGCCTAAGTTATTCACAGTACAGTAGAGATGACAACTTATCAATGACAGATTACCTTATAAAATATGCAGGATATGTAAGATATTTAACTCCAGCCATGCATGAGGAAGATTTCATTAGTTTAATTACTAGACACTACCCACTACACATACAAAACTACAATCTTATTGCAAGACCTAAAACTATTTTAGATGACAGAGCTAATACCATCATTAGAACAGCAAGGAAATAGTAATAATGAAATTTGGAGTCCACACAGACGAGACAGACAAATTAGGCGCGATAGGCATAATGATATGCCTTACAATACATGCTATCACCATGAAAATAGGAGAAATAATGAATTTCAGGGCCAAAACAGATTCAATTACAATACACCAAATATCAGAGATTCAAGACAAGGGAGACAAGAACACAAATTATGTAAGAATGGTAATAATTGATTTCAGCATAGAGGAAGTATACAAAACGGGAAACTTCCACAATTATAACCATACAGACAATACAAATACAGAAATATATACATGTGGAGGACATAGTAATTATAGTGGGAGAACAAGAGCTAGGGATGAGCCACGCAGGCTCATACACAAATATTAATGATAATGAAATAATAGTAACTGCGGTACAAAATGGCAATCCTGTAAATACATAAAACACTCATCAGGAAAACTAAATTATGTATTGCCTGACGTAGATTCTGGTAATACAGTACCTTCTGCTCTAAGTGGCAAGAATAAAATATCTACACACTTTGATTGTTACCATCTAAATACAAACACAGGGAATTGTGGAAACAAATATGAATCACTGTATATACAAACTATTATAGCAGGAAGGGAAGTAAATGTTGCAATAGATTCAGGATCATCAAGCTCTATCTGCTCAAAGAAATTTTATGAACAACTGTAAAATGAAGGGATAAAACTTATGTCAGCCCCAATTAGTAATATTGTATGTAGGGTAGGCATAGGTACAATGACCCAAACTATTAAATCTCAAGCATTGACACCTATACAAATAGCAGATATTACATTGGCCATGTTTGTAATAGTTCCAAACTTAATATGCGAAGTTATAATTGGGTATGATGTATTAATAGAGTTCTCTGCGATAGTTGATTTTAAGGACAGACTTATATTAAATAAAGAAGAAAAGAATATATATGTGCCTTTTATAAAAGATAAAGTATGTAGAGTGCAAAGAATGGAACAAGAAAATGCAGTATATGAAGAAAAATGCTTCATACAAATAGTAAATGTCCAAGCAAGCAGGGAAAACAATGAAATATTATCAACCCTTAACTTTGAAGAACAGAAAACTGACCTTACCAAAGGGAACCCTTATACAAAGAAACTGATGGCAGAAGAAAATATGTTAAGAGCAGTTAGAAAATAGTTATGCAGCAGAGACAGATGAGTGGAAAATACGTACAGATACACTGATGACAAATACAATACTGGCTGACCGTGAAAAGAAGATAATGGAAAAGGTATTTGAAGACAATAAGCATGTATTCAATGAAATTCCAGGACGGTGTACATCATATATTCACACTTTCACAGTAGAAAATGTACCAGCATTCAGAAGAAAATATAACCACCTACCAGTAAACCTAAGAAACGAAGCTAAAAAATTAATAGCTAGTATGCTAGAAAATATCATTGAGCTTAGCAATTCACAGTATATAAATAGTGTTTATTGGACGATAAAGAAAGATAATAGTTTAAGAATCACTATAGATGGAAGATATTTAAATAAATTCATGCTACCAGACCACTTTCAAAATGAAAGTGTGGAACAAACAATTGCAAAGTTATCACGTGGCAAATATATTTCTTCTATAGATCTTACAGCTTCATTTTGGCAAGTCAAGCTAGATCCCAAAGTACGTGATCATACAGCCTTTCAAGTTTTTGGATTACAATGTAGGTATTGTGTAAACCCATATGGATTAAAGAATAGTGCTAGTGGATTCCTGAGAGCAGTACATTGTATCTTTGGTGACACAGCAGATGATTTCTTAATCAGATACACTGATGATTTTCTAATAATAAGCCAAACCTTTGAGGAACATTTAGAGAATGTAAATTATGTATTAAATAAATTACATGAACATGGCATGACCGTAAATCTTAAAAAGTCAAAATTCTGTGTACCTGAAATCAAATTCTTGGGATATGTAATAAATGAAGTAGGCATTTGACCAGATGAAGAAAGAATAGAAGCCATATTAAAAATACCACCACCTAAAAATATTGGACAGCTATGACGCTTATTTGGAATTATGAAAGTAAATTTTTACCAAGATATGCTATAGAAGTAGAACCTTTAAGACAACTTCTAAAGAAAACAAATAAATGGAAGTGGACAGCAGAGCTACAAAAATGTTTTGAAAATGTAAGAAAGTTGTTTGCAAATGCAATATTGCTGGAACGTCCAAAGGATGAATTAGATTGAGTTGTATTAGGATGCATCTTGTCAGGGATATGCAGGAATACGAGGGCAAAGAGAACATGACAACACATTTCATGTAATAAGTGTGGCTTCACGTAGCTTAACCAATATTGAAAGAAATGCATGAGTAACAATATTAGAAATTTGAGCACTATATTTTTCATTATTTAAATTTAAGACACATATATTTCAGAAGAAAGTAAAAATATATACAGATCATATTAGCTTGACTTTCATTCAGAAATGTAAATTATATAGAAGTTAGCTAGAATGATTCTTGCTATAATGGAATTTGACGTAGAAATTATACATATTCCAGGCAAACAAAATACATTCAGTGATTTAATATCAAGAATCAGCCAGAACAAAAAATTTCCTGAAAGTTGTTATAGACAACAATATGAAATTAAAGTGCTTACGATAGACATTCCAATGAAGAAAGAATTAATGAATCAATTTAAAAATATTAAAGAAGAGCAAGATAAAGACATTAAACTAGCAAGCTTGAAAGAAAAGGCTCCAAAGATAGAAGAGGCAAAGAATAGTACAATCGCTGTTGAAAATGGTGTATTATATAAGAAACGTGGAAAGGAGATAAAGAGGTGGAAAACATATATTCCAACAAGTATGGAATTAGAAATAATAGAACAATTTCATTTAGGATTAATACATGCAGGTACAGAGAAGACAACCCTGATTATTTTGGAAAATGTATATATCTCTAAACTAGGACATAAAGTAAGAAAATACATATGTTGTGATCTTTGTTAGAAAGCAAAACAAATTAATGTAGCTTATGAATATACAACGAACTCAGTACTTAGAGATAAACCAAGATGTTTATTAAGTTTAATTTGCATGGTCCAATGCCTGTAAGTACATTTGGGTACAAATTTTTATTTGTATGCTATGACGTATTTAGCAAATATGTACGAATATATGCACTCAAGAATGCAACCAGCACAGCATGTTTAAACAAATTAACAAAATCATGTTTCCCAGAGGAAGGAATAGTTCAAGACATACCTTATGATAATGCATCAGTGTTTACCAGTTTCAAATTTATGAATGGAATCAAAGATTTGAAAGTTAAACAGCATTTCTCATCAAGATACAGACCTAATGCCAATCCAGTAGAAAGAGAGAGAAAAGAAATTTCAAATTATCAATGTGTAGTGTGTCATAACAAGCAGGGCAGGTGGTACTCATACATCAATATTATTCAAAATCTACTAAATCAATTCATAAATACAGTAACAGGATTTAAACCAATAGAACTTCATCATGGAAAATTATACAATACTTTGAGCCATTATGTACCAGAAGTTATTGAAGACCAATCAGTTAAATTGCCAGAAAAAGAGGAAATTTTTAAATTAGCATTTTTAAAAATACAAGCAAAGGCCCTGAAGAGAGAACAAAAACATGAAGAAAGAAAAATAAAGAATAAAGTATCTGGAACATAAAAGGGGAAAGCAATGTAATTTAAAAAGAAATGTATAAGAATATCTTTACTAAATGTAACAAATTGTCAATATAACAAGAGAGTTTAGATAAAAAGATGTAATAGAAGAAAATCCATTGATAGTAAGAAAAACATAAGAATTCTGAATAGCAACTGCATTTATATTGTATAAGATCTAAATTGTAAGAAATATAAAAATGTTTAAGAAATAAGTTGTAAAGAAAGGGTAACAAGTATTAATATGCCTAATTAAGTATTAAATGTCTAGCACATAGGATATTTAATAGTGGCTATGTTAGTGAATAAACTTCACTCAAGTCATTGAAAACCAGATCATTGACCTTAGTGTCGAACATGTGACAGAACAAAATAAATATGGAGTATTCTGCTATACACAAGTGCAGTGAAAAATAGGAAGTGTAATAAAAAAAAAGGGTTATGTTTCTTTCAGGAGACTTTCAGAAAATATTTAAAAATTTAAAAGAAGAAAAAAACAAAAAACAATTTTTTTTTAAATATTTCTAAAAGGGGGCGATTTGAAGCAGTATTTTTAACACTTAAATGATTTCAGTCAAATATATAATACAAAATAACAGCCTGCCTGAAAGCAATATGTGTATGTAACAATATATAATAATGCATGTAACAGTCATTGTATTAATGTTTATATTATTATGTACATGTTTAATAATGTTATGTGAATGTATTATGTAATTTAATAATGTAGGAGCTGTGAGAATAATAGGTTAAAAGTTGCTAACAATGAGGTAACCTTGAGGCAATAATGAATTAGAAAGTTTAATAATGCTACTGGTAATTCTTGGAGCAGCAATAATGTAATTTTTGAGACAGTATAAATAGCCAATCAACTACCAGAAAAAAGCTTAAGTTAAATAAAAGTATTCTATTGGAGTAGGATTAGCCAATCAGAAACTGAAATGGAGCAAAATTAACAAATTCAGAAGTTAGTTGCTAGCAGACAGCATTCCTAACCAGACGCGAGACGTGTCCTCGTGAAGTTTAGTACGTTTTCAGTGTGAGACAAAAATGGTTTACATGTTAAAAAGTGCAACTAATTAATAAATAATCTCACAGCTCTCTATATCATTGAAGTGTTATTTAAATCGTGTCAAGAATTAATAAATGGAGTGAAGTAAAAATTATAATCTGTGTAAGTCTACATTCCTAGCCGCACCACTCTCTGCAAAGAAATTCATGTCTCTAACAATAATACTGACGCAACCGAGGCAAACTTAAATATATAATATTTAAAGAAACAGTCAAATTACAAAGTTAATATTTTAAAACATAGGGCGAAGGCTAACGGAAACTTTTTTCCATACGCGAGGTTGCAACTACTTCATCAAGTTTGGCTCCCCAACAGTCAAAATAAAATAAAACTCCTCCTCCTAAAAAAAAATACTACTTCAACTACAAACATGTTTCAATACAAAACTAAAAACAAACACAGCTTCTTTTGAGTGTGCTAGTGAATCGGACACAATAATAGTTAACATGCCTATAAACTGTTTTCTGGATCCGTATAACATACATTCCACGTGAATAAAGTTACTTGAGAGCAATTCCACTGAACAGACTTATTCCCTAATACTTGAGCTGATAATTTTCTGAAAATTTTCATGCACTATAATCGTAACTTCAAATTGTCCTTGAGTGCCCTCAGATTTGAGTGCTAGCGGTGGGCCGTATGCACATGAAGAGAGATTTACTAACTCTTCCTTGCCTGCCCAAGTGTGTGGCATTTATTTCTTTCAAGATTCTTTCATATACTGCCGCTCATAAAAACCTAACTTCGAAGTTATCACAGTTCACCGTATCCAAATCAAGTCTCTCTTCAACCCACTTCTGAGGACCACATTCCTCCACAGTTGCATGCAACACTTCAACAATTTTTTGACATGTGTATCTAAGGAGCAGACTGTTTTTATTTAAAGGTGAGTCGGAATTGTAACACTAACATCACTTAAGTGATGTTAGTGTTACAATACACATCACTGTTTCTAGCTTCTTTTCATTACAATATCAACGTAGCAGACTGTTTCTTTGACAAATTCTTCAGCATCATGTGGAAGCTTGAAATTGGCATTTATCTTATTCATTCTTTCCACGTGTACATAGTTCTATTTTTCAGTACAAGAACACATTCACACACCATGATCTCAAATTATCGTCGGAAATGGACTTATGTGAACCTGTTTGAAATAGAAGTGCAGATGGAGTAAGCTCTGCATTTAGGGTACCCTCAGTCATTTTTTCTACAGCTGTACATTTTGAGTTTTCTTGTGTTAATTCTGAAGAAAGTAAAATAAATTCAGAAATCCTGTAATGTGGTAGTATGAATGCTGTAAAATGTTGGTGCATTGTCATTTGACATTAATGCACAAAACTTCATGCTCTTGAATGAATGTACCATTTGAGTATTATTTTTCTTCTGTTTCAGCAACTTCCAGCAATTGTCAAGCGCAGAATCAAGGCACTTAAGAAGCTCCAATTAGAAGCCACAAATATAGAAGCCAAATTTTACGAAGAAGTTCATTTGCTTGAATGCAAATACCATAAACTTTTCACCCCATTATATGAAAAGGTAAGCTGAACAAATAAACATGCCATTTATTGTACGTGAAATGGTTTTGAATGGGCTTTGTTATAGTATTTAATGAATGCAAGGTTTTTTACTTTCTCTAATACGTATAGTAAGTAGGGGAAGTATTTTTTTAATGGGCCTCCTAAGATGTGTACTAACATTTGCTTGAAACATTTGATTTGAGTAATTACAGAAATAAATCATAATGTGGCCTGTGATGGGGAAACTTGTCATTCTTCAATGCCATAATTTTGCTTGTTGACAGGCTTTGAAAATGTATGCTTATGGTCAAATATAAACTGGATTTTTTATCACAGCATTGCAGCTTAGTCAAAACCATTGTTCTTAGTTTTTATTATTTATTATTATTAAAAGGGGATAGGGAATTCCAAATAGAAGTTTGAGTCAGTAACAGAAATCCTGAAAATAAGCAGAACCTCAGAGGAAACTGCCTAATATTAAATTTACTTCTTACTTTCTCTGCCTACCTATAGTAGGTAAGAGGAAGTAATGTATTTCACGAAAGTCAAGATTTTGCCAGAAATAAAAGTTTTGAGGTCCCTGATTCCCCCCCCCCCCCCCAAAGCATTTTTGGAAAATGTGTGTGCGCGCGCATGCATGTGTGAACAGCATAACTCTGAAACAGAATTTTCAATAAATACCAAACTTGGCATTTAAATTCAGTACCTTCCAAAGATGCAAGTTATTTTCAAATGAATCACTCCCACCCCAAACTATTTTTATTGGAGGGAAAATTTAATTTTTTTGTTATTTGCTCAAAAATTGCTCTAACGATTTGGATTAAAATACCACATTTTTAAGATATTTACATGACAAATAAAATGCATATCTTGAATTTTCTGGGAATAGTATGTGAAGACTTTTTCAATTGGAAGAAATTTTCTATACTTGTTAATAAAAAAACAAAACATGTACTACACCAAAAAATGCAGATCTCTTTAGAACATAGTCTTTATTGAATACATTGTTTTGTGACATCAGCCATTTCTGAGATACGTTATTATTGCTTTGAATTTGTCAATTTGTTAAAGTGCTGTTGCTATTCATTGTGATATCATAGAAAGAGTATATTTCAACACCAGCATATAGCCACTCACTTTTAAACATCTTATCGATTCAGTTTCTTTTATCCCTCTTGTACATAAATGAAATGTATAATGAAACTATTTCTGCAAGTATTTATCTCAATTAACATGAAGTAGATAGAAAAATAAGCTTTTGTGGGAACATAAGTTGTATAAAAATAAACAATAGGGGGTAGTGAAAGTCATGTGAATGTAACACAATACTTTCTGTATTACGTATAGTAAGTAGGGGAAGTACTGCATTCCACCCAAAAATTTGGTACCAAGATTTCACCAGAAATGCTCGTTTTGAGGTGCTCTGAATGCAATTAAAGCATTTTTGGAAATATGTCCGCTTGTGTATATGTGTGTCTGTGAACAGCATAACTCAAAAACAAAAAGTGGGATAAATACTCAACTATGTATTTAGGTTCAATATCCTCCAAAGATGGGACATGGGGATTTTCAAAAATTCTAAATTAGCATTTGCATTGAACATTTTTCGAAATTTTTTGATTTTCTAAAATACGGCTCTAATGATTTTGATTAAAATACATATATTAAAGATATTTGTATGACAAATAAAATGTACATCTGTGAAGTCAATGTATGTCCTCTTCATTTGGAGGGAATTTTGTATAATCTTGTATTACTGGCAAATACTAAGTGATAGATGAAAATGTACTGCACAAAAAATGTAGGTCTCTCTAAACCATAACTTATTTAAAATAAGTTTTTTTGCAGCATAAGCCATTTCTGAGGTATGTTATTAAAGGTTCAAATTGTTAATTTCTTGCTCATTCTCTTCAAAGTATTTTCAACATTCAGTTGTTTCTCGTGTTTGCATAGAAACATTATGGAATTTTAAGGCCAGCATATAGTAAGCAGTTCTTAAACATTTGACTATTGCTGTTTCGTTTGTATCCATAACGAAATGTGTATTGTAGCTATTTCTACAAAGGTTTATTGGGATTAAGATATAGTAGATAGAAAAATAAGCTTGATTATGTAACCACTAATATATGATAGTGCAGAATCATGTGAATGTATCACATATTTTTTTAATTATGCTATTCACAAGTGCAAATATATAAATTTGCAAGACAACATTAATATAAGAAAAAATAAAATGTTAACTATTAGTTTAAAAATTTTAATCAAGGTGGTGGTTGTTATGGTAGCTGGCTTAGCAAAGGGGTCAGGGAAGAATAGGAGCATGAATATTCAGAGTACAATACAACAGAAATTATCTCAAAACTTTATCAGTGGATTGCTTTTGATTTTTGCCTGATTCTTTGTTAAATTGAATAATATTTAAAAAAAAATCTGATGTGTTACATTCACATGACTTTCTCTACTCGTGTAAATCTATTTTTACAAACACTTATTCTCCATATGTTTATCGAGATGTCAATCTTATTGGTAATTTTCTTGTAGATGCAAGGGGAATATGGTAGGTTTTAAGCGATAGTCAAATATTTTAACACTGGTTGCTATGTGGCGCATTCCATTCTCTTTGCATGTCCAGGACATAAAAAATTAATAATGAATTTGAGAAAAAGTAAAAGTATTGGAAAATTTAAGGGAATAACAAGCAATATCTCAAACGGTTCACTCAACAAAAGAAATGTATATGACATAAATTGCGTATTTTAACGCGATCTACATTTTTTGTGTAGTAAAATTGTGTCTCTTATGGTTTACCAGTTATGCAAAAGTCGTTCACAATGAAGAATACTTTTGGAGACATTCCCAGAAAATTTGAGATATACATTTCATTTCTCATGACAATATCTTAAACATATGATATTTTAATCAAAATCGTTAGAGCCATTTTTGAGAAAATTAAAATTTTCGAAAAATGTTCCATGTAAAGGGGAGTCTGGGGTGGGGGGATTTTTGTGAAAACCTTCGTGTCGCATCTCAGGAAGATACTGCACCTAAATACCAAGTTTGGGGTTTATCCGACTGTTCGTTTCTGAGTTATGCTGTTCACACACACACACACGGACATGTTTCCAAAAATGCTTTTTTTGGATCCAGGGAACCTCAAAACATGTATTTCCAGTGAAATCTCGATATCGAATTTTTGGGTGGAAAACAATACTTCCCCTACTTACTATACGTAGTAGAGAAAGTAAAAATGTTTGTTGCATTCTCATGGGTTTCTCTCCCCTCTCATATCAGTGGCTATATAAATTATTCTTATGAAAGTTTATCTTCCTATCTGCTTCATTTTAATCAAGATAAATGTTTTCCACAGGACCACTGGCTTTACTTCCCTTATAAAGGAAGCCATGCTAATGATTTTACATCCCCAAAAAAACTCATCGCCCTTTGCTGGGTTTGAACCTACAACCTTAGGAACTAGAGGTTAGCATGATACCACTAGACCACAGAGGACGACCCAAATAATTAAAGATATACATTGATATACATTTTACTTGTCATGTAAATATGTTAAAATATTGTATTTTAATAAAAATCTTGAGCAATTTGATTTAGAAAATAAAGAATTTCGAAAAATGTTCCTCTAAAGGGTAGCTTGGAATGGGGCGGATTTTTTTAAAAATCTCCGTGCCACATCTTTGGAAGGTACTGATCCTAAATACTTGTTCAGTATTTATCCAACTTTTCATTTTTGAGTTAATGTTGTTCACAGGCACACACACGTGTTTTTCTAAAAATGCGGTTTTATTCAGGAGGCCTCAAAACATGTATTTTTGGTGAAAACTCAGTATCAAATTTTTGGGCGGAATGCAATACTTTCTCTACCTGCTAGGTACATGGTAGAGAAAGTAAGACGCTGACATTCATACCTCAGTTCTGTCGCATGCCGAGTCAAAGATTGGTGATTCAAGACTTGACCAACATTGAATTTTTGAAATCTGATGCAACTTTCCAACTTACTGCTTGCATATGGCTAATGTGAAAGAACAATTTTAAAATATTTTATTGTACTGCTTAGAATAAGCTTTCCGAGAGAGAAAATAGTTTCATTGAATAATGAGGTATTTTTATAATACCTATGTTAGAAATGCAAGCCTAAGCTTATCCACCATTGAAATATTAGTGCAAATCATATGTGGAGTTTCTGGGACATATTAAAACAAAAAGTGCTACTATTACATTTCTTCTTTTAATGTGCATTTAAATGCAGTTATTTTAAAAAATTGCGCATACGTTAACATGCTAAATTGCAGAACTTGATATTGTACTCTTCCAGAGAGGTGAAATTATCTCAGGACAGTATGAACCTACAGATCTAGAGTGTGAATGGGAGTCTGATGATGAAAAAGAACAAGATCTTAGCAATGAAATGAAGAATACTCTAAAAATTGAAGATGTAGATGTAAACAAGAAACCAGAGACTGAGTGAGTATTATACATTTTTAAAACAGTTTGTACAGTAGTAAACATTGGCTCAGTTCTTGTGAAATTGAATATTTTTACTGTACCAAATGAATTCTTTTGTGTGCATAAGCTGTATCATTTCGTAGTCACTGCCAATTTTAATGCACAGTGCTGCATTATGTAGTTTTGAGGGTGGCTTCTTGTTCAGAAACAAGTTGCACCATTGAAATTATAACATGTAGCTCCTGTTTCATTCAGCATTCACCAGAGTTACATTGTCAGTAGTTTAGTTACAGGTAGATTTTAGATAAATTTGCAATATTTACTCTACATTTTATCATGAAGTAATAAAAGTTCTAAAAATTGAAGTAAGGTGCTGTTGACAATGCATACCATCAAGATGGATTAACAGAGTTGTGCATTTTTATTAGTGATAATGCAAAATATAATATACAGGTTGAACCGGAAGTTGTCACAGTATGTGTCACAATAAACGTAGATGATTTAAGCTCCTTTAATTTTTTCTCACAAACTTTCATGGAATTTTTGTTTTTATGTAAAAGTCTTTAATTTGTGTGATAAACACTAAATTTGGCATGCTGTAAAAATGAATTAGAAAAATTCCACATGTCTCCTGAAGTCCATGTAATACTGGATATATGAATATTGCATGCAACACATCTTAACAGTTGGACAGCCTGACACAGGTACATAGCTGCTTCGTTTGGCTGTCATTGAGTAAACTCCACGGTGCAGATTTAAACAGAGCTACAGGAAATGAATTTTTCTCAAATGTTCTCACTCAGTTTTAATTCACCTGAATAATTTATAACATAGCTATAGTAAAGACTCGGGCAACTTTTATATCAGAAAATTGTTGGCTTATCATAAATGCTGTTCAAGAATTTCAATACTCGAGAAAAACCCTTATTCTGTCACAGACTGGGTCCCTTAAAGTAAAATAAAAGACTGACAAAGCAACAATTTGGCAGTAAAGTGGTTGAAATGCTGTAAAACATTGCTTCTGAACATAGAAGTTATGCATAATAAATTGTGAACCAACTAAGAGGTCTTCCATGGTAAAGATGTTGATACAAAGATTTTCATTCTGTACATCAATTTTCTGTATAAGCCATCAAAATTAATTGTAAAATCTGATATCGATCTGAATTGGTAAAGAATATGTTTAAGGAACTACCTGAATTTCAGAGTAAAAATAATGATGCACTTTAATGTTACATTGCATTCTGCAATTGTGTCAAAAATTTGCATCAGGATGATGATACAGTTGATGTATTGTTGCTCTGTTGACATTCACCATATCTATCCGAGTACAAGATAACCTCAAATTCAGGATAACCCCCACTTTCTGTAACCTAATTTTAGGATTTAGTTGTTGTGATTGTTTCGTTATACTAAATGTGATCTCAAAGTTCAGAAATGAACTCGGTTTAATTCCTCATATATATGTTGTATAATGCTAATTGTAGATTATGCAAATTTGGTTTAGTGCTAATCGAAGATCATCAAAAGACGTTTGACAGCAGTGCCAATTTGGTGGGAAAAGCATAATATCGGATCAAATGGAAATTGTCTATGCAAATACACCTTCTCTTGTGTCAGTTACTATTATAGTAAACAAAATGGATGGTGAAAAAAGAGATTCTGAACAACAAATTTTAAAAAGAAGAGAGGGAAATGTTAATTGATCTTGTTCTCAAACGAAAAGCAATAATTGAGAATAAGAAAATGCATAATATTACTGCTAAACGGAAAGAAGACACTTGGAAAGAAATTACTGCCAAATATAACTCCAGAATTTTTAATTTCAAAGATTGGAAGCATCTCGTATTGTGTCATGAAAATATAAGAAAGTGAGTTAAAAAGCAAGTGCACATGATAAAGGTTGAATTATACAAAACAGGAGGAGGTAGCTATGCTCCCTTGGATAAAAGTGGGCACAAACTAATAGTGGTGCTTAAGCAGCAATTTCTTCCAATCGCTAATGATGCCACTGACAACGTAGGCTTCCATCCACAAGAAATAGCTGACTTTACAGATGTGGAGGATAAGTCCAGCTCAAGACTGTGGTGCAGAAATAATCTACATGACCATCACAGAACAACAAACTGACTACTGTTCAACAGAAAGAAAGTCCCTGACAGGAATGTGCTAACCTTATCTGTTTAGGATAAGTGCGACAAGGACAGCGAATGTGTGACGGAGAACGCATGCTACACAAGTAGAACTATTCAACTGAGCTGTCATGTGTGTCATAAATAAGGGTAACATAAGCAAGTGGGCAGAGTTCGGACCGTGTCTAATCAGCAATTTCCCCTCTGCCCTTCATTCTCTGGGGACTTTCTTTACTGTGGAAGACAGTACAGAGTGTGAGATAAGTGGAGAACCAGAGAATATAGTGGAGGCTGAAATCTACAGTTTCCCAGGTCCATCAAGAACTTCACCGCCTGAAAGAAAGAAGAAAAGAAAAATGTTTGAGAAGTGGGTTTTTTTAAGAGAAGATGAGAGTGCCTTGAACATTAAATAAAAATGAAAATTTTGAAGTTCTTTTGAAAATCAAAGCTCAAAAGTAATTTGTAAAATATCTACTTTTGAAACAAAATTGCAGTAATAAAATGTTATCTGAAACTGAAAGTGTTATTAATTAATGCACTTCTCAGAACTATGATTTCCCTTCAATCTGGTTAACTGCAGATATAGGCAGTTCCTGGTAAATCTTTAACCGAGACAATCCAGTCAATTTCAGGAGTGTCATCTGCATTAACGGCTATATTATGCAGTGCAAATGTTGCTACTATTATTAGTGGAACTAAAAAGTAGTTTTACCCCCAGTTTCATTCTTAAGCACAGAAACCACCTTTTTGCAACCCCAAAACATCGTTCTGTTACTGATCTTATCTTGTGGGTCCTTCGGTAAGCCCATTTTTTGGTTTCTTGGTTAGGGGTTAGTAGGTAGTGGCAACAGTTATATGAGCTGTCTGCCAATAGTATGCTTTGTGCTAAATGTCCTGCTTAAAACTTGGCATGAATTTTAGTATTCATAAAAAGATATTAGTTATGTGCAGATCTTGGCCATCTGGTGACTATTTTAAAAATGAAACTTTGAGTTGCAAATAGCTTGGGCATTTAGAGAAAACTTATACGGTAATTTGTATCATAAATTACTTAAATGTAATTAATAATTGTAATATGAATATGTATTTTTATGTGACATTGATTTCAGAGGTTTATTAATTGTAATTATTATTGGTAAATAATAATATACGGCTTTACTGAAACTGTCAATAATAACGCAATAATGCAGCAATGGGGTGAGTTGTTTATCATTACCGGGAACAAGGAAGTTACGTAATGTTTCGCGCCTTTTCGGTAGAAGCTTCTAGAACATTTCCTAAAACAATATGTATTCGTGGTTTTCATTGGATATTAAAATAGACGCTAATGTTGGCGCGTTTTATTAGCCAATAGCAGTTCATTTATAATCTTTAGGTGTATCTTGATGCAGGCCTATAAATAGGGTAGGTTCGAGGTAGCTTGTCCCCCAGTTCAACAGAATTCTCAATACTCTACACGTCGGTCTCTCAGTTCGTCAGTCAGTCCTTCATTTCGTCAAGTTACGCGCAGCAGAATTACGAGAATTATTATAAAGTATTATACAGTTAAAAAATACACAAAGTTGAAGTACTCAAGTTAAAAGTGATAAGTAAGAAGTTATTGCAAACAGTTTCAGTTTGGCGAGTATCTATCTCAATATGTAAAAAGTGTTAGTGAACGTGTTCGACAATAAAAGTTATAAAACCAATTTCTTCATCAGTATCATTTCTGGATAAAAGATTCCTTTCCGATTCACACCCTTACATAGAGATACATGTCCTACCAAGATAAGATGATAGCTAGCCGGAGGACAATATACAAAACTTTAAATTCTTTCGGAAACTAATTGATACAAATTGCTACGCCAGAGGGAGCTACGGACCAAACAAGGAGTGACGTCACAAGATGGCTTCAACACACGTGATGTAAACAAACATTTGTAAGTAATACTATCGCAAAACCAACCATGGTGATTTCTATAAACTTCGATATTATTGCCACAAGGTGCTATGATAGAGATGTTTGTAGTCTAGTGCACCTAAACTCCAGGGAAATTACATTTATCATAAAAGCCGTGCATTACCTGATTTCATCCTGGTTGGTAGGTATCTTGATGAACTGGGGTCTTAAACTTCCAATTCCTTTTGCTAGCTACTTTGTATGTCATTCTACTTACAGTTCCTTTATTCATGTTAAATGTATCCGTAATTACAGTGGAACCTGTATTATCCATCGCATTGATGGGGGATAGGTTGATCGGTTAACAGAAAAAATTGGATAACCCATACCATAAAAATTGTCAAAAATTAAATACTCATTACTTGCTTCTGTTGTGCTGCCACAAATGTCTGCATACTGCATGCACACTACATAGTATTATACTGGTTACAAATTCAAAAAATGTCCAACTATGTACACAACAAAACTTTATTTAGACTTTTTTTTTACACATACACTGTACATATTCTCATAACCCCTCTGCTGTGAAGAAATTGGTTAAATTTTTTTTTTTTTTTTTTTTTTTTTTTTTTTTTTTTTAAATTTAAGATTTGCTTAATTTTGTTTTTATATTCATTTTACTTTTTTAATGGTGACGATATTGGGAAATACGATGTCATCTTCCTGTTCCAGAAATTCTAGCAAAGTTTCTGCTGATTGAAGAGTTACTTATAGTGGTATGCATCTTTTACCGTTAACTACTTTCTCATCTTCTTTATTGGAATTGGAGTTATATGTAAAGCCGGTGGTCCCGTGTCGTAGATTTACGGCACGTAAAAGAACCTCAAGCCTGATAAGAGGCCTCTGAGCAAAGTTTCCGGTCTTTCATGCCCAATATAGAATGGGACACTAAGAACCATAGCAGTTAAGAGCGTCCTAAAATAAAAATCTCAATTTCAATTTCGAAGTCCTTGCATTCATTGCTAAACTGGCAGCGATCATCCTGATTATCCACTGTCAACACTGAGCCATTGTTGCAGGTTTTCTTCATTCACATCAAATTCATTATTGCTTTCAATCATTTTGAAAAGGGACTCTGAACATCTTTGATCATCATCATCAGATGCAGAATTTCAGTTTACCAATTCCTCAGAATTTAGGTACAATTTCCTCCAAGAGCATACAGTGTTCCTTTTTTGAAATCATGCTGCATGCCTTAGCTGCTAAATACAGTAGGCCCTCGTTTAACCGAATTCCAAGGGACCGAAAAGTAGCCAATTTGGTTTAACAAAGTTTGAAACGAGGTTTTGTTAAAATAGTCATATAGAAATAGAGCAGGCTCTGTGAGAAGTATGGGAATACAGAAGCAGTAATAATGGGGGAGATAATAGAATAGAGAGGGAGAGTGACTATAGAATGAATAGAAGCGAACAAATTAGACAAAGTAAAGACAAGTGTATTGATAAGCAAGTGATAGATTTATATGAAATCGTGAAGTGAATGATTTAGATATAAAGGACGGTAAACACGGAGAGGGCTAGGAGGGAGAGGTACATTTCTTAATATGAAAGAGCAAGTGTTGTTATGGACGATCAGCACGGGGTTCACAATAAGTATTCTCTAAATTGCATCTAATAGTTCCCATTTCCCGCAATAGTGCAGTTTCAAAGACGATCGGAGGAAGAGGGGAAGGAGATGGGAAGGGGAGAAGAACACTAAGCAGTATAGTGGCTTTAAATGAGAAACGTTAGTGATATGAAGCTAACTCAACACACATGTTTTGTAAACGTGGAAGCTTGGGTATGATCGGCAAAAGGAGCCAGGGCTCAGCGCTGATCATGCCCAAATGTATTGTATTAGCTCAATACTTAATAAAGATAAAGATAAAATAGTCCCGTATTTTCTGAAATGGTAAAATACGACTGTTGAATTCACTTTATCTCTTGTTATGGGTACCAATGAATGAGGGTGTTCCACTTTCATGACCTCTAAGAAAATGTAAAAATAACTGCTATATATGGTATATCTGGCATTTGTTTAACTGAGAAAGTATACTGTCAAATGCCGGTCGTAATTATTTTTAAAACAGTACTATTTGGAACAATATTGTACTTATTGAATTGAGTGAGTCGTATAATATAACAAACAATAACCTTAAACACTTTAAATATACTGTTCTTTTAACACTAAATTTTAATCGGAACACATGTTTTAGTTGCAACTCTTATCCATTACACATTTTAGTCCTATAATTTAAAAAAAAATCATTAATTGTTGTTTGGCGGACTGTTGGTCGTAATATTATGGCACTCTCTGAAGACACCACATCCAGGGCAGCCTGAATTGCCATGGAGACATCAGAAGGTACAGTAAATCTCTCGAGAACAAAAATTGCAGCGGCAACTTCAATGCGGGTTCACGGTGTGGAATTTGCTGAGAACGCAGTGTTGGAACCATTCTAACAGCAAGTCCTCCAACTCTTCATGTTTCGCTGGTCTCATGCACTTGCTATTGCCACTAAATGAATAGCTGGTCAGACTTGCCTCTATTTTCTGTTTTGAACTTACAATCTATGAGAGAGTACACTTCAGAATCTGAAAGTGTTCTGCAACCTGCATTTTGGTCTTCTCTCCACTATTGACCATATGTAAAGTTTGTTTTTGTTTCAGCGTGAGAGCATTATGAGCACGTTTCTCTTTTGGCGGCTGAGGGTGTGATGGAGCAAACGGGGGGGGGGGGATTACTGTTCACAAGCAGAGACAAACAACTCTCTGGATTGTTGAGAGTTTCACGCCATGTGCTGTCTGCTGACCAACCCCCTCTTCCCTGCCCTTGCATCATATGCTGTGGAAGATGAAGATGAAGATACAAATTGTAGCACTTTGTCTTTGTTCTTTATTAAATTTTACACAGTTGTTACATCAATCTTATATTCAGATGCAAGGTTAGATACAGTTTTCTTAAACTGCTCAGTTACCTATACTTTTGTTTCTATATTCAGTACGGCACTTTTCTTTTCACGCCCATGGAAGACATTTTCTGCAGAAGGTACGGACACTGAAACGGTAAAACTGGAACTGACTGATGTGTGTACATATAAGTTTGCAATTGTATGGAAGTCTGAATTTCTTAGAAAGCAGTTAGAGACGGCCTTGAAAACACCCCCTTCCAGTCTGTTTCCAGCAAACAGTATTCCAGCTAATGATACATACAGTACACCACTGAAATATGTAATTTTCGTGTCTCACTTCTTCATTAAAAAAAGAGCAAGAATTAAGAGTCGGATATCTGCTGAGAGTTAATGGGATGATGGAAAATCGGGGTTCTACCGCACCATCTTGCAACTACCAGTTGCAAAGAACCGTAATGTGTGTAGAGTCATAAACATTGGGTTCAATGCATCATTTTATTTAGTTTGTGTTTATAGCTGTGGATGCAGTCTTTGTTCCAGTTCCTCAACTACAAGCTTGGATAGTCAAAATCTTATTTTAAACCTTTTTTGTTAAGCTCAATGATTGGATTTCTGTGCTGAAATATACAAGGCATCTTTGAAAATTCATACTCTTCGTTTTTGGATGAATCAGGAGAGTAATTTCAATCTTTTTTGGATGAATCATCAGAGTAATCTGAAATCTAAAATTAACATAGCCTGTTAGTAGGCTATAAACAAACGGCATGCATTCAGCGAATAGTTAAAGCATGAAATTTCCACACACGTTCTTCTATACATACTGTTAAAAACAATGACTCACCATTTCACTTTTCTTTCTTAAGTATTAATATTGCACAACTTTGCTAACCAAGATTAATCGTAGAAAATTTGCCAGTTAAGTTGGATCTTAGATCAAGGTAAAATGATCTTGCGTTACTTTTACACCACGCTTTACTATTAATTTGGCACCTTTGACAGCAGTGATGGATAAGTGTTTCAAAGAAAATGCCTGAATGCATTAAGAACATTTTGTCACTTTAATGCTAAGCAGGCTATTGCTGCAATAAACAGTAACATTTAGGAAGCACAAAATACTACACTAATAAATAGAAGCTTTTAAGCTTAGGTTGAAATAATTCATTGGCAGTAAAATGTGGTCATTCAGCAGATACAATCATATAGGGTCATTAAAACATATGGTGATCCATTCGCAGCCTTTCTCTCCTATGCTCTTCCCTCGACATCTAGCAGGATTTCAGACCATCAATTCCAGCTCAAAGGTGCATTGCGCATCTCACTGTTATAGCTGAGTCAGGTGCAGTCATGTCAAATGCCTGTCGATATAGTAAACATGGTGTGTCACTTATCTGTGGAAGAACATGTGTTTATTTGCAAAGTTTACTTTAAACAGGCTCGCTGTGTGCGCAGGGCATTTGCTGAAAGGTTTCCAAACTCACTACACCTGCAAGAAAAACTATACATGCGATCGTGAATAAATTTGAAGCTTCAGGTTCGGTATTGGACAAGAAACATTCTAAGAGAAGATCAGTTTTAACAGAAAATAAACTAGATTAAATCGGTGCCGCTTTAGAGCGATCACCTTGAATTGCTAAACAAATTAGCTCAACAAACAGATGCATCTCCATCTTCTGCAAGAAAATGTTGCACTTCTATTAAAACTAAACCATGTCGTTATACTCAATGCAAGTGTTGAAACAAAATAATCGCTGTAAGCGAAAGAAAAACTGCAGTTGGTTTCATTGATCCATAGCTTTTGTTTTTCTCTGATGAATCTTGGTTTCACCTAAATGGATCAATGAACACTCACGACAGTTAATATTGGGTTTCAGAAAAACCTATGGTATTGCATGAAACACCTCGCTATGACACGAAAATTGGAGTGTGATGTGCGATAAGTGCTAGAAGAATAATGGGACCCACTTTCTTTAATGAAACAATTAATGCAGAGCGATATCAGGGACTAATTCTAGGGCCATTTTTTAATCTCTTGGCAGAAGAAGAAAAATCTTATGGTTGATTCCAACAAGATTCTGCAACATAGATAAGAGATGTTTCATGACAGCATTATAAGTGTTGATTTGTAGTCACCTCATTCCCCCAATCTAACTAGTTGTGATTTTTTATTGGTCTAACCCTCGTACTCTACAGGAACTTAGTGATTACTCATGCAAAAGATCACAAGTATTCCTGCTGCCGAGCTTAGGCAAATGAACCAGAACATTTTTATAAGATATGCTACCTATTTGACAGCAGGTGGTCAGCATTTCCAGCATCTACCATAAGGTAAGGATTTTAGTACGCCTCTGATGCCACATTTTTCCGAGTGACATTCGGTTCTTTTGCGCAACGGAAAGAGCCCGTGGAATGGGTTACCATATGTTTTAATGATTCTATAGTAGCTCGTTTGAGTTGCGAAATAAATGTTATTTGCAGTAAAGTAACAAACCATCGTCATTTCAGTATAGTTTTCTCTGGCAAAATATGTATATATTTTTTTAAAATCTGATCCCATTTTTAGCTCATGTTTACTACAGGTATGCAAGGGCTTTTGTAATGCTAACTTTAAAGTGTTATATATCTTCTTGTTGGGGAGAAAAAATTGATTGAGAAACGAATGGGGTTAGTTGTTTATTCTATCATGTGTATGAGACATTCGTCATTGCCATTTAGAAAAGACATGGACTGTCTTAAGTTGGTGTAAGTAGATAATACTTCTTTCCCCTCTGTTTTCAGTTCTGGGCCATTTGTTTATAAAGTATGTCACATGGATGATTTATAGTGTGGTTCAACTAAAAGTGAGATACCTTCAATAAGTACAGTGGTTGCATTAAGTGGCAATCTGTTTATAAGTTCTGCTCCATATATAACTTGTTTCTAAACCAAAAAATTATTACTTTGCCATACTGCATGCCAAAAAGAATTTCCTATTGAAATATTTCAGGTGATTGATAATACTTTGCAATAATATAAAAATGTATACTACTAAACATTAATATGCCATACCTAAATATTTTGTTTTAAATCATGGTGTAAATAAGAAATTTGATTTTCTCTGTAGTGTCTTAATCAAATCCTTGTAAACCTAATTTCCAGAATACAAATCAGCATTTTATTTGTAATGTTGCTGCTGTTCAGTGAACGTTGAGTACCTACATCTTTAACCAAGTTTCATTATTTATTCAAATAATAGAATTTCTACAAAGTGTGTTACAAAATATATTAAACAGTATTACTAATTAAGAAGTTACTTTTATCCAAATTTGAACTTCAACTTGAGTCCCATATAACCACAGAAGCAAAACTTGAGCTTGAACATGTGTGCACATCTTAATGAAACACAATTTCATTGTGTTAAGTTATTAAATGTTCAGTAGCAACTGAAGTTTTGTCTTCTTAAATATAGTGTTTTTTCATTTTCTAGAGTTACATACATATACAGTATTTTCATATTCACATAACTCCTGTTTTCTAGAGTGGAGAAAACTGTGGATGAAACAGGCATTCCTGGCTTTTGGTTGACAATTTTCAAGAACGTGCAATTGTTAGCCGATATGCTTCAGGAACATGATGAACCTATCCTCAAACATTTAATGGATATCAAAGTAATATTTCTACAAGCTGATCCCATGGTAAGTTTAATAATAATAGTAATAATAAATGCTTCATATTTGTACATTGTATGTGATATTTATAAGCCCAGAACCCCTTAAAGTTTTAAATTATTTCTGTAATTTGTTCTTGTCCTTGATAATCCTTCAAAGCAGTATACCATTTATCTGGCCCATTATTGTCTTGCTACCTTCCCAGAGTATCGTTGTGAAACAGTCAATTGGTGGAATATAAATAATCCTAAAGATATCATTTCACCAAATAATTGTTCTACATTTACTGTAACATTAATTTGTTGCTGAAACATTCCATCCTGAGGTGTGGCAAGTAAATAATGAGATTGGTGTCAGAAATGCGATTTATTGCAAACTAAGTTAAAACTATTATCCTCTTCAACATACTCTCTTCTATCTATACAGCACTGCATGTGTCTTCCATTCTTCAAAGCAATGCTGTAGGTCGTCCGTTGTCACCCTCTTCAACAGCTCTACGGTTTTTGCTTCTACCTCTTCAACAGATTGAAAATGTATTCCCTTCAATGTACTTTTCACTTTTGAGAACAGATGAAAGTTGCAGGGAACCAGATCTGGTGAATAAGGAGCACAGGAATGCACTTGTCTGCTAAAAACTGTCACAGATATGGCATTGTGGGCTGTTGCATTGTCCAAATGCAGAATCCATACGTGGTTCTTCCACAAATCCGTCGCACATGTGACATAGCATAATCACCAAACAGCTCCTTTAACATATGAAAACTTTCCATTGGCAACCTTTAATTTCACGAGGAATTTAAGGTTAATCAGTTGCTCAATTTTTAAGTTCATCATGCTCGCAGCACTCTAACCAAGGCTCCAAAGCAGAGAGAAAGATGAAACAAATGACGTTTGCTCTTGAAGTTCAAGGTCAACTGCCTTCCAACACCGTCACCCCATGCCCTGAGCTATAGGAGATGCACAGTCTCATTTAATTGCAACACCATGTAATGTCATTTCATGGTTAAAATCCATGTTTCTTCCAATTTGAACAATTATTACTTCCTTTCTGGCAAGCATAAACACTTTCATATACAATTGTGATTTGTGGCTTGCCAAATAGGTTTGCTTCACTATGAAATCTCCAAAAGGTAGATTTTAAAATATATCTACACAGTTTGAATCAACACTGCTTTTTAATGTGCTGCACTGATTCTTGACATGCATTTTCAATTTTTTTGTTTCAGGGGTTTGTTCTGGAGTTCCACTTTTCACCAAATGAATATTTCTCAAATTCAGTGCTCACAAAGGAATACGAAATGAAATGTACTCCAGAAGAAAGTGATCCATTTAGTTTTGAAGGACCAGAAATATACAAATGCAAAGTATGCATAGCACTTTAAATCCACTTTGTGTTGACTCCTTTAGAAATTTTTGATTCAGGAAGCTGCAAATAAGTCCATATAAAGCATGACTTAGTATGTTCATGCAAACATGTAAACAACCATAAACTGTGCAGTAAAATTATCACAAATGTTACAGGTGGTGTTTTGCAATCAAAATATATGTCAAAAATAAGTACATTTCAGTATGATGTAAAAATTTACTGTTGCATAATATCGTTTAAAATTCAAAATTGGTTTATTATGCTTACACTTAGTAAATGAGGCCTGCAACACATTCTGCCTTTTAAATGTAGATAAAACATTTTATCCTAAGCAAGCATAGTTTATACAGGACAAAGAAAGATATATTGGCAGCTTTCTTTTCTTTTTTAGTGGTTTTTTCTTTATTTTTGTTTCTCTGTAATTCATCTTTAAATAATTTTATTTATCTGATGCTGCAGTTGTAGCAGAAAGTTTTTAGCTATTTTAATGTCTTATCTTCAGAATGTAAATTTCTGTGATACGTGGTTTTTGAAACAAATGCCTAGTTTTATAATTTATTTTAAATGTAAACAAATGTGCTATTAAAAATCTGCATAGTATTTTATTGCGTATCCAAAATAAGTAATTTACATCTTTTGTTTTTCCTAATTTGTTTTTGCAGGGTTGTGTAATTGATTGGAAGAAAGGAAAGAATGTAACAGTGAAAACAATTAAAAAGAAGCAGAAACATAAGTCAAAAGGTTCTGTTAGGACAGTTACAAAGACAGTGCAGAATGATTCATTCTTCAATTTTTTCACTCCACCATGTAGTAAGTATAAGACCAAAATTTACTGTAAAACTATTTTAGGTTTCAAGTGCAGTAAATTTACATCCTTGATTGTTCTGTATTGTCTGATGCTTGCATAGCTTACTTGCTTCTTGTTTGCGCAATTCTGCAGAGCTTGATCTAGCAAGAGAAGTAATTAATAGTGAAATCATATGGAAACTTGCCTTGAAATTTTGTAGTATAATCAATGTACCATGAAAGGTTCATGCACTAAAAGATTAGCTGAGAGTTTTAACTGGAAGTCTCCAAAATCTACATTGGAATATGTGGAAAAATATGGATAAAGAGCATGGTTGCATCACTTGGATTGGGCATCTCCTGCTGGTGGCCCAATTGTGTGCATTAGTTTGCATGATACACATGTGCACACATCAAAAAAGAAAAACAAAGAAAAAGACTGCAGGAATGAGCTTTCTCCTCCCTCATACTTTTTGTGCTAGTTTTAGGTTAATTCTCCAACAGTTACAATGCATTCATTTGAGAAAGAAGCTGTGGATCCTGCGAATGTTCTTGAATTTGCTTTGCACGATTTCCATAATAAAGGATATTTCTTACTTGGACAAAATAAAAGGAACAGAAATGATTCAGTATGTGATAGGACTGATCAAAAATAATCTTGCAGGCACCAAGATTACCTCTGATACATTTTTAGGTACAGGAAGATGAATGTTACCTTATCTTCGTAAGAGAAATTAACTTATTTTTGCATGTATTTTTCAAACATTTTTGGATTTAAAGGGCCCTGGCCTATGAAAAATACTGGTGTGTAAATTATCTCAAACTAAAAAATAATAAATAAATAAAACATATTAGCAACATCAAATATCACAGTTTTTGCTTCCTTAAATTATTTAATTGGTCTTAAAAGAATTAAATTCAAAGGTAAGTCAGATTTTGGAGTGTGGAATAAAACTGGTTATGAATAAGAGAAAAACCAGAAAAAAACTGCTGAAAGTATTAGTAACAAAAGCAAGGGCAGGGATTGAAAGAAGGCAGAAAAAAAGTCAGGAAATTAAGGGATGGTTTGAGTGTAGAGCAAGAAAAAGGGAGGTACTTAAAGAGCTGCTTAGGTGGAGGAGATCAGAGAAGGAATGGGATAGACAAAATCTGATGAAATTTGGGGGGGGATTACAAAGGTTTGCTAGAGGTAAGAAAAAAAGAATGGCAGGGAAATATGGAAAGCAAACTAAAGGCAGTGATACTTAGAAGGGATAGTACAAAACTATGGGAAATAGTGAGAGCGATGAACAAGAAAGGATGGGAGAAATGAAATTGATAAAAGCAAATTGTTAGGATATTTTAAAAGACTAATTGGAGAAGGGAAGAGAGTAACACTAGATCCAAAAGAGGTAAGATGAGTACAAATATTCAAGGGAAAATGAGATGGTAAAATCACAGAGCTGGAAGTTTACCAGCAAATAAGAAATTCAAAAAAGGCAAGGCATTAGTAATCAGTGGAATACCAAGGAAATTTTGGAAAATGTATGAGGAAATGCAAAATGGTTTAAAAGTGATGGCAAAATTGCTAAATAAAATTAAGAAAAGTAATGATCTGCCAAAATGTTGGAAAATAGGTATGGTGGTACGAATTTACAAAGGGAAGGGAGGAGCAAATAGACTGGAGAATTACAGGGGAATAATTTTATCTATGTTAGAGAAAGTGCACACAGGTGTATTGGCTAATAGATTAACCCTTTTGTTTACCATTAGTTCTCCGAGATATTTGACAGTGTGATATGTTGTTTATGGTGATGAAATTAAGCAGCATACAGAGTTTGAAAACTACATCTTGATTCATTTAAAAATATGGATTGTGTACATTTGTAGATATCATTACTCAACGGGTCAAGGTTGACCAACACTCATATCACACATAATGAAGTAACTGTGGAACAACTTGTTTACAGAAATTAAATGAACAAGATATATGTGCTCCCTTCTGAAAATATCAATCCTCTTCTGTGTGAAAGAGAGAGAAACAATTTTTCTCCTTAGCTAAACATAAGCATTCATTGCATTTTTTACATCAACTGGATTTACCTTTACAGTATTGCATTTACAGCGGCATGGCAAAACCCCTTTACAGTGTTCTGGAAAGTAATCAATCCTGTCAAATCTTAATTCATGTATTGATCTGCTTACACAATTAAGTTGTTTTGCTGAATTGAATGCCTCAGGACTGTTGCATGGTCTTCCCGTTTTTCGGCTTGTGCTGTTTAGTTTTCCTTATTTTATCAGAGCCTCTGCAATTCTAAATATAAAGTGCTTAAGATCCAGTGGTTTTTTTTCCCTTTGTATTCTCATTGAAATTGCATCACATTGATACTCCAACTGTTGGTAACTGCAAGGTAAACAGCATGAAATAAGAGCTTCAATGTCCATTTTCGAGTTTTCATGGAAATTTTATATAAACTTACAAAAAAAATCCAATTTACCTGCCCCTTTCATGGAACTGTTATACAGTTGAATTATTTTAGGACGTTGTACTTCAATGTACTTCCCAACCTTTTTATCCCACCTGTGTACATTGTCTTTCTCGCCCACAGCCACAAAATTTGAAGCAATATTTATTGGACAATTATCTTGCCACCTGATTACTATCTTATCATCCCTACTACAAATTTAATCACAAAACCCTCTCTCCTTTTTGCTTATTTCCTTATCAGAAATCAATGGTAAATTTGAAAATCTATTCAGTCTAGTAGTGCCCGCTGCTGCAATACCTTTTGCAGCTAAAGCTGCAAAATTGTATGAAGTGAAATAACTATCAAAGTAGAGCTGATGGCTTTTACTTTCAGATACATATTTACACAAATTAACTATACCACATGGATTTTAGCAATCCAGCATCAATTTCTGTTGTTCATCCCTGGTAAATCAAAAAATTATATGCAATTCCATTTTTACCAGATAACATAAATATTTTCATCCCCCATGGATTGGGTTTACCCTTGTATTGTTTTACAAAAATCTGACCTTTAAATGCACCATTTGTTCACCTACACACATCCCTAATTCACATTTTAGATTCCTACATCTATCTAAAATAGCATCATAAAGTGGTCGTATTTTCCAAAAAATTTTCTCTACAAATATCTGGTTTCTCCAGATTGATACAATGCATTAGGATTCTTACTTAAAAAAATTTGTATAATTCATGCTTTCAGTGAACTTTAAAGACCTAAAGCAGTGTCCCTGTAAAGCCTCATGCGAGGTAGGCCTAAACAACCAAGTATTAAGACCAAACAATGTTTTAATTTCATTTAGGTCAGTGGGCATGTACCTTGAATCTGCTTTTTGGTTATCATAAATATTAGTGTATTCCAGAAATGTCTTAGGCATAGACACAGGAATATATTTAAATGGGCTATTCTGATTGAAAATTTCACATGGAATCTAGAAATATCAGTAAGTAAAAATACTTTAAATAGCATTAAATTACCATTTAATCAGCAAAGGGGTCATGTAAACCAATAGTGCATCCTTATTAAGCTGATGTCAGCATGTATGTTGGCGCAACTAGCAGAAAGAATGAGCATGTGCTGTCTGAAATAGAGTTGCAATGTGTTTATTTCCCTTTTACTTGAGTTTATGGTGTAGTTAAGCCCAATTTATATGTGTAGCAGAACATTTTCAACACCAAATGTTGAAACAGAAAGGTAACAAATCTTGTATAGTTCCTCTGCACCGATACATCGGAATTGGAGCCAAATGTACCATACCTTTTATTGGTGATATTCTATCTTAATTATTGATGGTTTTACAGGAACAGATAGGTGCTTTTGCTCCAAGAGTTGCTAAAACTTTTTAAGGTTGAGGATATAATAGTTACTGCAACAAAATCAGAAAAAATAGATAAAAGATTACTAAAACTCTTAGCTTAAAGATTTTTATTCTAATTTTTCAAAAATAACTGCCTTTGTTTTGAGTTCCTGGAGAAGTTACAATTATACAGCTTGTTTTGAAGATATTCCTTCAGTCAAGGTCATTAAGCTATTTGAAAATCCTGCAGGAACCACAGGGAAACTAAAGCCTAGATAAGTTTATCTTTTGGCATTGGAAAGCTCCATTAATCACAATTTTGCATACTTGAAAGGACAGTAATTTTGAAGTCTTTCAGTTAGGAACGGCATCTTTAAGTTTCATTCTTTCATACACTATCAGTTTTCTTCCCTGCAGTTTAAGGATATGATTAAACACTCCTGATTCCCAAGCAGTGTATAACAGTGACCACTAGTTAGTAGTGTTCATTAAGGCCTGTCTGCAGATAAAGAAAAAGGTAAAACTAAAAGACTTGTTCCGTTTTAATAGAGTGTCAACTGAAAAATTCAATGCCAGAGCCAGGATTTGATCACGGTTCTCCCGCTCTCCATTCAGTTGCTCTAACCATTGAACTATTGTGACAACATCGGTGGGATATTCAATTCATCAATTGACTCAAGTCGTTTCCAAGTTAAACCACTAAGGCATTTCACTTAGAGATAGCATTCTCAATGGCAACTTGCAAATACTCTTATTGCTAATGACCAGGTTAGGTCTTTAAGTACCCAGTAATAAAAGTACTTGCAGTACTATACTGCAAGTTTTTTTTACAATTTCAAAGATTACATGTGTAATATCACATGTAAGAACAAAATTTGTATTTCTCCAGCAGATGGTGACAATACATTATAACTGACAATTTATACCTTTTATTTCACAAATGTCTATGCAAATAACTATGTTATGGGTTTGTATTGCTTCAATTTCAAGCAGCTAATGAGAATTGACCAAGTATAAATGAGGCTGTTTCTTTAATAGCTTTCTTATGATCTGCTAAAAACTGATTTTGTTGATTCATAGGCTTATGTTGGAATGATCAATCACGTGGAATTTTTCCTTTATACTTACTACATACGCTTAGTTCCTTGTCTCCTGAAATGCCAAACAAAATTAAGGTTTACATGTAAATCTTGTAAGTTTCAAGAAAGTTATCTGAACTTAAAGCTTTGTTAAATCAGTGCATGCATGATAAGAAATTTTTTCTGTTTTAGTGCCGGATGATCCTGAAGCAGAAATGGATGAGGAAACACAGTCGCTTCTTACAAGTGATTTTGAAATTGGCCACTACATAAGGGAAAGAATTGTTCCTCGAGCTGTATTGTACTATACAGGTATGGTGTACTTTGCGCACTATACTCTTTGGATTTGATTGCATTAGCTTAATGTTTATCTGTCTGCTTTGATAACAAATGCACTTTAAAGAAATTTTGATGTGAACCTCTTTCTCCGCAAGTTTAGGCTTGAACATGCTTGTTTGGATGTGGAGGTCAATTTATACTTTACAAATACACAAAGGAGGGAATCAGATTTGAGTTCTGTATTTATATATATTTATATATATATATATATATATATATATATATATATATATATATTCCTGCCACTGCTACAGTGAAAATTGCACACTTACTTGAACTTTGCTCTGCAGTGTTACATGACCATGATGTGGTGGAGTTCAGTGAGAGTTGGTTAATGCAGTTCTTAAGAGTTATTTATTATTACGTGCTGTATTTATCACAATTATGGCTCAGTGTATGTTTCTGTATGATTAGTATGTGTTCATGCATTCAGCTCGTCAAGTGTAAATACGTTTTGCAGAATGATTCCTTGGTGTAAGGGTTCCAGGGCGTACAGCTATCCATGAAAGGAGTGATTCATTGATATCCTTATGCAAAATTGTTGAAAAAAATTGTGAAAATTTAGTTGTTTTTTTTTAACTAAAATGAAATCAGAAATGGTTATGATTATTCAAATATTGGAAGTCATTTATTAACATTGTTAGACACAAATATTGAGAAGTAAATGCGAAAATGTTTGCACTTAATTGTAATTTAGTATTGTGTTTCCACCAAAATTCGCCAAATTTGCTACCGTTATGTGCAAAATTTGCCTTATCCAAAATTAAATTTTGATTTACCACAATATTATTTGAGACTGATTTTCAAGAGAATACATGCATTTTAAGGATCTAGTCCAGACATTATTATATTAAGATAATTTTCAAATGTTCTGCTGTTTGCCTAATTTTAGTTTTTCACATTTTCTGAAAATTTGTTTTACCTGGATAAGGCAAGTTTTGCACTGGACGGCCTCATCTCTACCTAACACTGTTTTTCCATCAGCAGCAGTAAACAGTATATTTAGCTGCCTATTTTATAAAATTAAATGGCTATGAGATTCATATATTGGCAGCTCCAATTCTCTTCCATTTTTAGGTGAAGCTTTAGAGGATGAAGATTATGAAGAGGAAGATGAAGGTGAAGGGGAGGAGGAAGAAGAGGAGGATGATGATGAAGATGATCCAGAGTTTAATCCTAGCAACAAACATGCAAATGCCCCTAAGAATGGGAATCCTAATGATTGCAAGCAGCAGTAAAAGCTGGACTCAATACCACTCACACTCCTGTTTGGCCTGCAGAATGTTTTTTGAGTCACATTTTGTATAAAAATTATTGTAAATGTTAAATGACACTGTCGATACACTGAACAAGATCAGCATACATTATTGGTATCGTTAAATCGTTTCTTTCCATTTTAAGTTAATATTTCTGTAATAGATCCAATTTGTTGTCCATGAGTTGACGTTTCATTGCTTCCAATTTTTGGGTACTGTTAATAAAGAAATGCATTTTTACATTTGACTTTTATATATTTATGTGAATGGTTGTATATTGAACGTTAATGGTAGTTACAAACAATAGCAACTGATTGATGTAAACGTCAAAACTGCAGCAAATGTGCCTTCTCATGATAGCAGTAAAGGTGATGTGGCATCACTCTTTGTGCTAAATCCTTTGCAGCAAAGAATGTAGAAAGAAAAATCCTAGGCAGCTATGACGTCATGATAAAACACACTACAAAGGCTATAATAATAGCCAAGCATTTATGCCAAGAAAATAGCACTCATTTGCTTTTTAGGAAATCTTTTTGGAAAATATAAAATCTTTAAGCCGATGTTTTACTATAAAGTTGTGCTTTTTTCACACATGCCGTATAATTATACTTTGCTGTATTAATGGCATGTCATAGTAGCATCAGAAACAATTGCATCTTAAGCTTTAAATCTCGCAGTTGTAAAAGAAAGTTATTTATGTAACTGTTGGAAGAATACTGAAATCAGTGCTTTACATATAAATAGAATTACTTTTAAATGGTGCAAATATTTAATCTTCATAATTGAAATTGGTGTGAAGTGGTGACACTTTAGTTTCAGTAAGTTCACTTAAAACATGTTTTGAAGCCATTCGTCTTCGTCGGTTTTATGTTCATGCTGAAAGTTTCACTGTTTATAATCACTTATTACCTGGAATGTGATTTTATCTTTTGTTGAAAAATGTAAATATAAGGTTTAAACTTGCGTAGGAATCATTTCCATCTTGTATTTATCTTTCAGTTTCTCCAGGGTTAATCTAGAGTTGCCTCCATTTCTATTAGCTTGTGAAATACTTACTTTGTCTGATGCTGCCATATCAGTATTTGCAGTCTCAACTCTTCCTGAAAATAAACATTACATTTTTATTTCCAGGAACTCAGAACAATAGGTATCGTATTACTTGGCTGATGCTAAACCAATAAGAGTAGTAGTAGTAATAAATGCTTAGTAAAATATACTGCACCACCAGACTGTTTTGAAGTATGGGTTTCATTTATTTGAAGAATGGTTTGAGTTGATTAGTGACCATTATACACCACTTGAACTAGTAACATGTTTCAGAGATCAATCATCTCTATTTTTTGCCTCTGTCTGACTTAATTTGTTGGAGTTGATCCTTCCAGGTACTTGCTAAATAAATGTTTCAGTGGAATGTCAAAATTTAAAGCTTGTGTATTTGGTTTTCCAAATGTAGATTTGTTCCTATTAAGAGTGAGATTTATATCGTGATTTTTAGTCCAGAAATGAGCGGCCGCTGCTGATTTTTGTATTTATATTTTAATTGCCTGAAGGGTTCTTTAGCACTGATTTCCACATTTTTCTCTCTCTTTAAAGTTGCTTAACTGCTTGGTCTGTTAGTGACTTCAGAAACCATTGTTACGTATCTTTATATTGACAATTTAGAATATAATACAATGTTAAATATTTACAGTTGTAGACAAAATGCATAAAACAATATAATGTTACAGTATTTTGTTATATAATTTTGCACATTTGAAAAACTGAATTAGGTTTTTATAAACTTATCTTTCATTGAGTAGCTCTGGTTCCCAGGTTTTAAGGGCATCCTTTAGTGGCCATACTGTCGACAGTTTTAATTTTGTATTGAACCAAACCAGTTTCTCTTGTGTTGCAGTTTGTGCTTTCAGGTGGTTGATCCTTAGGATGTAGATGTAGGGTTTGGGAGTTTGGTATATTCAATCTAGATTCTTCTGAGTATCTGATCCCGATGGTTTAGATAGTTGATAAACAGTGCAGTGGAGGAGTTGTTTCATGTAGTTTACTATTTGGTAAGGCAGCCCAGAGTTTTCTCAAGCTATTGAGATCTTGGAATGAAACTTTAACAAGAGTTAATATTTGAAAGGATTGTTGTGTCCTTATGGGCTAAGTCTTTTCCAGGGATGTTAGTGTGAGATGGAACCCAGATTAACTTAACGGTGGTTTCTTTCATGCAGATATAGGTATGATACATTTCCACAAGCAGAGGATTGATTTTCGAAAAGTCTTGAATTGCAAAAAGAGCTTTTTTGAAGTCCATAGATCCTAGAGAAGATATTTTATCATCTAATTCACATATAGAGGACAAAGCTTCATTTATGGCAAACAGCTCACAAGTGAAAACGGAACATACTTCTGGCAGTCTGTGGAGTATGTCAAGGGTTAAGAACGAAGAACACGTATCTGACAAAATACACATTTTACAGTAGAGCCAAAAGGCTTCATAATATCTGAGTAAATTAACCTAGGGATCTGGTTTTTTGTATTTTGCATATTATTCTATCTGTTTATGGTTGCAGATTTTAATTGACATATTTTAGTAAATAAGAACCTTTTATACACTTACGAGCTTTGTCGTCCTCCGTGGGCTAGTGGAACCGTGCTAGCCTCTATGGTCCATTCCAAACCAGAGTGTCTTTCACTGAAAACAAACTCTTTGTATTATCCGCGCGAAAGTAGTTCGCAATCCCTGCCCATAATGTCTGCTTGTTCCCTCCCATGTGCTTGTTGAACACTATTTAATCTATAAAAAGGCACCCTGCGTGAGAATCATAGTTCAAAATGCAACCTGAGGTAACAATTGACTTTATAAGTATGCGGCAATGAACATTTTACTTACGTTAATCACAATCCTTGGGCAAAAGTGCAACACCCAAATCCGAATCCTCCGAAGATGACTCAGCTGCCGTATCAGAATCAGAACTACTCTCCAAAATAATGACAAGCTTATTCACAATTCCACAGCACTGTTGCACTTAAAACAAGTTCCCACATTTTATCCTCTTCTATGTTGTATTATGTCTGTTTATATTCCCTGCTCGCTTTCGTTACACTTCTCACTGAAAAGCCTGTAAAATCCGATATTAGTTTCGTAATATGCAATAATGCAAGTGTCGGGTATTTTTGTAATAGTGAGTTGAATAGATGAAGTATTGTTTGTTTTTAGCCACTTTTTAAATGTTTCCCGCTTCTGTGTTTGAACAGTTTATTCGCACTGTGTTCGCACTACACGCACCTTCCTCTGCCATGTGAGCTCAAATACCAACTGACTAAATCACAAGATTTGACTTGAGCTGAGCATATGTATGTTAGTGTATTATGAATGACTGTTCGCTTATCATATATCCTGTGTTACGCAAAGTGTTTATTTGGTACTCAGATAGCACCTCTGGGAATTCATTGCTGCATTTCTTGTATATGTAAGATAGTGGCATTCGTGCATAGGGTTGGTATTAACAAGCAAGATGCTCTCGGCATTAGCGCAATAGCAGGCGAAAATCATATTTTGTAATCTCTTAACAGCTAATATATATCCATTACATTTAACGACGAGTTCTTATGATAACCGCAATAAAATGTGCAGTTCTATACCTTTCATGCGCTAATATTTCATAATACAATACATGTATTAAGGAACTATTTACGTTGGTGTAAGAGTATATTCTTGGGTTCGTGACAAGCCGAAGCACGTGCTTCTGTTTACATCTGAGGGAACTCTGGTTTGGAATGGACAATAGTTCCCGAGGTCGCGGGTTCAAACCCGGTGGAGGGCGATAGATTTTTTTCGGGCGTAAAAATCCTTAGCACGGCTTCCTTCGGAAGGGAAGTAAAGCTGGTGGTCCCGTGTCCTAGATTTATGGCACATAAAAGAACCTCAAGCCTGATAAGAGGCCTGTGAGCAAAATTTCCGGTCTTTCACGCCCAATATAGAATGGGATGCTAAGAACCATAGTAGTTAAAGAGCGTCCATAAATAAAACTCGATTTCAATTTTATGAGCTTTATGGGCAAGGATTTTTTTCAGAAAATAAGCAGTTATGAGGTATCCCTATTTATGACATAGCATTTATTAAAGTTTACACTTGAGTGTTACATTTATAATGTTATATGAGACTTGTGCAGGTGTTTTTCATTTTAATCAATACAACTTAATACAATACTTTTATTTAAAGAACACTAAAATAAGAACAAGCCTGGAAGAAAATCAATGGGTGTGGGGTAGATTGTCGTAAAAAAAGCAAGTCTTTTGGAATAACGTTCTTTAGTTCCTGCAGATGCATCCATTTGCTCTTCTGTATTTGAAGTGGCTCCTTGTATAAACTAGGAAACTGTCTCCATGGCGGTAGATGAACCTTATTTGGATGCTTTGGAATGTCAAGATAAGGGCCATCAAAGTCTAGCCTGATGTGAATAAATCCATGAGGTATATACAGTGGAATCTCGTTAGCACGTTCCTCATTAACACGTTTTCCCGTGTATTATGTTTAATTATAAAAGTCCCGGTACCAAATCACCAAATATAATAAATAATGTTTGCTTAGTGCGTTTTCCCGGTCCCGCTTACTACGTTTGAAGTTTGACGTCCTCATTTGCTGTTTTGGCCAATCCTTGATCGGCAATTCGGCACAGTGGGAGTAGGCATTTAACACGTTCATAGTTTGACGTCCTCATTTGCTACTTTGGTCAATCCTTGGTCACGGGGTGAAAATCAGCAGCCAATCACATACATGCATTTAAATATTTGTGTGACACGATTTCTGTGGGCGGGAATGGCGGGTTAGAGAATGCTTTACCTTGGCGTGGTAAACGCTAACGATAGTTTCTAATGTTGAGTGATGACCAAACAACCGTAGATTGTATTTTAACTTTTCATTTACAATGAAAAAAAGAAAGTGTAGTAGGTAAATAACCAACAGTGAAAAACTGAAAATCCTTGATGTAATCACAATCCAAATATAAAACATGTCGATATAGTGCGGAAGTTAAACATTCCTCCGTCAACCTTAAAAACGATTGTTAGCAAACCTAAATTGATTGAAACTGCTTTTAAAGAAGGGAAAAATACTAAAACAAAACTTTTCTCTTGGAAAATAGGATCAGAAGAGGACCGGAACAAAATTTGTTGCATGGAAACACCTCCGTATTCAAATCGTCTTGTATACACCAAAGATAATATCGTCTATTGTACTCGTAACACGATGCACGCTCATAATTTTTTCTTTTTTAGCAGAAATTGTTATCACGTGTGTAATAAAACACACAGCAAAACCACTATTGCCGCTTCCACAATTCGCAATTTATTTTCTCAAAAACATTCATAACCTAAAAAATCCAAGTTGACCAAAATAAAAGCTTGAATTATTTATTCTCAGGCTTTGTGTATCCAAATCCATTTAAACATATTGAATTTAACATGGAAACGCGGATCGTATTCAGTATGAAGTTGTACTCAAAATCGATTTAAATTGCCCATGGAGACGTAGTAATTATTACATTTTTATTACCTATGTTCTTAAATTGCAGATTTTGCATTTTCGTTAACACGTTTTCCCGCCTATGACGTCCAAATCCTTAGGTCCCTGCAAAAACGTACTAACGAGATTCTACTGTACCTGATTCTCTGATGTCATTAATAGTAGGATCCCCATACCTTGCGACCTGGCCGTATTGATTCATATTTCATCAGAGACTGCACTGCAAAATTCTTCACAAAGTCATGAGTCAAGAAAAAAGTTTCATGTGGAAATGGCTTTCTCCTCGATTTCTTTGTTAATCTCACATTATCACATGGCAAGTAAATTCTTGATTTTTCATTTTCTCTTCTATGGTAGCATGAATGGAGTCACACTCCATTTGAGTATGACCTTTCTCAACGAACTTCTGATGCACTGTAACATTATTATGTATAGCAAAGCTTAACAAAGCATTTGATATTATAGAATTGCGGTTCTGAAATGAACACCCATCACTATAAATAATAATGGGTACTGTTAATTCTTGGAACTTCTCTGTCAGATAGTCCAGAAGACAAGTTGCAAATGTAGATGCTGTCAGTCTTGCTTCATTCTTAGAAAATCAGTAACATTTTGCTTTGTGTGGGCTTAAGTGATGTACTGTGTAATTATGGCAGGAAAGTTTTGTTTTGTAGTATAGTGCACTAGCTTTTAAATATGAACAAACTTTTACAGCTTGCAGATCTACTATTAGTACGTGACATTTATTATTTTTTGCATCTCCTTTGTCTCTCTCCTTTCTTTTCGATATGCTGTTTCCAAGTCTGTTCATCAATGTTCATCTTATACTCACAACATGTATTACATTGATCTTATATTGGAGTATACAAGCTCACATTCAACTCGTTCATGATGGAGTCAAATATAAACCTACTAAGTACTAGTCTCTGACACTCTTCACATTTATTCCTGTATTGCCTATAAAGGTCACTGACTGACCCCATTATTGGCTCCAGGTAGAGCTTTGCAGTGTCTTTCCTGCATTAATGCGAAGGCAGTTTTGACAAGAGAATTTAAGTACTCTGCTAGAAATGCTCTGTCCGATATCCTGGGAGAATCCACCTTGTCTTTTCTCTCTCTGATAAATCTTGAACTTGTAGCTGTGCCACAAACTGGAGATTTTACCCAATGATGAACACTCCACTCTTTAAGATCTAGGGTGGAGAGAAACATCCCTTTGCAGACAATGTATTTGGTTCTGTTTCTCAGTTTCAGTGAGTAGGAATAGGTTCCACTCCGCCTTGAATCCCCTTCTGTGGCCTTTCGCCTTGGGGTTGTCTGCAAGACGAGAGAAGCTACATACACTTTCCGTTGATCCCAGTTCATATCTTTCCAGAATGCTTCAAATATTATTTTTCGATCTTCTTCAGAAATCTGAGCACACTGGTGAACTTTAGATTTTAGGCACATCTGTGACATACAGGTCAGTACCAATCTTCCTGGCCTCTCGCTGAGCATCTTGAGTATGCTTTTCATGTTTCTTTCTATGATATCCCAGATAGCTTTCTCCCTTTTCACGAAGGATCTTATTCTTGTTTCCCGTCCACTTATTTGGAATTGCCATACCTCTTCTCTTCCTTTTGCGCTTACTCACACCATTTCCTTTAACATCTGAATCTATGATATTTCCATTACCGGTACCACATATTTGCTCAGTATCTCTCATTTCATCATGTGTTGCATTTCTATTACTCTCACTGCAAAGCAATCAATCAGGATCATCTACCACTTCCTCTTCATCATGAAAGGTATACCACATTCAGTTGTTTCCCTATCATTCATTTGTTACTGTCTTTGTGTTTATCAACTATTTTCCCCACACCAACATCCATTCTCTGCGTTCTATTTTTTAAAGCAACAGCATCACTTGGTTCAGCAGAAATAATAGAAAAATAGTTGTGGTCATCAATAACAGGTAAATCAAGGACAATATTGTCTATATCACTGAAGTTCTCTGCCTCAGTTCCTCCAACCAGTCTTAAATTGTGGTCCACTAGAGGAAAGCAATCATCAGATGTAATGGGTGGCATTCTTGTTACCTAAGGAAACATTCAGAAATATTAATATTTCTAAGTGGACTTAATCTACAAAAGACACATTACATGTCTGATTGTACAAAGCATTATTTTTATAATCTAGTTAACCTTGTGGTAGTTATTGGTGGCATATAGTTGTGCTGACTGTAGATTAACTGGCATATAAATGACATTTGGTTATGTGCTCATGATTATGCCCAGTGACAATCCTGAAATATTTATAATGGGTGCATTGGTTACTAAATAGCTGATAACACACACACAAGCACTCACATCCACACACTGGACTCTGAGCATACCAAGGAACCTTTTTGCATTAACAATATCTGGAGCTAAAAACGAACCCAGATGCCTGTTGCAGTAGACGGGTGATCTACCACTGAGCTATGGGTCAAGTAAGAAGTTTTATTCATTAGAAACACAAAATAAAGCTTACCAAATCATTATCTTTGGAATGCTGTGGATCTCCTTGCAGCATAGTTGAAACAGAACTGTAAATACATTTATTTAAAGGTGAGTTGGAATTGTTACACTACATCACTTAAGTTTACTCACTTAACATGTTTCGGGAAACGGTTGTTCCCATCCTCAGAAGCTAATCCGACTGCAGTCGGGAACAACCGTTTCCCGAAACATGTTAAGTGAGTAAACTTAAGTGATGTAGTGTAACAATTCCGACTCACCTTTAAATAAATTCAATACACATCACTGTTTCTAGCTTCTTTTCATTACAATATCAATGTAAATACATTACTCAATAAGGATCAAGTCTCATTAACAAACAAATCTAAAATTACAAAATAATGTTATAAAGGAACAAACAGAATAACAGCAGCAAAGATGTACTGACCTTGATTTTCTAGCTCAGGTTGCATGGATTTGTTTAATAAACTACTACTTTCTTGTTGCTGGCCCACACTGTGATTTTCAGACTCATTGTTGCTTAGAGCTAACATAACACCTTCTTTGCACAAAACATCCCGAAAATTATTACAACATTGTTCCATTGTAGTGAAGCTAGAATCCTATTAAAAAGAATATGTTAGGAACACAACTATTAAAATAATTAAATGCCATGAGATACCAGTATCTGCTCTTGTAAATATGTACTTTTAATAATGATACCACGTAACTGCAGGACAATGAATAAGAATGTTTTAAGTTAACAACAAAAATTAATGCTGCTTTTACGATGGAAATGGTCTATGCCTTTATGAAACAATATGTTATAAAGAGAACCAAAATATATTTACTTACGTGAAAAGAGCCTATTCCTGGTAAATAACACGAAAAGAAGTCAGCCAGTATCTCATCAGCTTGCCGCGCACTATACAATCTGCTGACATCAGCTGTAGATACGTGTTCGCAGATAATTAGTTGGTCCTTTAGGTACAAGATGTCCTTTGTGCTGTATTTGCTGGTCTCTGGTTGGTTTATGAATATAAGATCTCCACAGAAAGATGCGCAAAATCTTTCAGATGTAGTTTGCAGTGAAAGCTAAATTTCTGTAAAAATGTCGGGTACGAGGTCTCTGTTCTTAACCCTCCATATTTTGTTTTTAATCAATTATGATGGCACACCTTTGCCGCTATTTGTTTTAGAACTATCATTTAGATGTATGCCTCGGATGTGGATATGTATTCATAGTTATTGAACATCTGTCTATAAATCGTGCTGTGCATGTTAGACTTGGTATTCCTGACAAAAATGTAACAAATTGTGTGTTGTTCTCAGTGCAGTGTAATATCTTATTGTTCATGTTAAAAATGGAGCTTGAGGCATAAATCATTTTGTAAAGAATGCTTTTGATTTAGGGAACCAAATGTTTGAAGCCTCTTAAGTTTTAAACACTCCTCAGGGGATTTCAGCACATTTTGGAATTTCTTGTGTAATATTTGTTTTCTCTTATACAAGCAACTGTGAGAGCAGAGGGGTAGCTTTTAATGGGGATTTGTTGTTCTTAACTGTGTCAATGGCTACTAAGAAGAGAGTTATGCTCAAAATATATCTAAGGTGGTAAGCTATTTATGGTGATCTTTTATATAGTGCTATTTGTTCGTACTTGTATTTGTCAATTTTTTAGGAAGTTATGGATGAAATCATATTGCCAATTGTGTTTTGCTGTAACAGAGAGTACATTTCTTCTCCATACCATATCCTACGCATTTTCAAGATAAATAGTGATGACACTAGTGTGTGGTTTCTTCCAAAAGCTTCATATATGTCAGATTTTAATTGTGTTAGACTGTAATTGAGTGCAGTTGTCTTAAATCCATTTTGTATGGGAGGGGGGAGTGAAAAAACCAGTCCAATGGAGATGCAGATAGTGTAATTTAACAATATAGGCCTATAATTCTCGTTATAGCTACAGGTACAGCAACACACCACTAATCAGGAAATGTTCTACTTGACCATATATATATATATATATATATATATATATATATATATATATATATATGTTGCATTTATGTATGTTAATTCTTCTGTTGGAAGTTGTTCCAAAACCTTAAATAGGATATTATCAGGTCCTGGACTAGAACTCCTGCAAGACAGCATTCAGAACCTCCCCACATAATTTTGTCATTGTATGGTTGATTATTTCCGGATAGTGCATTAAGATTTAGTTCAGAGACTTGGGTTTTGGTTTCAAGAAAATTAGGTTAAGATCACTTGAAATGAAGGCAAACATTTGGTACATGCTTTGTTTGCAAAGGCATCTATTGCTGGAGCATCAGTTACAGGGATGTCATCTCTAGGTCAAAAGATTAACAGGGTGGTCAATTTACGTCTCAAATTTTCTGTATTTTGGTCCATAGATCTGATTTTATTAGTTCAGGATGACATATTAGATAACTAGGAATGTTTCTTGCTTTCTCTTATGGTTCTACATGCATTTAGCCAAACCTTTTTGAACTGAATTTTGTTTCCTAGTGTGTATATTTATTTGTGTAAGCTTTGTTTTTATCTTTAATGGCTAGTTTGCTTACTTTATTTCACTAAGTTAAAGATTTCTTTCCCTGACTTATTGTAATTTTAGGGACGTTGGATTTTGCTGCCATTCCCATGCTTTTAGTGAAATTTTGTGCAATATCATTAACAGGTATATGTTTGAACGTGAAGGTAGAAAAGAAAGTTGACCTGTTAAGTTGACACTAAATTTATTCCAAAAATCATAGCCTGGAAATGTTTTGTAGTCAAATCAATTTTTGGGTGAATACAAAACCAGTAAATAATTAAACTATTAGAGCAAAGTTAACAAACACTGCAATCAACTCACAAAACATTAGAAAGTAGCTGTCAAATATAAAGAAATTTCAGTTGTTTTTAGGAATATGGCATTCTAAAAAGTTTCATTATCACCGTATATAGAGCTTCTTCGGAAACTTAATACATGAGAGAAAGTCATAGAAATCGAGGCACGTATGTGTATTATAGAGGATACAACTTTTACTCCAATCTGTGGAGTTTGTCTGCAAATATTTGATGTCTGGCCGGACAAATGTTTGAGAAAATCATGTTTGTTTTCTGTGATTAGCGGTTGCAAATCAAGACTGATATCCTTAGCTTTATTTTTCTTTATTTAGTAACTCCTGAGCTGTTTTCTTACTATTCAAAAAGAAGCAAATCCTAGTGTTGGAAATGTGGGATGTGAAGTTTAGTTAGCCAGTAGTGCAAGTTTGCCAACTCCAAGAATATAATCTTTTAAGGTTAACTTTCATTGTGCATCAGCTATCATAACTTGCTCTTAATTGAATATAGATTGAGTTACCTTGGTTTTGAAAATTACTGAACTCATCTTGTGAATTTCTGCAATGTGTAAGGCAGTCACAAATATGAATCCCATTTTCAAGACTTATAAAGCTGTTTACCTTTCGACATTCTCCTCTTGTATATGCCCCACAGCGATGAAAATGATGTGTCGTAAGTCAAACAGATGTCACTCTATGGCATACGCTTGTTCTAATGCAATGCTGCCAATATATGAATAATGCCACTGAAGCCGGTAAGATACTCAGCCTCAAGGCTTAGCCGAGAGATTGAGGGCCCTCAGCTGAGGGATCTGCGCGTCTAAAACTTGAATGATTCACGTTCGCAGAAACAACAGCACATCGCATATTTAGTGCATTTCACTTCTTATTTAGGTTGGCAGTACCCACTTTGCATGTGATTTATCAGAAAAATGGCTATGTTTGTTGTGTTCCTGATGCGATTTGCCTATATAAGTAAAATGGGCGGGGAGGTGGCACCAGATATAGAAGAGACCACATCATGTTCTAAACTCGCTCCTAAGGTAATTTATTCGCTTTCCTTTTGGTTTTATAAGCATTTTCAAAGGGCATACTATAAGAGGAGATTAGCCTTACCTTTAAATAACTATCACTTTAATGCAGAAAGATGCTAAATTTAGCTTGCTACCACTACAAAAGGTTTAAGTACTTCAAAAAATGGTAAAACAAAACATAGTTGTCATGGCCTCCTTGATCCCTGACAATCCTTGTTTTCCCTATGAAACTATTCAATTCTTGTATTTAATTTTATATAGGCCATACTTACTGTTTAACATATTATAAAATTGAATGCAACAACCACAAATAGTTCTGGATAGAGAAATCAAAGTGGATTGTGGAAATCAGTGCTAAAGAAACTTCAGGCAATTAAAATATGAACAGTTTGAAAAATTGACACTGGTCACACTGAATTCTGGACCAAAAGTTGTCATATAAATCCCACTCGTACAAAAATGGTAAAACAAAACACAGCTGTCATGGCCTTGTTTCGCCTATGTAGAACTGTTCAATTGTTGCATTCAATGTTATATAGGCCATACTTACTGTTTAGCATATTATAAAATTGAATGCAACAATCACAAATAGTTCTGGATAGAGAAATCAAAGTGGATTGTGGAAATCAAGATTTTTCAGCTACGATCTAGATATGTTAGTAGAGATACTATCATAGTTAAATATAGGTCACTACTGTTGGTGGGAGCATGGTGCATTGGGACTTGCGTAAGATTGCAAAGATTGAGCTTTAAAAGTTAAATTAATGAACAGCTGTTTCTGTCCGCTCAAGGTTTTGCTTTAAGTTAACCTTACGTGTTAAATTTTCATTTAAACAATTAAATTTGTACCGTAAGAATACTCATGCACCCATTTATGTGGGACTTGCATTTTTCCCAGGTCATAAAACTACAATTTTGTTATTAGCATGCCTAGATTAATTGCCAAATTCAATTGTAGGTTTGCTTAAAATATTAGTATGTTTGTGTGCAGTGAAAATAAAAGCATCTGTTGTGCAGTGTTCTGATCAAAACTATCAAATACTTCCGCTATAAGCAATTGTTGCCAAATTTATTTCCACGGTAGTTATATAAATATCTTTTCATGCATATAGAAGGGTTTAGATTTAGATCGCCACTCTGGTAAACTGTCTGAGGGAAGGCTTAGTTACAAGAGGTTATTTGTTTGTTTATCAAGTTTTTGTTTTATTTTTTTGGGGGGGGGCAAGTTGGCCAAGTGTTGTGTTTGTTTGCAAATATCACACACTTAAAACTAGGAGAAGCAGTCTTACATATAAGATTACTTCTTGGGACAGTTTCATGACTTCACAATGCATATCAAATTTGATATTGTTTTTAACATAAAAATCGAAGCTCTGAACCTTTCAGCTAACATGCTGATTGGTGCTCGATCCTGCTAGTATAAACAAACACAGAAATGTCTTTAAAATGATTATGACTATTAGAAAGTTATGAAGAAATTTCAGAATTTTTTTCACTCTGAAAACTATTTTAAAACTGCAGGAATATGCTAGAGGGAGTTTCATGAATGATTACTGGCAGTTTTATATAAACAAATTTTCCTGATCTCAGGATAGTACTTTCTGATGAACTCAGTGCTACTGTGAATTTGCCCAGTTTGGTTAACAGTTGCAGCAATGTCACTTGTTTATATATGCAGGAGGCAAATTAAGTGGAAAAGTAACCAACATTGACAGGCAGGAAGTCATTCTATAATCATTTTCTGCTAAAGCCATATCAAATATTAAAACACATTTGTATCTTTCTGAATGATTATTTATGAAACACTGCATTTAAGGACATAATTAGATGCATATAGTGATCCAAAAGAAATTCAGCTACTGCATAATGATATCAGATTTGTTAGAGCTGTAATTTTGTAACCAAAGCAGCATCTTCAACATTAAAGAATTGCCTCAAAATGAACACTGATAGTTTTACTCATTTGCATGCTACTGCACTGTAGCTTCAAAGCAATTAATTTAAGAATGGAGAAAACCAAATGGAACATGAAAGTATACACACAAGTATGTATATATTACTCTTGCATATTTCAACACTGCCAAATTATGTGCAGTATATTGAACTTGTTTCAATTTTTGGAATACTTGTTCCAGGTATACTCGCCAGTATGATACTTTATTAACACGGCTTCCTTTGAACTGCAATTAAAAAAATCCTAGTATATGAACAGTCATGGCAGATTTGCAGCTATTCTTCTGAACCTGATAATTTCTTTGAAACTACCAGGTTTGTTTATGCAGAAAATGCAAACTTGCTATTAATCTTTGTCTTTAAAACTTTTTGGCTGTGTGTTTGAAAGTGGATGAGCTTTGAGTGGTAAAAGAGCACCAAGTTAAGCAAATCTTATTGCTTAAGCTGGAGTTCAAAGAAAAGATCATAGCATATTTAAGCAATCATTCTTTCTTCTTTCATGGATTACTCTTTATTTTAGGGCTTGTGTTTTGATCAATGCATAAATGTTCAGACACTCACTGATGTGATTTTAGCCAAGATATTTAGTATCTGGGAACCTAGTATTAATGTTGGCAGTAACTTGTTAAGGTGTAGTCACAGTCACTGCATGTGGTAGGGTCTGCACCAATTCCTTATCTTCAGTTTTATGATTTCTTCAAAAGTGGTTATGAAGGTGTTAGCAAATTAAGAATGGTGAAGTTTCGACTACTTATATGACATGTTTCTTCACATGTGTAATACAAGCATAGAATGGAAAGTAATATTTATATTTTGTAAGCAAATGTTGGGAAAGTACAATGAAGTGAATGCATAATAATAAAAACCACTCACCATTTCACATACTAGTGAAGCTGATACATCTTATTTATCATAGCACCATGATGACCACCTTTCCTTCTGTGTGTTTCTGTGAGAGGCAATCTAATGTGTTAATACTTGCACCACTGTATACATTATCAATTCACAGGTTTTTAAAGTATTGCTTCTGTCCTATATAAGGTCGGTAATTACAAATGTTTGACTGGAAATGGTTTCAAAGTAATGCAAGATGCAGAAACATCCAATAGCTGTGTCTTACAGGTCAGTTTATATTAATGATTTTGTTCAAAGGGGGGGGGGAGAATTTCACATTTTCAGCATTATTATTAGTGCACCAAAGTAATAAAATGTAAGCAATGGATATATAAGAAATGGTTTATTGTGTAAAAGGTTTTAAGTTGCCATTAGTGTAGCATAACAAAGTTCTAGGAAATATTTTCTCTCCACACAGTTAACACTACTGCTGACAAAATCCTGATTAACACATCACGCGTTTCATTATTTGCCCAAGAGAGGTTTCCGATGTATAATGAACTGTCCTTAATCTTCCTAATGTATAAAAGTATATTTGCATTTTAAATATATCTTCCTCTTCTGGTGTGTTTTAACAGTATTAGCTTTTACTGATGCAGTAGTAATAGTTAAACATTTTCTTAGGACTGTAACCTTCAAGTCATCTGTACTTTACCTAACACTAGTATTTTCTTGTCAGTTTCCATTTTTCTGAACAGAAAGTAGGATTGGGGCGAGATATTTTAAATTTTAAAAGTGCCATTGGTTATACCAAGGTACATACTGAAAATATTGAATAAAATAAAATGGAGTGATGAATTTATGCTGTAGTATTAACATACTTAGTTGCATAAACTTAGCTTTAAAAGCCACAGAAGCACTAACAAACCTATCACAAACTCTCAGAAGACAGGTAAAATTGGGCAATATGCACATGCCATTCTTGCACAGAAATGGTTGACTACAGACATGTTTACCTTAGCTTGTCAAAGATGTCGCAGAACTCGAGTGGGGTAAAGAAAGAGAGTGGGCATGTTGCGGATTAGGACTGTTTATACTAAGGATGACTAAAGCAAGGTAGTGGTCAGAGCTTAATACATGCACAACTTTGAGCATACGTTGGCTGCGTTCTTTCCTTTAAGTATAGGATGTCCGGTGTGCCTCCAGCGTTTGGATAATGAGGCTCGACTGGGTACAGCGCTCCAGTCCGAGTTGAAAAACGGTGTCATGTAATAGTTTCCTAATGGGTTGGTGATGTTCGAGTTGAAGTCCCCTCCAAGTAAAAAGTGTGATTTCATTACATGTACTACGTCCCAGAAATGCGGTCAGTTTATTTGATGCACAGTAAAATGAGCCTATTTGAAATTGTTGTGGTACTTTATTTGTATGTGACAGATCTAGAGCTCTGGTTCTTTAATGGGCTGTAATTCGTCGTGAATTAGATATAGCTTTATAAACACTGCAGAGCCGCTCTTTCTTTGGTTACCAGAATGATCAGCTCTATAGGCACTGTATCCAGCAAATAAAAAATGTAAATGCTGCACTAATAAGATGTCAATATCGAAGGCTTGAGAAAATATTCTAGTTCGTGGTATTTATTGTTGACCACGTCAATTTGAAGTGGAAATTTTTAATTATTTTGAAGTGGTTATTATTTACTTAGGAGCAATGGCAAAATTTCAGACAAAGTTTGCATTAATGGGTGTATGAGAGGTTAGTGAATCAATACCTTAAGAAGCATATCAATTTTAGGGCTCATTTTCTGTGGTAGGTTGGGGGACTTCAGCATAAGACCTTCGAGTGTGCGATTTGTTTTAGGTATTCTGAGACGATAACTGAAAGTTTTTCATCGCAGATGTATAAGTAGACAGTAGGCGTGGTGTTATGTGTCAATGCTTCACATTGTGTATTAAGTTGGCAATGTAAGTTGCTTCGTTGTATAGCTTAACATGAACAGGGCAACCTTTATAACTTACTGCATGTTGGCCTATGCAATTTGCACAATCTGATGGTGTATTGGGTTATGTGCATTTATCTGATACATGCTGTTCACTGCACTTAACACATTGAGGCAACTTGTGGCAGTATTTCTACTGTTGCCATATTCTTGGCATCTCATACCAGGGGGAGGGCTTGGAACCCGCTTTGCTAAACAAAAAAATTAGTAAAAATAGCTTCGTTAAAATAATAGCATCTTTCTAGGTTGGCGGGAATGAGATACTAATATCACTGGTAGTGCTATATTTATGCCAGATGTCTTAGACAGCATCGCCAAAGGTGACAGCAACAGAAACTAGACTTTACATGGCATGGGTACATCCATGTTAATATACAGGAGGCATCTTTTCGTTCCGGTGCTAAAATTTGAGTAGTTTCCAAATGAGTGCAATATCTCCCAGTTAGAACGTAACTAAAAACCTGTAGTGAAATGCAATGGCCTGCAGCGGAATATAAAATACTTCACACTACTAATTCTCATGTCTCAACACATTCGCCGCTTAGAATACGTAAAACATCCTATCGTAATTTTAATTCCAATTGCTGCACCTTAATCTGTGAATATAAAATCAATTTATTTAAATATAGAAGGGTTAATTCATATTTATCATTTCAATTGATAAAAATTGTTTAAAAACTGATTCCTAAACGTAACCCTCCTTAATATTTCTTCTGGCTATGCTTCTGCCACATGTACTGAATAACAGTGCCTCCATTTAGGGGTTCTACTTTGAGTACTGCATAATACAGCCTGATTAACTCATATATATGTTTTAATTATTTGGGTTCGGTTTGAGGTCCACGAAGAGTAAGATTGAAGGAAAAAATAAAAGAAATTGCTATATCTGTAATAAAAGAAACTGTCCTTCGATTTTCAGCATTCATGAAGCTCCAGTTGTCTACGTGGTCACCTCAACCCACAAGGCTCGCTTGAGCAACAGCTTTAATCCAACAAATGTGAATGCCTTTTTTGACACCCTGGCTAAGGTTATGGAGAGATACAGGTTCCAGACCATGGTCATCTGGGCTGTGGACGAGACGGATACCACCACCGTTCAGAAGCCAAACAGGATTGTCGCTAAACGGGAAATAAAGCAGGCTATCACTTCGGCCGAAAGGGGCATCCTTATCACGTTGCTATTGCTATAGATGATCATGGAGGCAGTACAACCCCTCTTTTTGTATTCCGTCGCTTGAGGTATTATGACCATTTTGTTGAGATGGTTGCATGCAAGAAGAAGACATTTTGGTATTCTTGCACCACCTTGAAAATTATGCTACACCAACTCCCGAGCACAAAACATGTTTTCTGCCTGTTGATAATCACAGTTTCACATATCCATAGAAGACTGAATTTTTGTGAAAACAAGGAGATTGTTATGTTGTCATTCCCACCACACTGCACGTATAGGATGCAGCCTCCATACCATTCAGAGGTTCATTTAAAAAGATGGTCAGTGCTTTTGCCGACAGCTAGATTAAGAATCATCTAGGAAAGACCATGTCAATTTATGACATCCCTTCAATTATTTATGGGCGCTCTTTAACGATCGTGGTTCTTAGCATTCCATTCTATATTGGGCGTGAAAGACCAGAAAGTTTACTCAGAGGCCTCTTTATCAGGCTTGAGGTTCTTTAACGTGCCGTAAATCTATTAACAGGGGCCACCGGCTTTATTTTCCTTCCGAAGAAAGCCATACTAAGGATTTTTACGCCCGAAAAATTCATCGCCCTCCGTTGGGTATGAACCCACGATCCTTAGACTGTGGAGGACGACAATTGTAAGGGAAGTACTCCCACTTCCTGTAAATTCCAGAAACATTACAGCAGCTTTCAACGAACAGGTATCTTAACTTTAGTTACGGAGGGAATTCGGCACCGACCTGGAATGCACATTATACCTACGTCCCCCAAGGGACACCAAGCGGCCGAATCCAGGAGCGATGGTATAGCAATGACAGGGTCTCTAAGTTTCCAGATATAAACGTGACAGGCAGACCGGGACCCCACCTCACACAGAGGGGATCCAACGCCCCTCAAAGGGTTCGAATACTCCGACAACAGCCAGTTGAAAGCCGAGGGACGGAGAGAGTTAAGAGTTACAAAGAGCATCCTTTTCCCCTGACATCGCTGACACTTCCGATACAAATACCAATGGAATGAATGATGAAATGAAATGTAGAACGGCTCGAAATGGAGAGACAGAAAAATTGGGAGCTGAAATTAATCACTCCAACATTCGCCTGACGATCCGGGAAAACCTCCGAAAAAATCCATTGGTCAGAGTGGGGAGTCGCCGGGGACCTTCAGAATGCGGGCTACAGATGTTGCTGCCTGAGCCATCCCGCTCGGTAATCAGCATGTATATTTTCTTTTAATAGGAACGTGTTCAGTGAAACCGACTTCCCGCTCTGCTGTCACTGGCGCCTAGCGCTTGAAAATCAAACTAAGACCTTAGCAGAGCCATTATGATTTTCAGCGGACTCTCTGAAGCTGTGAGGATATCTAGGGCCGTATTCATAGATTTCATGTTTTTCTGGACTATCCCCAGACTCATTTGGTCCGGGCCAAAGGCCGACCAAGTTTTTGACATTCATAGACGATAAAAAGTCCGGGACCAAGAAAGGCAGCAAAGATCAGCAAGGAGTAAATGTTACCGACGAAGAAAGGTAGTTCTGCGCATGCGCAACTTCCACAGAGCAGTAAACTAATCACTGTTACTTCATAGTTCTTAACTTTCTATGGTCATTTCACAGCTGTCTTTTCATCGGTTCAGTGCTCACTCTTCATCCTCAGCAAAAAAATGGAGATAACCAAGAAACGTACACTAAAACGGTCGGAGGAGGAAAATGCCCGTTTTCCTTAATAGAAAAAATAATGGATATTATTGAAAACATATGTTTCAGCAAATGCAAGCGCAAAAAAAAAAAAAAAAAAAAAAAAAAAAAGAGGAAACATGGAGCAGATAATATATAGGCAGTTTTGTGCATGATTCTAACCTATTGCAAAACCTTCCTTTTTGGAAACGTTCTTATGAACCAGATACACAGTTTGGTGGCATTGTTAATGTTTTCAATAAGAACTTAAGTTGCTGGAATATTAACTTTTAATCTTAAAATTACAGAATGAAATCGAACTTAAATAGCAAGCAACATTTGCTATTATTAAAATGTCTCTCATCCTGGATCTTAGCCAAATAATTAAATACTGTGTGATTGTAATTACACAGAAATAATTACCCAAGGAAATCCTGATGTATCCCAAACCTTCCGGAAGTTGTAATCCTCCTCTCCTCGCCGGGAAAACGTAAGTAACTTAACCTAAACTATTTAATCCAACACGTCGTAACGTACAGGTCTTACACAATGTATTAAATGGAGCTCTTTGGAGTTGTCTTAACGTGGCTTAATTTAACACGACGTAACTTAAGAGTTCGGTAATGTCAAACGTTTTCTTCCCGTTACGTTAAGTGCATCCTAATTAGACCTTTCCTTTAGCAGAATTTCTTAACTTCGCTTTACATCCCATCATATTATGTAGACTTCATCGTAATCCCGGTTTAACGAAGGGAAGTTTAGCACTGACACATGAGACGTTAGTTATAATGCGCCTACTGATGCCTTACCGAGGTCAGTAGTGTTTCCTTGATACCCTCCTCTTGCATAATACGGGAGTGCTATTAGCATTTGCGTATCAATTAACATACTCAAGCCTCGGTTGCGTCTCTGTCACATAGGTTAAGATGAACCATTTTTATCGGCCTTCTAAGTTTTGCTTTACTAACCGTCTCGTTTCGCGAATTCTACGCACAGCAGCCACGCCCATCACTCCAAAGTCATCCATTTTGTAAAGTTGATCTGCCTTTAATCTACCCCTTTGAAGTAGACCAAAATTTGGTCCGGGCCAAGGCTTTGATCCCCGGACCAACGCAAGTCCCGGTCTAAGAATAAGAAAATCGATGGTCCGCTGTAAATCCACCGGAATTAGGAGGTTACTCCGGACCAAAATCGACTATGAATACCGCCCTAATGTTTATCCAGTAACAATATGCGAGGAATAACTTCCTGGTGTCATAAGTCTGCGATGCGGGGTCTAGTGATTTACAATCATCTTCAATTCGCCTAGCCTCTTCACCTGAGGCTATTCGTCTGTTACCAAAGAGAGTCCAAGATAAACCGCAAAAAAGGGAAGAAAGTGTGCAATTTTGACTGATATGCCATAAAAAGTGGCTATAGAAGAAGAACAAAAAACCCGTTCTCAGGCGAAGAAGTTAAATTTAAAAAGCAGCAGGCCAAGTGTACAATAGTAGAAAAACGCTGAAGAAACAGTCGGAACATGATGTTGCCTACTGCCTTGTATGTCTCGAACCTTACCGCCAGTCATTCCAAACAGAAGTGGATTCAATGTTGGCAATTGGTCTCATGTTGCTTGTACCAAAGAGGAGTATATATACGCGTGCCACAATTGCGAATCTGAATAAGACTTAACAGATATGAATTTCTGTTGTTTTATTGACTGATTTTGAACAATTATAATCCTCGAATTCATTCAGTGTTATTTACTATTTCAGTGACGTTTCAATTTGTTTTAAAGTTTGTCATAAATAAACACATGTGTTAACTGAGATTTTGAGACTTATTCAACGATATGTATGTTCTTTACTAGTTTATGTTCCAAAATGTTAATATTGATAAATAATTCATTTTAAAAAACACAAAATTAAAATATGTAACAAATGCAAATGTGTGTGTAGAATTGAAGTTTTACGTTGTTTTGTCGTTTATTAATGTTTGTTCAATGTTTAGCAATTGCCAATTTGCTTTAAGGCACTCTATAAATCATGTAGGTGATATAATTAAGATATGCTTATTATGTTACTTCCGTACCCTTCCGATGTTTCTATCGTCCCTACTAACGGGACAAAAGTAACATGTTGATTGTTAATATAGAGTCAACTGAAAAATTCAACGCCACAGCCGGGATTTGAACACGGTTCTCCCGCTCTCCGTGCGGTTGCTCTAACCACTGAGCTACCGTTTTTTCAGTTGACTCTATATTAAAAATGTACCTAAGACTGGGCTAAGGTCTATTAAAAGTATAATTAATTTATATAATAACAACAAATAATTAAAATGTTGATTGTGTTGAAATTTGATGTGTCTCCATGTTCAACTTATGCAGTAATTGCAGTTTGTAGGGGTGAAACTTCAGTCGCGTACGCAGAATCTTAGATACGGTGGGCTAAGGGATATTTAATGGCTGGCTAGCTCTACGGACAGACTTCTTAGGACTACGTACAAATGCCACCCGCACTTGTTCCACAATTCCCGCATTGGCAGATGGTCTCCCTGAATGGCCTTTCCTTTTATGACACATGCAGCCACGATTCACAAAATCACGTGCCACTTCAAAATTGACGTGTGTGAACGTGGGTTCAAAATGGTATGGCAGGAACGTTATCGGAATGTGTTTTCATTTCATTTCATCTTCAGCTGAAGGTCGACTAATACAATTTTAATACAATGTTTTTATACAATGGTTTGGCATAACTTTGGATACAGCTTCTTGTGATTTTAACATACGTTGATGTTTTAAAATTAATTTCACAAATACAAATTATATGTAATTTTATGGTAACTAAATTTATGGCAGACACAACATTTAATGGTGGCTGGTGGCTGACCACTACGGGAGAAGTGCGAAGTTACAGGCAGTAATGAGACGAAATGAAAATGATTTATAGTGCATTACTGTAGGTAGTACTCAAGCAAATAAACTTAGTATGCACTTCTAAGTTAACAAGTAAGGTAATCTAAAATTCACACCTTAATAACAGCAATACAAATTTTGCGCAGACCAAGCAAAAGGAAGAAAGAATACGCATTGCAAATTACATTCCTGCTTTGGTGACGCAACTTCCCGTTCATACATTATTGGTTGATTTTCACTACTCGTACATTGCTCGTTAAGTGACATTTTGACTAAACACCAATGAAATAATACAATACAATCACTATAATTGAATTACGGGAACTAAAACTACCTCCGCTAACGCAAAAGCCAAACTCTACTGAAGCCATAACAGTACTTTTCCTTCCTTATCGCTTACCTCATGCTGGTTCTGGTATCTGTTTTGAATCACATGCTGACACGATAAACAAAAAAGGACTAAGGGAGTTGGACAAAGAACTTTAAAACCTCTTAGCAGAATCCCTTGTTAAAGGACGAGTTCAATGCACATCCATATCTCTGCAACCAGTTAACGTGGGAAGTTTGGTTTTTAGACTGCAAGCTTCAAAATAAAATGCTCTTCATCAACAGGTTATTGTCTTTCCTGGAGCGCAAGTACATTTTGTGGGCGCAAATGGTATTTCTATCACCGGCTTTACAGCGTGATTTCCCAACGTCTTAACTACATAACGCTGCAAGGCGGAGCAGCACGCTCATTGGACTTCGTGATAACCAGCTCTCTCGCCACCCGCCATAGAAATTTTGTGTGTACCATAACTATGTTTGGAAAGCTGCATAGAACCTCACATTAGTTCCTTTTGTTTCAACATTTATAGGGAGCTAATAAAAAGAATGTAATATGCAAAGCACCACTTTTGTCCCCGGTCTCCCTATACTTCTATTAAGCGCACAAATGACCTCAAATATTATTTCGTAATTTGCCAAATTTCTCCTCCTTTGTCTCCTTGAAGATGCTGTGCTGTAAATTTAATAATGCGCACTTCCATAGAAGGTGATCTACCTTTTGATCTCCGTCACCGCAAAGACATCCTTTTAAACTGGTTGAAGCCTAATAAAAAGGATAGAAAAAGTGTGAGAACGAAAAATTGTAAAAGATCGAAACATTTATATTAAAGTAAAGTTAAAATAACTAACGTTGTTGAAAATGTGTAAAACAAAAAAAAGTCGGAAAATTTACAATAGTGTGCGAGCCAGGAACAAAATTTGCTAAGTGTAAAACATTGAAGGTTATAAAATTGTGGAAAATTATTTAAAATATTTCTTTCTTTTTAAAGTACTAAGAAGTGAATAATTCTCACCACTAAAAAGTTTCCACAAAATATCATGCCATTCATCAAGCTAGGATAAAAATACAGGGGTCCATAAAAATACTGTCATACTTTGAACTGGTATTGTGTCGCTTTGGATATTCGTATTTGGGTGAAGTTGGTGACATTCGAAAGAAAAAAAACAAATATTTTTGTGCATGTGCATTTCAACAATGGAAAACAGTGGGCAACAATGGACGGGATCGCGGGAACACACAAACTAAATCACTCACGTTTCTGATTACTCGATATGGGTTCAATGTTAAATATTTAGCAGGCAGGCTACATGTGAATGTTTGATTTTAAAATTGTATTCTTATTAAAGAAGTTTTAAGGAGTCATGGTGAGCCCACAAGAGCGTAGTTGGTGTGTTTTAAAATACAGTTCAGCGTGATTTTAGGCGAAGGTTTCAACATCAAGCTCCTTCACACACGTCAATTTTGAAGTGGCACGTGATTTTGTGAATCGTGGCTGCATGTGTCATAAAAGGAAAGGCCATTCAGGGAGACCATCTGCCAATGCGGGAATTGTGGAACAAGTGCGGGTGGCATTTGTACGTAGTCCTAAGAAGTCTGTCCGTAGAGCTAGCCAGCCATTAAATATCCCTTAGCCCACCGTATCTAAGATTCTGCGTACGCGACTGAAGTTTCACCCCTACAAACTGCAATTACTGCATAAGTTGAAACCTGATGACCCCAAAACGATTAAATTTCTCTGAACATTTATTGGTACTAATGGAGGATAGTGAAAGTCTGTCAGAAAAAATAATTTTCAGCGATGAAGCAACATTCCACGTTAGTGGAAAAGTGAACAGGCCTAATGCTAGGCTTTGGGGGAGCCAGAATCCACACGCCATTTTGGAAGTGGAAAGAGACTCCCCTAAAGTGAATGCTTTTTGTGCCGTATCGAAACGTCAAGTCTATGGCCCATTTTTCTTTCGAAAGGCCACTGTCAACGGTCCAACTTATCTTGACATGCTCACTGAATGGTTATTTTCACAACTGGAAGAAGAAAGCAACGAATTTATTTTACAACAAGATGGTGCACCTTTTCATTGGCATTTACATGTTCAGGAACATCTGAATGAAGATGGGTTGGAAGATGGATTGGACGTGCCGGAAATGATGGTAATGTCTTCTACAAGTGGCCACCGAGGTCACCTGACTTGACGGTCTGTGACTTCTTCTATGGGGTTACATAAAGCTTTGTATCTATGTGCCCCCATTGCCTCAAAACCTGCAAGAAGTGCAACTTCGTATCACTGCTGCCATCCAGTCCATTTCATCAGATATATTGGAGCGTGTGCGACGTGAACGGGAATATCGCCTTGATGCCTGCAGCGTCAATCGTGGGGGCCACATTCAATGTCTATGAAGTACAATAAAAATATTTGAGTTTTCCTTTAGAATGTCATCAACTTCACCTAAATACGACTGTCCAAAGCGACGCAATATCACTTCAAAGTATGGCAGTATTTTTATGAACACACTGTGTAATAGGATTGTTTGCGCTTCACTAACTCCTAATCTATCTCAAAAGAAGCAGGTTTATTCGACGTATGCACCAAGCAAGATTCCAGGTCCTGTAGGCATACCACAGGTCCTGACCGCACTGCGCAGTGTGGAGGGAAGAGTTGGAAAAGGTAAACGTTTGTCTCATCTCACGCCAGGACGAGATACCGTGCGTGCTGTCTAAGGAAGCAGGCATAGGTAGGAGTAGATCGAAAACTGCACACCTCTATATGTAATGCATCCTGGCCACGGAGGCCAACATTCTGGGTGGGGGATACGTGATGCTGGCCACATCACCTCCCATTATCGGTTGGATTATTGCCTCTGGATTTTTTTGGGCGTAAAAATACTTAGCATGGCTTCCTCCGGAAGGCCAGTAAAGCCGGCACATAAAAGAACCTCAAGCCTGATAAAGAGGCCTCTGAGTAAAATTCCCGGTCTTTCACGCCCAATATAGAATGGGACGCTAAGAGCCATAGTAGCTAAAGAGAGCGTCCATACATAAAACCTCTATCGTGGTTACGTGGGTGTGAGGTCGGTAGTCGGGTTAACAGGTCTAGGCCCTTCTTGGGCTGTAGCACCACAGGATATGTCATACATCCTTTCCAGACTTCACTTCCAATCAGACATTTTGTATAGACATCCATTTACAGCTGCCATCCCCTGCCTTTCCTTTGCTAGCTCTGATCTCCTTTGTTTAGAGCTTATATAAACTAGGTTACTCGTTGGAGCAAACGCTTCTTTCCTCAGCCTTATTTGTATAATTTTATTAGCAATTGCTGATGACGTAACAGCAGTTCTGGCAGGGTCATCCAGGTGCGCTGCGGCGAGTCGAGAAATATCATGTGTTCACAGTTCACAAGCCACGTTAATTCATATTTTAGTTCATAATTAATTCTTAATGCTAGGGTTCTGAATATCCAACAAATATTTAAAATATACTAAATCTGCTTAAAATCTAACACCGAATATCTTTGTATATTCCAACAAAAATTATACTATGGTTTTTGCTTCTCTATTTTTTAATAAACGGCTTACGTAGTTTTGAGGGTTCAAAATGGCACAATGCGCGGAATTTATTGTTCAGTATCACTAACGCAGGGCTTTGGATACCTGTGTTCACATTTTAAGACGAGGACGATGATGTTTAGGATAGTCGTAGAAAGTAAACAACCTTGAGAGATGTAATCTGCCCATCAAACATCTAATCGAACATTTTGTATTACTTAGGACCACGAAAGCCTCAAAAGAGTTTAGGAACAAGTATGTGTGTTAAAGAAAGAGAGAAGAAGCCTTCTCAGGTGTGTGTGTGGTTGTGTGTGTATGTATATATCCATGAAATATTAAATGTTGTATTAAATTTTTGTAAGACATCTACTGCGGAAAAAGCCTGAGATTTTCAAAAACCCTCCTTCATCCCAACGAAAATTTTTCTTTGGAAAAATACTCTCTAATGTTTATTTAGACTGAAATATCATGGATCTAAAACATTGTATGGCTAATAAAACGCATGCATTCTTGTTGCCTCCTTTAGATTATTGACAACTTTTAATTTCGGTGCACATAATAACATTTACTCCTTATATAGTACATAAACCGAGCGGGATGGCTCAGGCGACAACGCCTGAGATCCCAGGTTCGATAACCGGTGACTGCTCACTCTCACCTATAGGTTTTTTGTGGTTTCCCGGGTCGATAGGCGAATACTTCTCTACCACAATTTCCTTTCCGTCATTTCCTTTCCTTCTCATCTTTCAGATGTGCTTCCCGGTCTCGTGGGACACCAGAGTGCTGCTCGACTGGTGAGTCGTACGGTGGTGACACACGGATCTGCGAGCTTGGAAATGTTACGGACTTCCGCGCGTCTCTGTGGTCTGTGGCCTCCTATGTGGTTCTTCCACTTCATTCCTCCCCTCCGTGGGTGATAGGCAGAATAGATCTCTGTAGGTCGCGGTGCCGAGGAGTCCCCCTCCGTTGAACAGCCTATAACCTCTACATAGTACATATAAATAGCAAATGTAATATCAATTTCTGTTCAAAGATATTTTGGGAACTATTCATTCAATTTGAAATTTTTTTCCAGCGTTAAATAGCTTGTCCGCAATGTAAGCTATCGGTTTGCATAAATATCCTTCTTCTTCTGCTTATTCTTCTCCTTCTTCTTCACTTCAAGCCTTAGGCTTTCCACCTGTCCCGTCTTCGCATTCTTCACTTTACTCCCATATTTTTCTGGAGCGTCCGACGTCTTTTTTCCCTAAACGTTTACATTGGTTAATTGCAAGTGGTATAGTTTCTTCTAATGATCTTTCCAATTAAATAATATCGTATTATTTAAAAATAAAATTCGATTATAACATGCGCTTTTAGAAATTTAACACCAACTTTGAGTGCTTATGTTCCAGGCGTCTTGATCTTACTGAGTTGTTCAGGTGCTGTTTGGCTGATCAACGATGTAGATTTTGAAAACAAAAATGTTCTTCTTGTTTCTTCTTGATTTCTTATATATACACGACAGATGTGCATGAGTGTAACTTTACTTTTAAAACGAACCTTAAATCATTTTACGGACTCGGTTAACTACACATTAATCTAAAGCTCTCATATTTCAAGGACTGTTTATTACTATAGAGAGGAAGGAGATGTGTGGGGCGTTCAGACTACATTGAGTGCTTGCTGATTCATGGATATAATTGGATTAAGAAGCTGCAGATTCGTTAATAAAAGTGTTAATAACCAGGCAGAAAATTAAGCAGCTGCAAATTAAATTCTGCATACATAAACTGCACAATAGTATAAGGCTGATGCAAAAGACAGCGTTAAATTGTGACGTAATTTTATGTGAGAAATATTGTGCAGAAACAAAGGGAACAAATATAACGCCTCACGGGTTTCCCAAAAATCCTGAACTTATTAGCAAGGTGGGTTCATACTGTGATTGCGTCCAGTTCACTGTCACTTCACTATTCTTCGCGATGTAGTGGTGTAATGTAATTTGCGCGAAGGCCCCTCTTCTTCGGTCCACGTAACTCGCTGAGGAGTTGAACTTCAGACCTCTCTAATTTCTCCCAGTAACAGCACACACTGTACGTCGCAACTGACATCACAAACCTCATTCGGAGAACGCACTTTATGTTGCATCACAAATGCACTTACTTTCTTCCCAACGCCCTCGTAGCGGAAACGCTGGCTTATATAGCCGCTGGAATTTTCCACAGAATATTCTAGAATGTTTTGGAGGCGGGGAGCAGCGAAACTTCCAGAAGATTCGGGTTATCTATCGATAGCGCTTTTGGTGTTTACGCCGGTCGAGAGCGCTACCGCGTCTACTCTATTTATCTCTCCAATTACTCGGCGCTAACCTCCCAATAGGATTGGGCCATGGCTGCTGCGTCACACAGCTCCCTACTAAGAGGAACAGCTCCGCAATTTGCAGCAAAACGATCAAGATGAACCATGATCAGCTTCCCTCGGGGTTGACACCAAATGCGATATACCACGTCGTTGATACGAGTCACTACCTTATACGGACCATCCCAGGTATGTTGCAACTTCATCGACTTCCCCTAGTCATCGTGGAACGATAGAGCCATACGAGGTCACCCTCCTAGGATCCGGCACTGTTTGTCCGACGGTCATAGCGTGCTTTCAACCGGTCACTTGCCAAGGTGCCTCCCAGCCTGTCCATTTGCGCTCGGACATCACACCGTTGCACTCGGTCCCGATTGCGGGGCCCAGACTTACAGTGCCAGATTTTGCATTGCTGGCACCACCTCTCCAAGTCGCTTACCAATATAACCGATAAAATCGGCGACGTGATTTGTTCATGATCTGATTTAAACTGAGGTGCCCTCCGGCAGTATCAGCATGAGTCCCCTCGAGAAATTCCTTCACCTTACTGCTCGGGAGCAACAGGTGTTCCACTTTGGTTTTCCCATCTGGAGACTCCCGAACTTTCTTCAAGACGCCGTTACTGACCACCAGGGCGTCTCATTATGTCCAATAGTTCTTATAGGTTGAACCTCTGGGAGCAATATCCGTCTACGCTGGTGGTACGTCAGATATCCTTTAGGATCTTTTATATATCTCGATCCCCCAGTTGCTCCCTTCTCAAGGTGTCTTCTTTCCAACCGACTGCAGGGTGCATCATGGCCAGGTTAAGACTGCAACACTGTTCTTCGCCTCGACCTTCAGGCATTATTTGCCCTTTGCTTGGCATGGTGTTGGAGCGGATGTCTGAGTTAGTATGGCGTCTTCCCGCCCAGTGCTCTGAGGTGAAGCGAGAGAAAGGTGATGATGGTACCAATGTGGCCCTCTTCAAGTTGGCTCTCAGCAGTTGTCTTGATCCCTCGCAGTTTGTCCTTAAGTCCAGGATTTCCGTAGTTCCATAAAGTAGGTCTCTAGCGTCCACTTCTACGTCGGTTAAGCTGTTATTGTTGGCACTGCCTATCGTTATTCGCATCCGTCACAGCTCTGGCCAGCGCTAGGGCGTCTCTTACGGCCGCCATCTTTGCCGCTTCAATGCGGAGAGCAACCGCCAGGGTATCGTTGATGTTATGGTTTTCCACTAGGAGAAGCTGCCTTTTCACCTCCCGGCGTGTTAACGAATGATGATTGCGTGTGCCACCTCTCCGGAAACAAGGTCTGCTGGTAAATCTGTCAGAGCCCGGTGCACTGGTCGTTCTGCCTCATGACGAATTCTTGTAACGTCTCGTCCGATTGCTGAACTCTTGTCTTCAGTTGGGCCCGGTAAGCAATGGCTAAGCGATGTTCTTCGTAGCGCCCCTCCAACAGTTTAATATCTGCTGCTTGCGCCTGAGCGGCAGCCAAGACCTGTGTCTCCTCCTCCGGTGTCCATGTATGGGTAGCAATGATCTCAAATTGCCGCTAAAATACCGCCCACGACGAAGTTCCGTCGATTTTCGGAGGATTCACCGTTTAGATATCAGTCAGTCTCAAAAACTTGGAAACCTCTCTAATTTTGGCCTCAGGTCGCGACGTATCTCTTTCACTGCGGCGTACACCATTCTCTTGCTTTCCTTCCCGGTTTAGACGTTCTTCTGCCGTAGCAATTTTTCCTCCCACGTAAGATTTGGTTTGTTCAAATTCTTAGCGATACCATCTTTCAAGTCTTTCATTGTAGCATTGATTTCAGATGTTACAGAGTGGATGTCACAAACGAGTTCAGATTTTAATTTCCCCATTTTAGTCTGCATTTCTGTTTGCGTGTTCTCCATTCTGGAATCCACTGCCATCATTTCACTTCCAAACTTTTTCATTCAGGAATTTACACTTTTCATTTCACTTTCCATTTTCTCATTCTGGATTTCATTTCTATCTCCATCTTCTCAATTCAGGAATTTATTGTCTCCATTCCAGATTTCATAATCTTCACTCATGTATTTAGACTGGAAAGTTTTAAAAGTTTTTGTAAAAGCCAATAGTATGGTTTTAATTTTAAAAATTTCCAGTCTAAATAAATCAATCAATAATTTTATTTTCATTTCCATGAAAAATAAGCCAATTTAGATATTGAGAGGGAAGTTTTAAACCAGATTAGTTGCAATTTTGGTTTCAACCTCCACCTTCAGGCAATCCTACTTTGAAATGTAAAACTATTATACTTGCTTTTGAAAGAACACTAAGTTTTGCAAATACATCTCATTCATTTGTTCTCATTTCTTTTATTTTATTTTGTCTTAGCAAGCTGGGTTATTGTTATTATTATTATTATTATTATTATTATTATTATTATTATTATTATTATTATTATTATTATTATTATTATTATTATTATTATTATTGATTATAGCTGAACAGAATAGAACCATAAAAGCTATTTATTATAAGGTTAATTGTGTTTGGGTATTAAATTATTTTAAAATAGTGTGCACCCTTCAAGCAAGAACATATATAATCAGAATCGCTGTGCTTGTAAAGTCGCTGGTGAGGCTTTCTGATAAAAAAATGTAACTCTTCTGTAGCTCTTGTATGGAAATTTGAAGAAACAGACTCTGTCTGTAACAAAATAAATAAATATGTCTGTTTATAAAAGTTATTGTTGGAAGCAAAATAGCTTTGAGCAATACAGCAACACATAAGTGCAATCAGATCTTGAATATGATTTTCTTGTAAGTTAATTGAGGATAACCAAGTTTTTAACAGTGCTGGAATACTATCTTTAAGTATGATGGTAAATAATGATGTGACATCAAAAGATACTAGCAACTTTTCCTTAATAACGTTAAAAATTTTGATATTGTCAATCATTTCATCAGAGTTTTTTATACTTAATGTTGGGAATTTTTCAAAAGATAAGAATCTTTTAGTCAACTATTTTGCTAACCCTAGCAAGGCGAACCCTTATTATTCATGAAAGGTTGTATGCTGTTATCATTTTTGTGAGTTTTAGGTAAGCAGTAAATTCTTGGTAGCATTCGATTACTGCTTTCTAACTATTATTTCTTATCAGCTAGTATTTGACATTAGTAAGGCTGAGTTTATTTGTTTAATACAAGAATTGAGAGGGTCTTTTCTCAATGCTGCATAATCCCCTTTTTTCCAATATTTGAGTTACTCTATTTTTATAGTCATATGTGTTAAAATAGCTTCTGATTGCTTTTATCGGCTTTTAAATATACAACATGAAATTGCTGCCCTCTGTTGGGAATAGTTGTTACCATTTTTGCTGGAATTATTGCCATCTGTGCTAAAGGTTGTGCACTCTCTTATCTTCTCTCTTCTCTTCTACAATCTGATTGGATAAGCTGCATCAATGATTCTGATTTCAGAATTTTCTTAATTGGGATTTCAAAATTCAGAATGTTCTTGATATATGATGGATGAATATATTTTCCCAAATTTGCAGATATGAAGGAACATGTATGGTTTTTAATAGCTTTATGTCACATCCTATCTCATGGTAGTCCAGAAGCACTTGGAAACTGCAGATTTATCCAGTTGTTTTAATTTAATATTTCTTTGGTGTTCACCCAAACATGTTTTTAAATTGATCGTAGTTCTACCAATGTAGGAACCCTCACAATTAAAATTATCTATTGTGTTGGACAAAGGTGAGTTCAACATATTTCTCAAATTAAAAATATTTTGAGGTGCAAGTTGGATGTTGTGTTTGCTAAATTATTTTTCAAAGTATTTGAACATAACTGGATGGTATGTGAATTTCTTATACACTATATTCTTTTTATCAGATTTCTGTAGAGTAATGGTCATATGTAGAATTTGTTTCTTTTTGAATTTAATAATTTTGAATTAATTAATTGTGGGTTAAAACCTTCTTCCATAGCCAGTATTGTAATTGAATATTGTATTCTAGTTTTTCCAAAGGTGTATTAATTAACCTGAAGACTAAAGTTCTGAAACCTGTATGTAAATGTGAAATAAGGTCATAGAAATTATTTTTAATGTAGTTAACTACATTGGATAGCTTTTCCATATATTCCAAATGTTAGGGTAGTATCCTTCCTTTCTAATATTTAATCCAAAAGGGAAGCATACTGTCTTGTTCTATTTCCATTGTAAATTGAATATTTATGTCTTGATTATTCAAAATATCTAATATATCTGTGGATTGGTTAGGTATTATAGCGAATACATCATCCACATACCTAAACCAAATTTTAGATATATCTGTGTGGGATGTTACTACAGCTTTCTCCAAAGAGCCAGAAGTGAAGACAATGCATTACACATAGGCAGTCCCTGTGTCTGTTTATAAAAGCTATTGTTGAAAGTAAAAAAGCTTTGAGCAATACAGCAAGTGCAATCATATTTGAATATGATTTTCTTTAAGTTAATTTGAATAACCAAATTTTTAACAGTGCTGGAATACTATTTGTAGGTACCTACATTGATAAATTTCTTGATGCCACATTACAACTTCATCACATTCACATTCAGCAATAATTTTTATAAACAGACATGTGTACTGACTATGAGTAACCATTGTCTCCACTTCTGGCAGATCCATATATGAGCTCTTTGGAGAAAGCTGTGATAACATCTCACCCAGATATCTTTAAAATTTGGTTTAGGTATGTGGACGATGTATTTGCCATAATACCTAAACAATGTATAGATAGTGTATTAGATATCTGGAATAACCAGGACAAAAATAAATAATAAAAAGAAGGAATAATACTCTAACATTTGAAATTTGTAGTAAAGCTAACCATGTGGATAGTTACACAAAAAACAACTTCTACAAGCCTATTTCACATCAACACACAGTGTTCAGAAGTTTAGTCTTCAGGTTAATTAATACACCTTTGGAAAAAGAAGAATACAATACAGAATTAAAATACATAAAACATGTGCCTTTGGAAAATGGGTTTAACACATGGCTAATTAATAATTAAATTATAAAATACAAAAAGAAACAAGTTCTACATATGACAGTACTCTACAGTACCCTAATAAAAAGGATATGGTGTATAAGAAATTCACATACCACCCAGTTATGTTCAAATATTTTGAAAGATTATTTAGAAAAATACAACATCCAACTTGCACATCAAAATATTTTTAATTTGAGAAATATGTTGAACTCTCCTTTGTCAAACACAATAGATAATTTTAAAAAATCAAGGACACATCAGATTCAATGTCAACATTGTGAACGTTCCTACATTGGCAGAAATACAAGAAGTTTAAAAACATGTTTGGTGAACACCAAAGAAATATTAAATTAAAACAATTGGATAAATCTGCAGTTGCCAACTGCTTCTGGACTAACCATGAGATAGGATGTGACATCAAGCTACTAAAAACCATACATGTTCCTTCACATCTGGTAATTTGGGAAAACATTTTCATCCACCATAATATTGTAGCATATGTGTGTGCATTGTTGTGTGAGACAGATTATTGCTGTGTAGAATGACATTGTTGAACTAATTATTTCGTTTGTGAGTTGAATTCCTGTCTGGCCCGGCATTTTCCTCTACCTTCCTAGTTAGGGGGGGGTGAAAGCAAATTGACGGATGAGCCTCTTTGTCTGATAGTGTGGTCAGACCAGCAGCGTCAGTCGAGTGTATATCTTCAGAGTGTATGGTTGTATGTAGTGTGCATGGTATGTGTGAGTGTGGGGCATCTCCCCCAATGTTAGCCTATAACCTTTTGGAAATTATGTAGCTGCACCAAGATAACTTTATAATAAAACAGAGTTAATGTGAATTTATATGTATTATTTATAAATATCTCACGCCCGATTTACCTTTGTGCAGCAAGTTCCTGGTATCTCTTGTTTTTGCCCATGTAGCTATGACCCCCCCCCCCCCCAATGTTTTTGCCGGGGTAACTAAATTGAATATTTTAGCTGCAAACCTTTAGGCCTCACCCCAGTGTATAACATTTTTGTCAGAAGGTGCCATTTATAATATTTGTGATCACATTGCTGTGAAGAGAAAATTTCATGTGCTAGCACGTGAGCGTTAAATTTTTTTTGTGTGCGCACAAGGTGGTTGTATCTGTAGTTCAAGGTATGTTTTTTATGTGTGAGTGTGTGAAGGGTTTATATGTCTATCTGAATTTGTATAGTGAGTTTTGTTTTTATGTAGGATCGCAGCGATGTGATACAATTTCTTTTCAAGGGATGGCCTACCACGTGTAAGGCAGCATGTTTTTGCTCAGTAACTGACCATTACACCAGAAATTCTAAATTATTTCACGAAGTGTGGCATGGCAATTATTTCTTTGACTTAGCAAAATTGTACTTTTTTCCCCCTCCATTTCAGTCCTGAAAATTTTTCACGTTTACTAGATTTAATTTTTTTATGTGATGGTTATGTAATTTTTTTTGGTGCCTCTGCATTGTCTCTTCCTTTCTTCTTCTCTCCACTGTTTTCTCTCTTTCTTTTTTTTATTCCATTCCCGGTCCCCACATTGTTTGCTGTGTGTATGAGTGTGTGTATGTATGTTATGTATGTCAGCAGTGTCTCAGGAATTTCTGTGAAATTTCTGGATTTTGAATGCCTGATTCAACTACATTAATCTTTCAAATGTGACTGTTGACTTATGATATTGACATTTTTATATGTGTTATGCCACCTTGCTATTATATCTTATGCCTCTGCTAATAACTTGTGCTAGTGAAATTATTGAGGCTTATGAATCTTGCTTTCTTATGACAAATTTGTCACTGTAGTGCATTACAGATGTTTTGTATAACCTAACATTTCTGACCAGTGTTCTGATTGAATTTTCTTTTCTTTACAGTCAGTGTGCTTACTGTTTTACATTTCAGATACTATAAGCATTTTTTTGTGTTATTTTAGCACAAGCATGGTTAGTTTATGCTAAATACTAAGAAAATTTGTTTGTTATTTACCTTGCTACCTAGATTTGGTTCAGTACACTGTGTTTAACTTTTTGAACTAATTTTTCAGCATCACATTACTAATTTTAGTATACTGTCAGTCTGTGTACAATTGTACTACTGAAATTGTGCTCATTTTGGTGATATATATTCTCATTAAACTTATTTGCTTTTCGCTTCACAATATAACTATTTTGCTTTCATTACACTGTGATATGGTACTATAATTCTTTACCACTGTCATATTTGTTTCTGTGAATGTTACTGGCCTATATTTCTACATATTGAGTGTTTAATTCTCACCTTTGTGCACCATTGACCTACATATTTGATTTATTGCTAATTTCTGGCATTGTCTATGGAAATTTATTTTTTTTTAACTGTGTTGTGTTATAAATGCAAACTCAACTTCTCTTACAGAATTTTGCTGATACCTATTTTTGTCTCTGATACAATAATATTTTTACATGGTGTATGTCCACTCGTCTTTTCATTACAGCCATTGTTTAATTGCATGCCTGTGTCTAATTAATTCTTTTTGTCTATAATTTTGTGTTAATACTGTGCTATATAGTTTCACTATGCCAAAGAGAAATAGCAGACAACCCTCAGACATGCCTGTGGAAGACCACCCTCCTACACCTTCTAGTAGTCCTGGGTCATCGACATTGTGGCCACCAATAATGATTAAATTACACTTGTACAAGCAGTTGTTCAGGGTGCTGTGTCTGCTATTCGACCTCTTTCTTTAATGCTGCAGTAGACAATCCTTTTGATTTTCTTAATACTTTTGAAAGAGTAGCTTCTGCTAATAACTAGTCAGATTTGCAAAAAGTTAAGTATTTGCCTTGCTACCTTAAAGATACTGCTATACAATGGTTTCAAACATTTTGTCACAGGCATCCCTCTCATGATTGGGCTCTTTTGAAATCTTCTTTTATTACAGCTTTTCAGGTTGTTTACCAAGATGAATTGTTAGAAATCAAACTCCAACAAAGAATTCAATTAGATTCTGAACCTGTTTTGCACTATGTTTATGATGTGAGCAGGTTAATCCAAGTATGACTCAAACTGAGCAAATAAGAAATTTACTAAAAGGTCTGAAACCTGAGTATGTAAACATTATCCTGTCAATGAACCCTCTTCCTGTTTATGATCTTTTACAGGCTCTTAAGCTGGTGGATAAAGCACAATTTTATATGACACAAAGAGAGCACCTGGCCAATGAACAGGTACAGTCTACAGGTCATGTTGTGGCTTCTCCACCTTGGGCTCTACCAGATGGGACTACTAACCCTTTCCTTTCAGGTCATTCACCTTTACCTGCTCTTCCAGGCCCTCCTACTCATGATGTCACCGAGTTAGCTGCAAAAGTGGATCAGTTGACCAACAGATATGTGCAATGAATACATCTCATCCTGAGAGGAACAGACCATCATCTTCCATACAGAGAGGACAATGGCAACCACATTCACCACCTTCGATCGGTGTCAACTCCTGATTTGTTTTAGGTGTGGCAAACCAGGGCACAGCAAGATTTTGTTGGCAGCAGGTGCTCCAGTCAAAATAAAATGTTAATTGCTCTCTCTCTCTTACAGATAAGTTTTTGTTTGCTTGTTTTTCTATGTATTTTGTTGTAACACTACATTTTGTTTTGGGTGATAAATTAACATGTACTTACCAAGATTCTTTAATATGATTCTTTCCAGTTTTGTGAGAGTTTTAAATGTTGCATGATCAAAGGGTAATTTTTCTTTTTTTGTATTGTTTGTCATGTTCCTACTGAGCTGCCGTTGTGTGCTTAGCAAGGCGTGTTCATTACTGTGTCTGCTGTATGTCCACAGGAATGTCGGTTTGTTTGATGCATTGTTTGAGTTTACTTACAGTCGCTATAGATGCCTTCGTTGTGTTGCATTGTATGTTTCTCGCCTGGAAAGAGGGAGAATAGCAGCAATGCTATGCCCCTTCACTACATGTTTATCTGGGTGAGTACATGTTTCCAAAATTTGCAGGTTGTGAAATCCATAATATGTCATAATGTTTACCTACAATAATTACTTTTTTTGGCCAGTTCTAACTATTTTTTTACTTGCTCTACTACGTATAGTAAGTAGGGGAAGTATTGCATTCCACCCAAAAATTCGATACCGAGATTTCACCGGAAATACATGTTTTGAGACCTCCTGAATCCAAAAAAAGCATTTTTGGAAACATGTCCATGTGTGTGTCTGTGTGTGTGTGTGTGTGTGTGTGTGTGTGTGTGTCTGTGAACAGCATAACTCAAAACCGAACAGTCGAATAAACACCAAACTTGGTATTTAGGTTCAGTATCTTCCAGAGATGCAACACGAAGGTTTTCAAGAAAATCCCCCCACCTCAGACTACCCTTTACATGGAAGATTTTTCGAAAATTTTAATTTTCTCAAAAATGGCTCTAACGATTTTGATTAAAATATCATATGTTTAAGATAATGTCATGAGAAATGAAATGTATGTCTCGAATTTTCTGGGAATGTCTCCAAAAGTATTCTTCATTGTGAACGACTTTTGCATAACTGGTAAACCTTAAGAGATAGACAAAATTTTACTGCACAAAAAATGTAGATCTCGTTAAAATATACAACTTATGTCATATACATTTCTTTTGTTGAGTGAACCGTTTTCGAGATATTGCTTGTTATTCCCTTAAATTTTCCAATACTTATACTTTTTCTCAAATTCGTTATTCATTTTTTTATGTCCTGGACTTGCAAAGAGAATGGAATGCGCCGCATAGCAACCAGCGTTAAAATATTTGACCATCGCTAAAAGCTACCATATTCCCCTTGCATCTACAAGAAAATTAGCAATAAGATTGACATCTCGATATCTCGATTAACATAAAGCATATGGAGAATAGGCGTTTGTAAAAATAGATTGTACAAGAGTAGAGAAAGTCATGTGAGTGTAACACATCAGATTTTTTTTTTGGTGTCTGTTTTATGAATGTGTTTTTCAGAATCTATTGACTGGGGCTTGGTCCACACACCAACCATGACAGAATATTCAGGGCTATATGTATCTATGAAAAAAAAGAATAGTTTGAAACAGCTGCTTGCGAACTGTGCATAGAACGTTCCTTGGGGAGTAGATCCCTAGCATAGTTGGTGATGGTTCCTCTACCTATATTTGATCCTGTAGTTAGTATGTCTGTAGCTATTTTGTAGTTTGCTAGTACATTGATCTAACAATTTTTTTTTTCTCTGAGGATGATATTATTTTTAAATTCTTAGTACCATTGTCTCAATGTGTTTTGGTTCTTACTTGTATTAATCTCACAGTAACACCATTTCTATGGTCAGATTTTATTGTAAAGCATAAAGAGCTATAAATTTCATTGTCATGTTAAAACACTGAAAATTTTTGTCATTCAATTTTGACTTGGTGCCCCTACTTTAAATATATTCATGAATAGTTGTTAGTCATATCCAAAAATTGAGCACTCAAACAATGTATTTCCTTTTTTTTTGCAAGGCCTTGCTCTATATTTAAATTTTATTAGCTTTGTGTGTCCCCTGCCTTTTGTTTTTATAATATATATTTTGTGCATCTTTTCTTGTATATTGTGACCCTAATGTTTTTCCCAAATATTGTTCCTGTCTGCCAGTAGTCCCAGGAAACATTCTCCTCCACAAAAGGGGACAGCCCCAGATCGTCCTGAGAATGGTGGTACTTCCCCCAGCCGCACCCGCACAGGTTTCTAACTGCACTTCATCTACGACCCTCTCACCATGGCAGTCTGTGGGGGTGTTCTCCCTTTTGGTTTGTCTGTGCCGGCAGGGCCTATCAGTCACAGACCTATTCTACAGAGTTCCAGCTATTTTACTGTGTCGCCGTGGTGATCGAGTGGTACAGTTAACTGCGTGATAAGTTTTACCATCTTTTCTTCGGCGGGTGTGGTTCAGTGGTGGGAAAAGTTACCAGACAAAGCAGTTTTTGCTCCATTCTCAAACAGTAGGTCATGATACACTGTGTACATACAGAAGAGGAATTACAAGCCTGGGGGGGGGTCCTGTGGGACTACTTCATTGTAAAACAGAATCATTATCCATTGGGGATTCATCAGGGATTTATCTTTGTAATCTTTTTGTATTCAATATTGTATGTTTTATATTTTCTTGTTTTATTAATTTTTTTCTTTTTTCTGGCAGGCACGCCTCATTTTGTGAATGGGGGTAGATGTAGCATATGTGTGTGCATTGTTGCGTCGGACATATTATTGCTGTGTAGAATGACATTGTTGAATTAATTACTTCGTTTGTGAGTTGAATTCTTGTCCAGCGCGGCATTTCCCTTTTTCCTAGTCAGGGAGGGTGAAGGCAAGTTGAGTGACGAACCTCTTTGTCTGATAGCGTGGGTCAGACCAGTAGCGTCAGTCAAGTGTATATCTTCAGAATGTGTGGTTGTATGTAGTGTGCGTGGTCCATGTGAGTGTGGGGCATCTCCCCCAATGTTTGCCTGTAACCTTTTGGAAATTATGTAGCTGCACCAAGGTAACTTTATAATAAACCACAGTTAAATGTGAATTTATATGTATTATTTATAAATATCCCATGCCCGCTTTAGCTTTGTGCAGCAAGTTCAAGGTATCTTTTGTTTGCCTCTGTAGCTACGATCCCCCAATGTTTATGCCGGGGTAATTAAATTTAACATTTTAGCTGCTAAACCTTTTGGCCTCACCCCGGTGTATGACAATATCCAGAAACTTCTGAATTTTGAATTCTTTGATGCAGCTTATCCAATCAACAATTCCCAAAAGAGGGCAGCAATTTCATGTTTGAATTCAAATTCTGCAGGACAGGGAAGAGAAGTTGAACTCAGTTTGTCTTCAGCTGAGAATGGTAGAGCAGTCTCTTCCAAAAGCGCTTCATAGCAAGAAAATCCAAGCGCATATGTGATGTGAGTAAATACCAACCAACTCAATTTATTTTATAATGAATTTAACATCACAGTTCTTTTAATTATAAACTACTGTGGGTCTACAAGTCTAAGAGGTAAAAGTGATATCCAATTGTTTGAAGCATTTCCAGTATGCAGATAGTAAAGGAGGTAGGAATTCCACATCCTTCAACTGCTACTTAGATAATCAGAAATGTAACCTAAAAATGTATGTCAAATTGCAAATTAAGAGAGGAAGTATACTGGCTGGCATTAAGTTTATAAAATTATGTCTTAAATATGCAGTCATGCCATGCTTTTTAAAAATACATCAAATACACTAATAATGGTCAGCTTCAGAAAACAGCAGAAGGATGCATTTTAAAAACTGAAATTTCTAGACACTATAGTAATCATAATGACATTGAATTACAGCTGTTGAACTACTCTTGTTATTAATGACAACCATTGGTTTTCAAACCTGTAACAACTCTGAAGATAGAAGCTACTTTTGTTTTCATTGCTTTATACAGATTAAAAATTATAGCTTAAAGAGAAAACTTTATCTTCTAAAGGAACTATAACTTCCAGACTTCAAATATCATCAGTCAAAAAAATTCAAAAACTATTAAAAAACCTAATGCAGTAGTTAAATTATCTGATAAAATTTTGAATTTGGAAGAATCACATTTACTTGAAAAAGGATTGAAAAGTTGCACTTCCTTCCTTAATTATATTAAAGATTATATAGTTGACACAAAAATGGCCACCTATGACTTAAATCAAACTACAGCCAATGGTCTGTAATCACAATGCAATGAACTTATAAAAGCTATGGATTTCACTTGACTAATAACTTCAGTAACAAGACTATTAAGAAACTTCATGCCAAACCAGTTATATATTTAAAAGCTGACAAAGGTAATCAGATGGTTATTTTAAACATAGATGACTATAATAATAGGGTAACTCAAATTTTCGAAAAAGAGGATTGTGCAGCCATGAAAAAGCACCCTCACATCTCTTGTATTAAACAAATAAACCAAGCCTTACTAACGTCAACCATAGCATCAGCTGACAAGAAACAACAGTTAAGAGGCAGTAATCCAATGCTACCAAGGATTTACTGCTTACCTAAAACTCACAAAAAAGATAACAGCATGTGACATATCAATAATATAGGTTTGCCTAGCTATGGGTTAGCAAAATTGTTGTCTAAAGAAGTCTCATGTTTTGAAAAATTCCCAAAATTAAGATAAAAAACTCTGCTGAATTGGTTGACAATATTAAAATTTTTAACATTATTAAGGAAGATTTACTAATATCTTTTGATGTCACATCATTATTTACCAATGTATCTACAGATATTCCAGTGCTGTTAAAAACTCAGCTATTAACTTACAAGAAAATCATGTTCAATATCTGATTGCACTTACATCCTGCTGTATTGCACAAAGCTATTTTACTTTCAACAATAGCTTTTATAAACATACACATGGACTGGCTATGAGTAACCCATTGTCTCCACTTCTGGCAGATCTGTATATGAGCTCTTTGGAGAAAGCTGTGATAACATCTCACCAAGATATCTTTAAAATTTGGTTTGCGAATGTGGATGATGTATTTGCCATAATACCTAAACAATGCATAGATATTATATTAGATATTTTGAATAATCAAGACATAAATATTCAATTTACTAGAAATAGAACAAGACAGGATGCTCCCTTTTTGGGATTTAATAATAAAAAAGGAAGGGTAATACATTTGAAATTTATAGAAAACCTACCCAAGTAGAAATTACATAAAAAAATAATTTCTATAACCCTATTTCACATCAACACACAGTGTTCAGAAGTTTAGTCTTCAGGTTAATTAATACACATTTGGAAAAACAAGAATATAGTATTGAATTATAATACATAAAAAATGTGGCTATGGAAAATGCATTTAACCCACAGTTAATTGATAATTTAATTATTAAATACAAAAAGAAAGAAATTCTATGTATGACCAGTATTCTATAGAAACCTAATAAAAGGATATGGTGTATAAGAAATTCAAATACCACCCATTTGTGATCAAATATTTTGAAAAATTATTTAGGAAATACAACATCAAATTATTTTTAATTTGAGAAATATGTTGAGCACACTTTTGTCCAACACAATAAATAATTTAAAGCATCAGGAATATATCAGGTTCAATGTCAAGATTGTGAGGGTTCCTAAATTGGTAGAAGTACGATAAATTTAAAAACATGTTTGGGTGAACACCAAAGAAACATTAAATTAAAACTGTTGGATAAATCTACAGTTGCCAACCACTTGTTCGAACCATGACTTCTAACCTTGAGATAGGAAGTGATATGAAGCTACTAAAAACAATACATGTTCCTTTGCATCTGGAAATTTGGGAAAAGGTTTTCATGCATCTTAATATCAAGAGTAATATGAATTTTGAAATCCCACCATCAGATTCTTTGATGCAGCCTATCCAGTCAGCTTGTAGAAGAAAAGACAAGAGAGTTCCGAAACTTTACCACAGATGGCCATAATTCCAGCACAAATGGATAACAACTATTCTGAATAGAGGGCAGGAATTTCATGTTTGAATTCAAATCCTGGGGGTCAGAGGGGAGAAGTTGAACTCAGGCAGTTTTCAGCAGTGAGTAGAGCAGTCTCTTCCAAAGTGCTTGATAGCAAGAAAATCCAAGCGCGTATGTGATGCGAGTAAAAACCAACTGACTCTAGTTATTTTATAACAAAGGGCTGTGTTCGTATCCACTGATAAAGGTCAGTCCCGTGGAGGGGCCACTGCAAGAGCTGTTACACTCTTGAAGGCGATTGGGTCCCCTTTTCTTTAAATTGGGAGGTGTGATCCTAAGTTTAGCAACGTTCAGGCCAGGGTTCTCACCTAAGCTGAGGTGGCGCTCAGGATATGAGCATCTCATGGAGACATTTGTAATGGTGGAGGATTTAATCGCTATGGAGAACAAAAGCATTTTAAAAAAACACTAAAAGTAAATGGAAAGGAGATAGTCGAGTTTTGTGGTCCTCGCTACTTAGTAGTTATCACAACTCAGGAAGGAAAGAAATTTACATCGGTGAACCCATTTACAGCTCCAAAGGGTCTTGATAAAGGTAGTGGTCCAGTTAAGTCATGCATTAAAAGTCACAATGGCACGCTCCTTGTTGAAGCAAATTCAGCATCCCTGGCAGCGATTATATTGAAAGCAAACATGTTAGCCAGCTATTCTATACGAGTCGAGATGCACACGATCTTGAACACCTCGCGCGATGTGGTAAATATCCGTATGTACAACCTGGAGATTCAAAAACATCTTGAAGATCAAGGTGTGACATCCTATATCGGATTCAGCGTAAATCGAGTGAATTAGTGCCTACTTGTACCCTTTTCCTTATTTTTTATCATGTAGACCCCCTCAAGACTTATGGGGGTATGAAGTCATTGAAGTCATATATCCCCAATCCGCTTAGAAGTTATAAGGGTCAGCGCTTTGGATGCACAAGTGATTTCTGTAAGGTGAAGCTACATGCTCTAAGTGTGGAGAATTGTCACACGACGAAGGATGCACATTAGCTCAACGTGCGTTAGCTGCACCAGTGAACATCCGGTTAGAGAGAAGGTGTACTTCTCGTAAGCCCGGAAGCTTCTAATATACGTCAACTCCCGTCCCGAAGTCCGGTGCCTATTGCTCAGTTGCAACTAAACCGGCAACAAGGCGGGAAATTAAAACTCGACCAGCGATATTAATGGGGCCGCAATTTCAGAAAATAGTTTCGTAGCCGGATCACTTCCAAAACCCTCGAAATCATCACCTACATCCGTATCATCTGCCAAATCTGTTTCAGTAAAATCACCATCAAAACCGTCGACCTCAAACAATAAGAGTCGTAAGCCTGTAACGTATCACTGATAAAGTTCAGGACCAGCTACGACAGGACCGACTTCCTGAAAGAAAATGAAAAGTCTATACTAGAACATCCAAAGGGAAGGAAAGTCCACAAGCGCTTCCTCGGAGATCCTCTTCTGAAGAATCTCTGGGAAGGACTCAAATCGGTGATCTTCATCTTCGCTGATCTCTACTTCCAATAGGATCTAAATTCTCAAACCGAAGTTATCAATTGGAAAAGGGTCCGCCCCGTAGAGGAGATGGAGCAGGAGAAATCTGCCCACACTGACAGAAGAACAGCGAAACAGAGACAGGATAAAACCTCCATAAAAGATGTCAGCCCGACACCAAAGAAAAAGGTTAAATTGATTCGACCACCGCTGTCCTCAACTAGTGGACTCTTACGACTGTGGACTTACCCCATTGGAATTACTATAGCCATCCTGCAATGAAACATACAAGAATTAGAACACATCGACCAGAGCTTGAAGTTTTGCGGAACAAGAACGAGTCTTTTGTGGTATGTTTACAAGGGACTAAACTCCATCCGCAAGATATCTTTGAAGTCAGGCGTATACCCCAGTACGGTGTGATATTACACCGGAAGAGGAAATTCCTTTTCACTGGGGCACTATGATGCTCATAGGAGACGATATATTCATAGAATCTGTATCCAATCTGACATCCAGTCAGTCGCTGTAAGGATTAAACTGACATTCATCCGATTTATCTTCTGTAATATTTATCTGCCTCCATCTTACGATCTCTCGGTGACCGATTCAGAAGATCTAGTTTTCCAGTTACCAACACCTTTTGTGTTGATGGGAAACGTTAATGTTCATTACCCTCTGTGGGGCTTACCTCGGGCTAATGCGAAGGGCAGATAAATCGCGACTTCTTGGACAACTATAACTTAGCTCTACTGAGCATCGGAAAGCCTCTATTTCTTTCAGACTCCTTCAAAACTTTTTCACATCTTGAGATAGCAGTTTGTTTACTAGTTGGCAGTTTCCTTACAACAGAATGTCATGTCTAATTTACACTCTAGTGACCACTTTCCATTATTTATTTGTCTCTTAACGCAATATATGTTCCACACTTTTAATTAGATGACGCTTGGATCAAGGCAATTGAAACCGTTACTCCCAGTTGTCTGTGTTTAATTACAATGAGCGCGACTCCGTGAATGTTATGCCGAATATCCAACAGAGACGACACTTTCTGCTGCTGAGCAATCTATTCCTCGGTCGACTGCCCATCCCCATCGATTTCCAGTCCCTTGGTGGACCGATGAATGCCGAAATTCTATTCCTGCTTGCAAGCGTGCTCTTGGTTTTTTCTAGCGTCACCCTAAACCGGATAATCTGATCCATTACAAGAAAATGCGTGCTAGGTATAGAAAAATTATTAATAATAGCAAAAGGACACCATGGAAATTTGTAGCTTCATTTAATCACAAATACCTTCCTCTGTCTTATGGGATAACTTAAGGCGTGTGAACGGAAAATCGACCAACAAGCCAATCGCCGATCTTAAAACATCTGCAGGAGTTCTTCTTGATGCATTTGACGTGGCTAACACATTTGACAGTGCTTTCGCTCAAGTGTCTAGCTTAGATAACTATTCGCCCGAGTTCCTTCCAGTTAAGACTCAAGTGGAATCTCAAGGTTTCTCGTTTCCTTCTGTAAACCTTGAAGATTACAATCGCCTTTTCATCATGGCGGAGGACCTTTTCGTCTTCGCGACTATTATCAGCAACAGGACCAGATGGTATCCGAATACTAAGGTTTCAACGCACTCTCCTTGAAGGTAAAACTTTCCTGCTCGAGGCCTATAATCATGTTTGGGTTGACGCCACTTTTCTCGAAATGTGGCGGGAGGCCACCGTCATGCCTATTTTGAAAGCTGGAAAGGACCGTCGTCTTCCGTCCAGCTAACGTCCTATTTCCCTCACCAGTTGCATTTGCAAGGTGATGTAACGCATGATCAATGGACGGTCGGAATGGTGGCTGGAAACTCACAACCTACTGACCAATACTCAGTCTAGCTTTCGACGACGCCATTCAAGTTGGGATATTTTTTTACCTCGAGAAGGCTTATGATACATGTTGGCGAGCAGAGGCACTACGTTCCCTTTACAACGGGAATATCCGTGAGCCTTACAACTGCTCAGGAGCTTATGAAAGATTGTATTTTCCGAGTAGGTTCGGCTCAGTTTTTTCGAATCTTTTTGTTCAGGTGAACAGAGTGCCTCAGGGATCGGACTAAGCGTTACACTGTTTGCTGTAGCAATTAATTCTATCTCGAAATGTGTTCCTTCGGGAATATCGACTGCCTATTCGTAGACAACTTTGCCGTGTTTTGTACTTAACAGCGTACCCCGATTTTGGAACGGCGTATACAGCAATATTTAGACAATCTTCGAGAATGGAATTCTAAAACGGCTTTCGTTTTTCAATTCAATCTGCCTTAACTTCTGGCGCCATAGGAAACGATTGCCACCTTCGTTCCGTTTCGGTCCAGATTTACTTCAATTCGCAGGAGAGAAGAGATTCCTGGAGTTGACGCTTGATGGAAACTTATCTGATCATCGCATATAGCGCAGCTGAAAGCGCGATGTGACCGTGCTCTGAATATCTTGCGGGTATTAAATTGCAAATCTTGGGGAGCGGATTGAATAGCCATGCTGCGACTGTAACGCGCAGTGATCCGATCCAAGTTAGACTATGCGTGTATCGTTTATTATTCAGCACGACCATGATTACTGAGTAGATTAGACACAGTCCATAATCGGGGCACTCGTGTGACTTTCGGTGCTTTTTCAATTAGCGTAGTTATGTAGTAACTGCAATATCAACGTGATGTCCTGTTAGGAAATTATATCTGTGGGGTTAAATGTATACCTATAAATCCAACACTCGCTTCTTTTTTCAACATCGGACTCTACGAACGTTATAGGAACAGCTCCATTAATCACAAGACCTGCAGGTGTTTCGTTTCCAGGAGTAGGTTAGAAAGCATGGTATTGAAATGCCTTGGTTACGTACGACATCTCAGGTAGATCTTGGGATGACGGCATAATGGAAGTCTACGATGCCTACCTTTAGTATCCGCACTTGTGTTTTAGAATTTTTGTCACGTTACAGTGACCGAATTTTGATCTACACCAATATCCAAGTGCACCGACGGTGTTGCATGTGCTTATGTTTATGGAACCGAGCCCGATACATTCAATATTTATGAAAGTACTTCCATTTATAGTGCAGAGCTGTATGCCGTATACCGAGCCCTTTTTTATGTGCACCGTCGAAAATTGGGTGATTGTCTCATTCTGAGTGATTCCCTTAGTACACTTCAGAGCCTTGTTGAGCTATACAACTACCACCCCATTGTACACCGCATCCAGGATGCCCTCCATGATTTAACGCCTGTGGCGTTAATGTGGAGTGTGCTTGAAACTGAAATTGTTTTATTTATGGACGCTTTTTTAACTGCTGTGGTTCTTAGCGTCCCATTCTATATTGAGGTGAAAGACCGAAAATTTTGTTCAGTCCTCTTTATCAAGCTTGAGGTTCTTTTACGTGCCGTAAATCTACGACACGGACCACCGACTTTACTTCCTTTCCAAAGGAAGCCAGACTAAGGATTTTTACGCCCGAAAAAGTCCATCGCCCTCCGTCAGGTTTGAATCCGCGACTTCAGGAACTAGATGTAACCCTAGACCACGGAGGACGACGTAGAGTGTGCTTGGACATCTGGTCACGTTGGTTTGGCGGATTTGGGAGCTAAGGCGGCGACCACAGAACCCAGTATTGCAATATCTCGTGTAACGTCGGAAGACTTCAGGCTTGTTGTGCGGAGCGCGGTGCTATCGTGCTGGCGCGAGAAGTAGTTATCTCAACGCGTAAATAAGATTAGAATGGTGAATGACATTCCGATAAATTGAATAGCTTCCTCTCGGATAATATCCCGTCGTGAAGTGATTTTGGCGCGGTTGCGTATTGGCCGCTGCCATTTTGTGTATGGTCACCTTTTATTCACTGTGTAGTGAAGGTCTGTCGGTCCGTCATATGTTGCTGGAGTGTATACCTCTAGCACATTTACGGGCCTCTCTGCAACTGCCGGTGAGTCTTGCAGATATCTTAATGGACTATAACCAAGCGATCGAATGGGTTTTTAAGTTTTTATCAAAGACAAGCTTTCAAATTCGGATTTAGACACATTGATATCAAGTTTTTCGTACGTCTTGGCTTAGTTTTGTATATCCATGTTTATCTCTGGCGTTTGCTATGATTTTATATGGATCTTTATCTCTGGCTGTTGCTGTGATTTTTTCTTTGGCCTTTGACATGATTTTTGTATTCATCTTTATTTCTGGCCTTTGCCATTATTTTTTAATTGATCTTTATCTCTGGCCTTTGTCATGACCTGTTTCTTAAGGGCGCTAATGGCTTTGTAGTTGAACGCCCTTAAAAACAAATCTACATCATCATTATCAGTGTGGTGGTGCCGTATGAGGTAAGAAAGGGCGTTAAACACTTCTACTACTACTGCTGCTGCTACTACGACTACTACTAGTACTGCTACTACTCAGAGAATTGAAAATTACCTCAATTTGACACAAAATGCTTGTGACGAACGCATGATCTTGAGTAGTTTATAAAAAGACACAGTTGTAGATGTTGGGAGTATACAAATCCATGTATTTTTCATGGAGTAGGAATACAGGATGTATCCTTATTGGTGTCATATATTTGGGGGACGTGTTCCTAAAAACGTTCATATGAACATATTAAAACAATAAATTCTAAGCTTAATAAAGTTATTAATAAATGGTCTGAAAATCATTTATTTCAGAGTTACAACACAAAATCGAAAGTTACAAAAATTGCTCGAAGTGGCTTTTTCTTGCTTCGATGCATGCAGTAAGCCTGCGTTCCATACTCTGGCGTACTCTGTTGAAAATTCCTGGTCTGTTTCGTATTTGGTCAAATTCAGTTTGGATACGTTCTCTCAAAATGTCAACATCAGGTACAGGAGTCGCTAAACCAAGGACTTCAAATGTCCCCAGATGAAGAAATCCATTGGATTCAAATCAGGCGATCGAGCAGGCCATGCAATGGGTTCCCCTCAACCAATCCATCTTTGCGGAAATCGATCATTCAAAAATCTACGAACTATCATACTGAAATAAGCTGGAGCACCATCGTGTAAAAACCACATTCGTTGGATGATGTCCAGAGGCACATTATCAGTTAAGTGATGCAGCTCATTTCTGAGAAACTGGAGATAGGTTTGTCCATTCAGACGAGGAGGGAAGCAGGGACCAATAAGGTGATCATGAATGATTCCACCCCAAACTTTGAGAGAACCTCTGTTGATGTTTGTCCTGGCGTACTTAATTAGGATTTTCAAATGCCCAGTTATGAGTGTTATGAAAATTGAAGATGCCGTCGCGAGTAAAACCAGCCGCATCCGTGAATAAGATACAGGCTAGGGTATTGATGAACACAGCGCACTGCTGTAACATGCGTTGACAGAAACGTCTTCTTGGCTCAAAATCCGCCTCATTTAATCCCTGCACACGTTGCACGTGATACGGATACAGAAGATTTTCCCTTACATCCGTACGTCTTGTGCTTTGTGATGGGTCTGCATCCACAGCACGAAGAAATCGTTCTTCAAGCTCAATGCTTCGTGCCGCTCTTGGTTTCTCAACATCCCTAGTACTCCTCTCAAATGCGCTATTGTCTCTCAAGCGTTGGTGAATCCGTGCGAATGTTCTTGCACACGGTAACGGCCTGTCAGGGTACCTTTCTGTATAAAGTTTACGTGCTCGTGCTGCAACGCCGTCTGCATGGCCATACGTGTAATGCATATCCGCCTGTTCACTCATGGAATACATCTTCTTTGACCTATAGCAATCAAACGGTTGATTTTCAGACCCATGTACTTATGGACTTTTTTTTAGTGTTTTGATGTCAGGAACACATCTCCAAATATATGACACCAATAAAGATACATCCTGTATACATCACGGAAGGAACCCCGAAACCGGGACAGAGCACCGCAAGAGTGGCTCTTTTTGCTGCCAACGTGACCCCTGGGAGGGAGGAATCAGGGGGAAACCCGAATGGCAATGTTGTGGACAAGCACGGATGGGGTCCCTAATGGTTCCAGTGAGCAATCCAACCAACACCAGGCAGAAACCTTTCCAAAGGCTTATCCACCGCCCAGGCGTAACACACCAAACGCTTTCGCCTGGTCCTACAACCCTGAAAGAGATGATAGGAAATGAGAGGACAGATGATAAACCAGAAATTCGTGGTAGAAGAAAAGCCATCCCAGCATTCGCCTACCGACCCGGAAAACCACGAAAAAACCATGGTCGTCAGAGCTGCCGACTCGACGGGAATAAAATTCACCCGGATGTGAACTTCACGCGTTAGTGCGGATCCATTTGTCAGTATATCTTTTCGTGATGATAACACTCAATTTCCTCAACAGATCAACGCGTAGTCAGGCTTCGTTAGAGATGACATTGTTACTCCGACCTTCATCAAAGGAAACTTGACTGAACATGTTAGAAGACTCAATTGATCCACTAATCACATAGCTAGAAAACCGATAGTGAAGAAGGAAATATAGTATTAGACGTACGAAATATGAATTTTAAACAGAATGGCGTTCCCACGTTATGCAGTACTTTTGCGACAATAGAAGATTTCCTGGAAAATGGATTGGTTTGATAGGTGCTCAAGAATAGCCAACAATATCTTCAGACTTGACGCCTTTGAAATCAGTTGTTTATTCTCCTCAGTTTGAAAATATTCAAGAACTGAAAAGTTAAATAACTCGAGCTATGAAGGAAACATTCCAGAAAGTTTGCGAAGCATTCCGAAATCCGCTGTTTCACTTACTATCTATTAATGGAGGATGTTTCGAACGTTTAATAAGTGCGACTTGCCACTTGAAAAATGTATTAGAATTTGAATACTAAAAACAATTGCAAAGAATATCTCGGAAACGAGTAACGTCCAAACATTTTATTAGAAATAAGTTGTGCGTAGATATTTAACGAGATCTACAGTTTTATATAGTAAGATTTTGTCTATCTCTTACATTTACCAATTATACAAAAGTCATTCAGAATGAAGAGGACTTCACAAGCTATTCCCAGAAAATTCGAGGTATACACTTTATTTGTCGTGCAAATGTCTAAAACATATGGTATTTTAACCGAAATCGTTAGAGGCATTTTTGTGAAAATATCAAAAAATTGTCCATGTAAAGGGTAGTGTAGGGTAGAGAGGATTTTTTTGGGTAGATTCTTGTGTCATATACTTGAAGGATGCTGAATTTAAATACCAAGTTTGGTATTTCACCTACTTTTCGTTCTTGAGTTATGCTGCTCACAGAAAGAAGACAGACAGATACAGACACACATACACATAAACACACACAGACACAGATACACATTGAATTTTGGGTGAAGTGCCATACCTTCCCTATTTATATAGGTACTTAGTAGAGAAAGTAATAAGTTTAATAATCTAGAGGTAACATCTGAAATTTCAAAGTGGAGTAGCATGGGGTAAGGGATTGAAACCTAAGTTGTAACTAAGTCGGTTTTTGGACATTTATTCAATTTCTAAATTGACATGTTTTTGATTAAATTAATTTAAAATTATTTGTTAGTTTATTTAAACTGAGAGGTTTTAAAATGAAAGCCCTGTATGTGGAACAAGGCTACTTTTCATTGGACATATTGTGTAACTCAGAAAACATTATCGTTAAACAAAGCTTACTACTTGATTTCTGAATACAAAAAAAAAAAAAACTTTTAGTGCATTAATCATCTACGAAGCATTAGTGCATGTTGATTTTTTTTCCACCTGAGTTTTGCGGACCATCTGCGCGATGTTTGGGAATGGATGACGTGCATTCGAACTCGAAAATACGACATCGCTATTGCAGCAGAAATGCACATTTTGAGGCTCCCCAAATAACCCGAAAGTATTTGTAGAAAAAGGACTGCTCGCGAATATGTGTCCCTGAATAGCGTAACTTTGAAACGAAAGGTCGTATGAGTACCAGATTTCTTACCTAAATCCAGTTTTTGGCGATCATGGCGAACATTTTCAGGGAATTGCATTCGCTCAAAGTTTTTATTTCTTATAAGTTTTATACTTTCCTGAGGTCAAAATGTTTTTATTTGTAATTTTAGTCACTCTTATATGGATTAAAAGCTGTATTAAATTCTGTGAGAGTGAAAATCACTTGAAGGTTATTAGTATAGGTTCAAGGTATATATTTCATTCGTAGTTTGCATGTATCAAACTTGCAGTATTTCAATCAAAACACTTAGGGTCAGTTAACCATAAATATAATAATAATAATAATAATAATAATAATAATAATAATAATAATAATAATAATAATAATAATAATAATAATAATAATAATAGGAACTTTATCATGCAAAGAATTGGGTAGCAGGAATTTCTTGAAAATCATCACCTTGCAATATCAACTTTGTATGATTTGTGCTGTTCACACAGACAACCGCGCGCACGCACAAACAGATGCTTTTCAAACAATAGTTTTATTTATTTACTTACTTATTTATTTACTTAAACGTGTATTTCTGGTGAAATCTCAATATCAAACTTTGGTTTGAATGCAAAATTTCCTCTTGACCGAATGAGATGGCTCAACGATAAGATGAGGGTCGAATTCGGGACTGATTATGTTAAAATGCTTGCCTCCAATCAAACCGACACGGATTTCTCGTGGTTTCCCCTTATCGAACAGGTGAATGCCGGTTTGGCATACAAAATTATTTTTATCACCCCAAAATCCACGTGGGAGGATAAAGACAATAAAACCAAGGTAAGCCGGTCACCGGAAGCAAAACAGAGGTAATCTATCTGCCCCCCCCAAAAAAAAGCTTTCCACACTGCATTCCAACAAACCCTAAAAAAAAATTAAATCGACAATAAATAAACGCAAAATTATTCTTCCTGTGTCTTAGATAAGCGGCAGAGAGCGTAATAGTTTTTATACGAATGGTCCATGGAATCGCTCCAAGATGATACAGAATAGCAATTCTTGTGATTGTGATACAGAATTTTTTCAATAAATAAAGATATTATTTTAGGTTTTTCAAACTCTACCTCTCCCTCTCTCTGTCTGTCTCCATTTCTCTGCTTCTAGCAGGCAGCTTGATTTATTATTCTCGTTATTACATTTTCCAGTTTGCTGCCCTTCCAGCGCACTGGAAAGTAATTGCATTGCTCTTTACATCACTCATCCTTCCTGCTACACGAAAGGAAGATCTCGGAAGCTCCTTTAACGCCCTTGCAATTTTTTTTTCGCGTGTTGTTTGCTAAGTGAAGGTTTAAATCTCGTTTGCATGCTACGATGAGGCTTCTCTTGGCGTCTTAACGCGATTTGTCCCCTTCTCGCACGCTGATTTGAAAGGAATGGCAAACAGGTGACCAAGTCACGTGAAAATGCTAATACTTATGCAAATACTCCAATCTGCAATTTGTTTATATATATATATCTATATATAGATATATATATACCTATATATAACAAATTTCAGATATATATAGTATATATATACTATAATCATATTTGATGTGGAAAGTAAGAATAACAATCAATAGTAACAAACAAAGTCCCTGTAATAATGCTCACAGTGGTGCGATGGATATGGAACTTAACCTGCTTGGAGGTCTTCCGAATCATTAAGTCTTTGTGGTTCAGTTGAGGAGCCATTTGATCGCGAAGTAACTTCCCGATATGACAAACTGCACCCACAATACTGCCCATGATGACCTGAGTGGACATTTGTTCCTCCAGGATTCCTATTAAGCATTTGTATATTGCTTCCGCATGTTCGGTTTAACCAAGCACTTATGGGTTAATTTGAAACCATTTCTAGGTAGTGATCGTGGCGTAAATTGGATAGACGAAGCACGTTTTGTATGAATACTCCAATACATAAGATATACATTTGAATTTGTAATGTGTAAAGAAAGTCGTTATTTATATATCAGTAGATGATTTATACATCGTTTTGCGCCGTTGCTGGTTTTTACCAATGGTAGTAATTCAGAATATCTAAATCATCAGAGCTTCTGCTTTAAATGGCTCAAATACGCCAATTTTGCTACACACTCAGAAATTGTTAGTGCTACAAAAACAACATTTATTTGGCATACATTCTGTGTTTTAATGTAATCAAGGTTTTTGTGGGGCAAGTTTTTGCCTATGTGTTACGGTTTAGAGGTTATACAAAAATATATAAAATTCATTCGGAATATAGAGCACTTCACATGCCTATGAAAATCCTATACATATGCAATTTTACTAAAGTTTGTTATAGCTATTTTTGAGAAAATAAAAATTAGCTTTTTTTTCTAAAGAATAGTTTGGTTTGGGTGATTTTATATAAAAAGTTCTCCAACATATAGAAAATATTCACGTCACATCCTTCGAGCATTCTGAACTTGAATAGTATGTTCTTCTGCATACAGAAATATTCCTTGGATTTAGTGAATTCTGTATAATGCTAAGTTTCAACTGGAAAATCGCTGGTGTACTTTATAGCTTTTAATTTCTACTCCTAAGTTGCTAAAGGACTGGGTTTAAAATTTCCGCATGTTAAGCATGCTTGTAAGAATCCTGTGTCAAAAACATGCATCCATTTATCGTCCAATTATTACAAACAGTTCTCATCTCAGAGTCGTCATGCTTTATTTCCGTTATTTAAGATACTTATTCTTTCGTAATGTTCCGGACCTTTGTGTTTGTAGGCATGAACGGACCATCGCGTACCTATTACCAAACTGTTCCGTGTTTTCCAGAAGCAACTTTTTATTCTGTGAATATCTTCGCAGTTTCCTATTTCTTTCCCTCATATACATTCTGTTAAAAAAGCTAAAATTGTATTCAAGCATTGAAATTTTTCCGTTTGTAAACTTCATTGTACTCAACAGTACTGTGTAGTTTTCTTTAACATGATTATATATATTGTATATGGAGTGCCACCCAACGGTAGTCCCCAAGTTTAGTTGTACATATTTTAATTAATTCTAAATGAACGTCCTCGGCGGTGAGGAGCACGAGAGATGTAAATTTAACGGAGAAATGGAATATGCTGTTGGATGCATAACCTGTGCAACCTCTTGTAGCTGGTGTGCAAGATTGGGGGAACCTCCGGAAGTCCCAGATCGGCATTCGAGGTTATGTAGCGAACCTACCAGAGTGCTCCAGTAACCAGAAGTTTTAGATTCTTTGAATTCGGTTGATGTGGGAAGGCGAGGCAGAACCCGAGATAGAGACAACTGTGCTGCCACATGGGTGTGTAAATAAAGCGCTTGTAGTGCAGAGATAGTGAAGATCGTGAAGATACTAGGGTTTTACTTGACGGTTTATGGCGGAGTTTGCATACTAAGATGGTAATATGAAGGTCCCAAGTGAGCTTGCTGTCCAATGTAAGGCGAAGACATCTGGTAGATCTGCTGTGGGTATCCGAATGCCTCCCTTAAGACAGGATGGTGAGTGAGGGTTTGTTTGCATGAGAATTTGACAATTAAGGATTTTGGAGGATGCATTAGGACGCACCATTTTTGTGCCACAGGGGAACATTGTAATAGACAATTTACATCTTAGCAACCGTAGAAATGTGCAAAGAAACTATATTTAATGAGAATGGGCACTTGACGATCAGGACTGTTTACGTTAGGATTACTAAAACAGGGCAGTGGTTGCAGCTTAATTCATGCAAAACTGTTGGATTTGAGCATATGTTGGCTGCGTTCTTTTCTATAAAGAAGTCTAGGAGGTCCGTTATATCTCCATACTCTGGAAAATGACTAGGTACACGGCTCTAATTTGGGCTTAAAACAGTATCATATAATAGCTTTCCTCTTGGGATGGTGATCGAGCCCCCATGAAGATGTTTGCTGTTTAAATTCCCTCCAATTAAAAAGTATAATTTCATTATACCCATATGTGCTCTGTCCCTGAAATATGCTATGTTAGTGGTGGAGAGTAAAATGAGCATATTTGAAATTGTCTCCTGTTGTAATTTATTTGTATTCGACTGATTTTAATTTATTTAGCGGACTGTAATTCGTCATGATTTAGAGATCCTTCATAAAGATTGCAAGAATGCATTTTCTTTCATTACTAGGTTGACCAGCTCTGTAGGCATTGCGTCGTCCTCCGTGGACTAGTGGTACCGTGCTAGCCTTTAGTTTCCAAGGTCGCGGGTTCAAACCCGGCGGAGGGCGAGGGATTTTTTTCGGGCGTAAAAATCCTTAGCATGGCTTCCTTCGGAAGGGAAGTAAAGCCGGTGGTCCCGTGTCATAGATTTACGGCACCTAAAAGAACCTCAAGGGTGATAAAGAGGGCTCTGAGCCAAATTACCGTTCTTTCACGCCCAATATAAAATCGGACGCTAAGGACCATAGTAGTTAAAGAGCGTCCATAAATAAAACTCAGTTTAATTTTGTAGGCATTGTATCCAGCGAGGAAAAATATATAAAAGCCGTGCTAGTTTGATTTCAAATGCTAATAAGATATATAAGTTGTCGGTTCTGAGAAAGTGTTGTAGTTTTAATATTTGTGTGATGTCTCACACCTCCATTAACGCAAAAGAGAATCAAGGAGAGAACAATAAAAGAGAATTACACGCTTAAGAAGTGTTTGTATTTTAAGCTCATTTTTTGCGACAGATTTGAAGACTTCAGCATGGGACCTTTGAGCGTGGATTTGTTTAGGGTATTCTGAGGCGATAAGTGGAAGTCATTTTTCACAGATGTATTAGCAGTAAGTGCGCTGCTATGTGTGAATGTTTCACGCTGTGCGTTATATTGGTAACGCAAGGTGCTTCGTTATAGCTTAACATGGACAGGGAAACCTTTATAACTTGTTGGCCATTGCAATCTACACAAACTGGTGGCGCATCAGTGGGTTTTGTACATTTATCTGATACATTCTGCTCATTCCATTTAACACAATAATGCAGCTTGAGGCTGTTTTCTACTGTGGCCATATTCTTGCCACCTCAAGCATTGAACTTCTAGGTTTAGGAGGTTATACTTTGATACTGCATAATACAGCCTGAAGTGTTTTTATTATTTGGCTTCGATTTGAGGTCTAGGACGAATGCAATGGTGTTTTAGTCTAGGTGATATGCAGGAAGCGTTAAATAGAGGATCAAAACCAAGAGTGCGAAGTTCCTCCATAACGGTAGTGTTGTCTTACGTTGGATGTAAACCTCTATAACAATTGCGTTCGTTTTTGTACCTGGTTTTCATCTAAGAGAATAACAGCTTTACGGTAGCTTTCAACTGTGTCAAACAGGAATGTCACTTTCTGGTTGTCTGCTTGTTCAAACGTTTTCAGTGTAGTAGGCTTATGAAAAATTACATTTATATTGCTTATATTCTCTGTAAATTGATGGTGTTTTTTGGCTTATTACTTTCTCTACTACGTATAGTAAGTAGGGGAAGTATTGTATTCCACCCAAAAATTCGATACCGAGATTTCACCGGAAATACATGTTTTGAGACCCCCTGAATCCGAAAAAAGCCTTTTTGGAAACATGTCCGTGTGTGTGTCTGTGTGTCTGTCTGTGAACAGCATAACTCAGAAACGAACAGTCGGATAAACACAAAACTTAGTATTTAGGTTTAATATCTTCCAGAGATGCGACACGAAGGTTTTCAAGAAAATCCCCCCACCCCAGAGGACCCTTTACATGGAACATTTTTCGAAAATTTTAATTTTCTCAAAAATGGCTCTAACGATTTTGATTAAAATATCATATGTTTAAGATATTTTTATGACAAATAAAATGTATATCTTGAATTTTCTGGGAATGTCTCCAAAAGTATTCTTCATTGTGAACGACTTTTCCATAACTGGTAAACCATAAGAGATAGGCAAAAGTTTACTTCACAAAAAATGTAGATCGCGCTAAAATACACGATTTATGTCATATACATTTTTTTTTTGTTGAGTGAACTATTTTCGAGATATTGCTTGTTATTCCCTTAAATTTTTCAATAATTTTCTAAAATGGGAATTCGTTAATAATTTTTTGTCTTGGATATGCAAAGAGTATTAATCTGTGGGAAAGGGAATGGTGTTGCACCTAGCAACCAGCTATTAAGAGATATGTATGTGCTTAAAGGCTACAGTATTTCTATATTGCCCTTGTAAATATATATTCCCCTTAAATCTACAAGAAAATTAGCAATAAGATAGAGTCTGCAAATGTTTATCTCGATTAACATGAAGTAGATGGAGAATAAGCGTTTGTAAAAATAGTTTGTACAAGAGTAGAGAAAGTCATGTGAGTGTAACACATCAGATTTTTTTAGGTACGTTCCTATTAACATTTTTCTCGTGATCGACGAATGTGCTTGCCAGAGCAGCAAGAGGATTTGTATATAGAAACGGAGATTAATTTTCTAGAGAACTATTTTAGTGTTTAGCTTAATTCGTGTTATTATATTAATAATATTGTTGACTTCCATGATGGATGATGAGATAACTTATATGAAAGCGGAGCACAAGCTCACGCTAATACGCACCCTCTACTAACTTCGTGCAACTTTTTATTGTAGCAGCTAGAAATCAACAACTTGAAATTATTAAATGCTTTAAGGCATCAATTCACAACACAACTCCGATTTAATCAAATAAATGAACTACGGAACATACTGAAGACCCCAGGTCATGTTCTACCTTCCAATCAATGCAAATGTAAATTGCATTTTTTTTAATTAGTCATTTAACCGATAGGTCATATCGGACGGTGAATGAACGAAATGCTTGAAATAAGGTCAAATAGGCCCGTGGTCCCTACAGCTTAGAGTTACCCAATGTTCATCTTCTCAGGATAGAGTAAAACTCCGGAAAAATCTTATCCGGGTAACTCACCCTAACCGAGGTTCAAACTCGGAATCTCTCGAATGTCAGGTAGACACGCTACCCCCCCCCCCATTACGGAGGTTGGCTGAGGTTGCAAAGTTTGTAGTTCCAGTAGAACTATATAACCTCTGTTCTCAACCCACAGATATACGTAGCGAAGTTTCTGTATGCCGAAACTTTTAATAGTATATAATGCAGTAAGTATGGTTATATTCTTGCTTTTGGTGTGATGAAGGCCATTAAAGAAGACTAATCTACACTAAATGCCTAGACTTCTGAAACGAGTTTTATGTGAGTTTTTGACAGATCTTTTGGCCCATTAATATGAAAAGAACCGGGCTTTACAAAATTATTGTTTTAGGAGACACAGTGGAAGGAGTATTACTAACTCTTTACCCTGTAGGGGTTAACGTTCGATATTAATACGTTTTATAATGAAACATACATTCATGCTTCAGATTCCGCGGAGGATAGGGTTCTAATTAAAGGAAAAATCCCCTGCCCTAACCTGGAATCGAAGCAGGGACCTCTAGGTTGAGAAGCCTGAATGCTGGACACTCGACCACGGAGGCAGTCTTTCCACAACTTTGAAGGAGTTTCTTAGCTAGTTCAAACAAAGCTGCACATACAGATAATAAAGATTAAGGAATACTTCTCAGGTAGTTGTGTTGCCTAAAGTAATAGGCGCTTTGGAGAATCAGTCTAAACCTTTATATATTCAAATATTGACAGAAAATGGGCAAAAATTCAGTTATCTCTCTCTCTCTCTAACTCTCCCTGTAAAGACTTGAAACAGTAGTCAACTTTTTTCCTGGATACTTAGACATACTATTTCGTGTCACTGAAATGAGGGAATTCAGATTCATAGGGATTCCAAAATTGATGTATACACTGTAATTAAATTCTTGAATAACTGCTGCAGCATCTACTGAAACAAATGACATGGTATATTCATACGACTTTCTATATTCAATCCTCCACAACCTATTCATACAAACCTTTATTTTTCCATCTACTTCATGTTGTTAATGGAGATAAACCTCTGTAGAAGTGGTTGCGTTTCACATTTCATTGAGATACAAGATGGGTACAGCAGGCTGAACTGACAGTCAAATCTTTAAAAAGCAGGTACGCTGGCTTCAAAGTCATACTCTTTTCATGACTACGAAAAACAAACAAATGACGACTTAACACTTCATCATAAAGTATTTGTTAATTCAAACCAATAACAACAAATATCTCGGAAATGGTTAATGCCATATGAATTTGTTTTTATATAAATTGTGTTTCAAAGAGACCTATGTTTTATGTAGTAATTTTGTATTTATCACTTACAGTTTACAAGTTGTACAAAAGCATAAAAAATGCATTCCAAATGTAGCGGAATGTACAGATTATCCACACAAAATTCAATATATATATATATCTTAATTGTGTGATATTTTAATAAACCCTTAGCTGAAATTATAACACAGGAAAACATTTTATCAAAAACCTTCGTAATACCTCCTTGGAAGATGGTAAGCTTGAATAGTAATTTTGGCATCTTTCCAACGTTTGTTCGTAAGTTATGTTGTTCATGCACACACAAGGAGCTTTTTTATAAAAATATTTTTTTAATGTATTAAGGAAACCTCAAAACGCGAAGTTCTGTTGAAATCTGATACCGACATTTTTGTGAAATTCAATACCTACTTCCTCTGCTCACTAGGTAAGCGTGGAGAAAGTATAAAAGAAGAAGAAGGATAAAGGCGCAATTGGTTTAATTTTACGTTGATAAGTACTCAGGCTCTTGCTGCTATAAAACAACCTTTACTTTCTTCACTGCTTAGCTATGGTAGCGCGCGCTCGTTTGTGTGTGTGTGAATAACAGTATAACCAAGAAGGAAAAGTCGGTAACTATCAAACTTCGTATTCAAGTTAGCAAAACGAACATTTTCACCAAATCTCCCTATCCCAAATAACACTTTACAAAGTTAGGTATATTCACAAATTTTAGTTAAGTTTGATTTTATTCAAAATCGTTCTAATATTTTGGTTAAAATATCCTGGCGAATAAAATGTACACACGTTTTGTGAATAACCCACGAAGTCTTCATTCTTATTCTATTCTGTGTAACTTGGAAACCATACGGGATAGACATAAAGCTTCAGAAGAATGTAGAGCTCATTAAAATATTATACAATTCGTGTTCAATAATTATTTTCGTACCATTAGCTGTTTTTAGAATATTCCTCATGGTTTGTTTATACCCACTTTGTTATACAGATATTTTCTCAAGTATAAGTGCGTCATCTGATGGGACGTGTTTAAAAACTTGCGCTTCTGCTTTTTTACTTTCTCTGCTACGTACTTACCTAAAGTAAGTAGAGGAAGTATTGCATTCCACGCAAAAATTCGTCGAGATTTCACCGGAAATCCACCTGAATCCAAAAAAGAGCCATTTGTAGGAAGAGGTTATAGCGTGTGTGTGTGTGTGTGTGTGGGTGGGTGTGGGTGGGTCTATCTGTCAAGAGCATAACTCTAAAACAAAACGTTCGATAAATACTAGTTTACGCTCGGAGTTTACGTTCAGTATTTTCCAAAGATGCGACACGAAGATTTTGAACAAAATGTCTCACCCCAAACCACTCTTTACATGAAAAAACGTTCGATATTTTTTATGTACTCAAAATTGGCTGTAATGATTTTGATTAAAACATTAGGTATATATTTAAGGTGGCAAGAAAAGTAAAAACTGAATACCAAAGATGAGACGGTTAGACAGCATAACAATAGATTTATGGGCCATTGCAGTTAGAGGATGGAAATGTAAAACAATTAATGGGGGAAAACAGTGCAGGAAGCCAAAGCGCATCAATAGATGCCGATCCAAAGAGGAAGAAGAATTGGGCGTGAAGCCATACATTTTCAAAACAAAAATAGTTACAGTCTAAATGAAACTATACGGAGCAAAGCTTTCTCGTTTGTTCCGGATAATCGAAGCTTTTTATTCAAGCATGGATGGCAAGAAGAAGCATCTTCTCGACGTGTTTGTTGAGGAAATAAACTAGGAACTCGAGACCCCGATTTTATGCGCTGTTGGCGATATAATGGATGAACACTAAACTGCTTTCTGATTTCCAGCACATGCCAGTTGGCACGTTATCGTTAGTAGTTTATACTTTCCGGTGAATTTTCCGTATATTTCCCTTTTAGGGCAGGAGCCTGGGCGTTCCTAAGTAAACGAATGTGACTTAGAAGTTCAATGTGTGAGGTGAAACTAATTTTCTACCCGTTATCATTTATTTTAATAGCTATTCCACAAACCTTAACAGAGAAAAATGTTATTTTTCTACCCTCTGCCTTAGATATATAGGCAGGCAGTCACACACAAAAAGGCGCTGTTTCTAAATATTTTCCCCATACCTATAAAATGTTAGCATCCAGTGTAATATTTATTCTTCCTTGCTATAAATGATCAAGAAGTGTTACTCTTTTATATACGTAGTTTGTAGAATCGGTGTGAAACTCTTAATGGATAAAAAGAATAACGCGACTTTTACACATCACGTTTTTGAAAATACTAATCTAGAGAATACGTAATAGAATGAATTACCCTACTGACTGTCGTTGCATAAAAGTAAAACCATTTCTGTTGTCGGAATTGCAGGTAGACAAATAAAGCGCATGAAGATCTGTCAAACAGCGACAACACTGGGTGAATGCACAAGAACAAGGTTAATGCCGCGAGGTATATGGGGTAATGCCCTTACAATTATTTCGGCACCAACCTTGACTGCTGTCATTTCACGTTTCTCTGTTAAAATAAAAACATCGCTGCTGCAATGGAGTTTCCAAAAGATATTTCCTTTTTCCTGGATCTAATAAGAATCCTTAGTCAGTATTGACCCAAGCCGGAAATAAGGCCTCGTTTAACTACCCTCGCATGTTTTATTTAACCACGCGGTCACGCTGGGTAAATACAAAATTGAACCAATTGGCAACAGTAGGTTAATGACTTGAGTATTGCATCTCCCAGAAAGGAACACCTACTAAAGATGTCATTAGAACTGAGCAAACGGATTATCTCCCGTTCTCGTACGAGAGAAGAGAATACTTCCCATGGGAGTGTCGTGCACCGTGAAACTGGGCTCGATAATGAGGCGACCCGAAATCCTGGTAACCTGCTAGCCTTATGCAGCAAGTTACTGTAACCCAGCGAAGACAAAACTGGAATTTTATTAGACATCCTGGGTGGCATTTTGTCCCAAGCTCTTCAGACTTTGGTGCAATTTTTCTTCACTTCGGAGCCCCTAAAATGTGTCTGTGTAACATAAACCTGGGTTGCTGTGCTCCGGAAATTAAACAGGCTTTAGTGTTGTCTGGAGGAATTTCGACTAAATTGGCACACATATTCTTTAGGACAAGAGTAAAAATACTGTGCAATTATATCACGAAAACACCCCAAAAGTAAGAGGAAGTGAAAAATGTTCCCAGATGGCAATAAAAATGAACCAGCTTTCTCATTAATTTTCCTAAATAAAAAGATAAACTTATTTCATTTGTTTAGGGGCGGTAATGCAAAAAACCTACTCCTAATGGGAGATGGATTAAAAATTGTTCAGTGGGAGGCAGTCTGGAAGATATTCAGTAGGAATAGAACTATGACATATTTTTAGGGAAAGAATAAAAATATTGTTGGGGCGCTATAACAAAACGCCATACCTAACGGAAGATATTCGGCAGGAACCAAATTTGGGGATTTTCTGCTTGAAAGAGCCGGTTTTCTCAATAAATTTGTGAAATAAAAATATTTTATGTTTTCTTTATTCTTTTAGGGGTAGCATAACAAAAACCACCCCCAAAAGGAGAGGGGTGGAAAACTTCAGCAAGGTGTAATTTTGAGTATATTCAGCCCGAATGGGCCTGTTTTCTAAAAAATAAAAACATAAATGCTGCCCTCTTCATTCTTTTAGAGTATATAATGTGAAACGTCACCCCTAATATGTCTTGAAACATGTTGGTTGGGAGCTAATGTAGAGGATTTTCAGTACAAATAAAAAATTTGACACAACGAAGGAGAGGTGATGAAATTAAAATTACTGAATACCAGCGATATTGTAATTGTTTTAATTCATATAACTATAAATAAAGATTTGGAAAACTTCCGGCAACGCCGGATATTTCTGCTAGTTTGTAATAATAACTAGGTGCCATTTAGTGAAGACGTGCTGATTTGTAACATTCACAGTGCTTTTTCGATCCACACCTTTTAATTTCATCTGTTCTACAAAATTTTCAATTAAAAGGTTATTTTTCTTTCTACTTCCCTTTAATCATAATACATATTCCCCGGAAATGCTTTCAATGGTATGTTGAAATAATGTACATTTTTTTTAGGCTGAGACAACACTCAACGTTCAGTAGATAATTAGAGGATATCATGATAGCACAAACTCTTTGCATGAGATCGTAATAAACAAAAGAAGCACCTTGTAGTATTTCAAGGTATGCTGCTTAAAATATGCAAAATGTCATACAAACAAGGCCCGAAATTTCGTAAATGGTTAACACCACAGAAACTTTAAATGATTAAAAAGACCTTATCCAGGTTCACAGTTTTCCTATAGCAAGTTTTTACTCACCTATTAAGTTTTATAATTTTATATTCATAGCCCATACACAGAAAATTAAGATAGGAATTTTATTGCTTATGCCAATATCTTAAGACTATGAGAGTTCAATGAACATATTGGTCGCAAACCAAAGGTGTCACTGATAATTTGGCTCCATCCTTATTTATAAATTTGTTCTATTTGGAGATATGACGACCAATCATATTTCTGCTCAAACCTTTTGGCACAGATGGATTGACAATCTTTGCAATTCACATATGTTTTGGCTGATTCCAGCTGATGTCCACGATTGTCTATCGGCGTAAGAGTGGTCAGGGAAAGCACTAGCCTTGATTCAGATAAACCCCAAATGACCATCAAAACACCTAAAGTCTATGAACAACTTCGCAAACAATTATTTGCACAATATGGATTATTTTCCGGAGATAGTTCATATGCTTCCACGACAGCTTTGTGTTTGCGATTTTGCACTTTCAGCAGCAATAAAGACGTTCATAGACATTACTTTGATACGGAAGGGACAACTTCATTGTGGACTTATAAGCGGCCTAAAATTTTCTACAAGGATTAAACTGATCAGCTTACCTGCAATGAGATAAATGTGTTAGAATTACGGAGATTACTTTTTGAATAACTAATATTCACTCTCAGTTTTTGGGTTCTTACTCGTTTTAATTTGCCTGTACCCCATATAATGTCTTAATCAAGATCATTATAGTCATTTTGAAGAAAGGAAAAGGATAATGGTTGTTTTCCATGTGGTGTGGTGTTTACAATGGAGGAAATTCCATGAAAATCTCCGTTCTGCGTCCTCAAAAGGTGTTTAATTGTGGAATTTGTTATTTATCCGACTTTTAGTTCTCGTTATGGTATTCACAGAAAGGATGCCTGTCAGACTCGCACGCTTAAGCATGGACTCTTTCTTTTTTACTGTGGAATACAGTCTGAGCGAAGAAAATTTGTCGGCACATTTCAAACTTGGTCGAAATCGATACAAAATTAAAGATAGTTTAAACAAATAAACTCTAAAACATTGTCAGGATTTATCATATAGCGTGACGCTTTTGGAGATTCCGAACCTTGGCAAAAGTCTAGGTTTATATCTAAAAGAAAAATTGCAATTCAAATACAAACGCAACTGACTAGAATTCAGCAGGAGAAAATTCAAAGCAATACTGAAAATTTTTAGAATGCCGTTATCCTAAAAACAAATGAAATTTGTTGCAACTTTCTAATGCTTTGCGAGTTGATTGCCGTGTAGTTTTTCGATTTTCTCTAATAGTTTGTTAATTATCAACATTTAAAAATTTTCTTTTCATCAAAAATGAATTTGACTGGAGAACATTTTCGACCTATGACTTTTTACGATTTAAAGTCGTCATTAACGCCTAAACAATACGAAGATCGGCTTAGAAATGCATTTGGTGAAGAAGTCCCATCTAAGGTAATAATTTATAATTGGTACAGCGAATTCAAAAGAGATCGGTTTTTTCTTAGCGTTGGATTTCGTCAAGGAGGGCCACGAACTATTTTACCGATGAAAATATTGCACTTGTTCGAACAATACTTGAGGAATAAGACGGATATTTTATGAATTTATTCGGGCGACATTGGGCATTGGTATGAGTCAAATCTAAAACATTTTACTTCAACAGTTAGACGAGAGAAAACTTTGTTGTCGATGAATTCCATATAAACTGACTCCCGATCGAAAAACAATAACGCTTTGATTGGTGCAGAAAAGCTCGTTACTGGTGATTAATCTTGGATTTATTGTTATGATTCTGAAAACAAAAGTTAATCGGCTCAGTGGGTGTTTCGAACAGAACTTAAGCCTAGAAACGAACTATGAACCTGTGAGCCCCTCCGGTGGCTTGGGAGGGCTACATTGAGCGCTCTCTAGCTGGTAGATTAAACCTGTAACTGTTACGGACCTCTGCGCGTCTCTGTCGCCTGCTTCGGCCGATCCTGCAGCCCATACGTCACCTGCGGTTCCTTCATATTTCCGTTCCTCCCGGGGTATACGGACAAAGTATCCCTGTGTGGGTCGTGGTGTTAGGTGTCCCTCCGTAGCGTAATCCTAATCCTAATTCCTTCAAAAATACGAGAGCGGATTGATAAGTCAGTCACTTTTTAAAGAAAATAACAATTTTTCCAAAAAATCAATTTTATTTCTCAAAATAGCCTCCTTTCAATTCAATACTCGTTATCCAAAGTTTCTCCAATTTTTTTTAACCATTCCAAAAAAATATGATTCTTCGAAGTTTGCAAAATATGAGGTTGTTTCTGCCAATTCACTGGACGTGAATTTCTTCCCAGCGGGCCAACTTTTCAGATTTGTGAAGAGGAAAAGGTCGCTCGGAGCCAAATATGGAGAATATGGTGGGTGAGGTAGCATTTCGTAGCCCAATTCCACAAATTTTGCGATGGCAATGCCTGACTTGTGTGCGGGTGCATTATCCTGGTGAAAGAGAACCGTTTTCTTCACCAAATGGGGTCGTTTGTTTAACAATTCCTAGTGAAACTGATCCAGCATTGCGGTATAATATGAATCTGTGACGTTTTATCCTTTTCCAGGTAGTGGAATGTCTATCACCCCTTGTGAATCCTAAAAGACAGCTGCCATGAATTTTCCTGCTGACGAAATGGTTTTCGCTTCCTTTGGAGCAGGTTCGCCGAAGAAAATCCACTGCTTTGATTGTTGTTTGGCTTCAGGTTGATAGTAATGGATCACAGTTTCATCAATCGTGATATAACGCCGCAAAAACTCATTTGGGTTTGCTGGAACATTTAAAACATCCCTGCGAAATGCTCTCGCGATTCCGCTTGTTCTCAACTGTGAGCAGTCGCGGCACCCATCTTGCTGACAGCTTTCTCATACTCAAAAATTTGCGCAGAATGTTATACACCCGTTCACTTGAGATGTTTACGGTCTTGGTTATCTCACGGAGTTTCACTCGGCGGTCTTCCAACACAATATCGTAAACTTTGTCACCATTTCTTCTGTTGTGACCTCAAACGGCCGTCCTGTGCACACGGCATCTCTTGTGCTCGAACGGCCACATCGAAATTCTTGAACCAGTTGTGAACCATGCCATGTTATGGAGCCGAGTCCCCATAATACTTGTTCAGCTTTTCTTCCGTTTCCTTCACCGTCTTACCACGCAAAAGGTAGTGTTTTATCAGAACACGAAATGCACTTTTCTCCATTTTCTACGAAGCAAACAAACATCTGCTTATTTTAGACGCTCTCAATAATGTTGTAAGAAACAAATGACGAATAGATTAATTTCTGCGATTATACCCAGAATAGATGTAAGTCTTGGGTGCAAACAAGAAACCTTTGATTAGAACGCTCTCTCTCCTCAAAGTCATGGACTTATCAATCCGCCCTCATATTGGTGATTAGATAGACTCTGAACACATTAACAATTTGCATAAACTCTGAGAAAAATAACAACTTTGGCAAAAGCTGGAGAAATTAACAATTTATATTAACTCCGAACACTTAACAATTTAGATAAATCTCAACAAAGTCACAATTAAATATTGCCTGCGACTGCTGAATGTACTCGCATAGATATAAAAATGAAATGATCAGGCCAAAACAAAATCGGCGCTGCAAAGTTAACAAATATAAATCACGTCTATGGCTCAGCATAATAACTATGCCGAGCATCCGCTTATCGAAAAATGGCAACGGACAAACCAGAATGCAATAATCCGGTTAGGTAAGTTCACTGGCCATTCAAATATTGGTTTTCTAAGCATACAAGAAACTCACCAAAAAACGGAAGTGTCCATTCACACTGAAGAAACGAATTCTTCGAGCCAGGTGAAGGACGACCGAACCCTGGCACCGAAAAAAACCGACACGCCATATACGGTGACTAATAGAAGTGCTGTCGGTAAACAATTTCACCCAATGACAGCCAGCGAAATTATTTGAAATTCGTTAGGCAAAATAACCCAATAAGAAGAAAGGTAATGTGCGAACAGGACACGGTTAAATGCCACGCTTGGTATTTAATTTCTGGTTCTTCTAAGGTTGGGACCCGAAGATTTTTTCGTTAGTTTTGTTCTTGTCAAAAATGGCTTTAACCATACAGCCTGTGAAGTTCTCTTCATTCTGAATTACTTTTGTGTAGTTGGTTAATCGTATAAGATAGACAAAACCTTACTACACAAAACATTTAGATGTAATTAAAGCACAAAATTTATGTCAAGTTTATTTTATGCTCACAGGCTTCCGTATCACGCTTTTGGACTACATATGAGTTTTGGACCAGTTTAATATGTGGTGTAGTTTATGCTTCCGCTTCTGAACCACATTGAATGATTGTGTGTGTGTGTGTGTGTGTGTGTGTGTGTGTGTGTGTGTTTGTGTGTGAGTATTTGTTTTCTCCATGCGTTGTGTGAACATTGGACTGCAATACGAACTCCTATCACTTTACACAGAGAAAGTTACGAAACATTTATATATGTAACAAAAGTGGACTGGTTGATATAGTTCAGAATATATCTGTAATAGTAAATCACGCCAGAGAATATAAATTTCTAAGTATTGAATATCATGATAATACATTCTATATGTACGTATATAGGGTTGTTATGCTATATGGTAACCCATCGCGGGCTGTCTCCATTCCACGAGTGAGCCGTGAGCTGCCGGTGAAATGGTGCCGGTAGATGCGCACTAAAAATCCTTACCTTACAGTAGATGCTGGAAATGTTGATCTTCTGCTATCAGACAAACACCATACCTGGTAAAAATATTGCCACTCTCTCGCCTAAGCTTACCAGCAGGAATTCTTGTGATTGCTTGCACGATATTATCTCTAAGTACCCGTAGTGTGCGAGGATTTGAACGATTCACTTTATCCTTCAAAGGACTCCATAAATAAAACTCACAACTCGTTAGATCGGGAGAGTGAGGGTACCATAAATCAACACTATAATTCTGTCATCAAACATTTCTTTGATTACATTTAATGATTCGGCAGTTGGATGTGCTGTTGCAGAATCTTGCTGGAACAGATGGCATAGAGTTTGGAAACTTTTCAACTAATTCATTGTGCATACGGAGAGCGGTTCATGTTTAACATAAACTTTGCAAATAAACACGCGTTTTTTTCACAGAAAAGTGATGCACCATGTTTACTGTATCGGCAGAGGCACCTGAATGACAGAACTTGACGCATCAACAGATGAGAGACATGGCGCCAGTGCACCTTCGAGCGCGAATCGGCACTTCGTATTCCCGGCAATTGACGAGGGAATAATGAAGGAGAGATAGATCACGAATGGGTTATCAATAATATGTTACAGTATGTCTGATTAAATAACATTTGTGAACACGTATTTTAACGACAGCATGATATATCTGTATAGTGAAGCAATAAGAGAACTCAAAAGACTCGTTCCAGAAGTATCTGTTTGAAATGCATTGAAAGCAAGAGTGAAAGGAAAAGAGTAATTAAGAAGTACAATAAAACAAAAATAAAATCAATAAAATTATACGCCATTCTGTGTTTCATTCTTTATTAATGCAAAATATTCTTTAAATGTTTGTTTTTACATATAACTGATGAACAATATTAGTTAAAGGTTTGTATGTGATTATTTTATACCAAATAATTAGACAAATTGTGTTCCTTGATCAGGAATGATGCTTGAGGTTCCAATCTGATGTTGTTAATAGCTACATTCACAGCCTCCTCAGTATGATGAAAACAACCAATGACAAAAAGTGGCGCGAAGTTAAGGATATCATCCTCTTCAAAAGCAGATAATTATCCTAATCATATTAGAAATACTAGAATTTGGAGTACCATTCCTAGAGAGAAGCAAACTTGGAATTCCTAAAATCCAATTTTATATTATGATAGATATAACATTTACTATTGAGACATAGTTTCAGAATGATGATGTTGCAGTGATTAAAGAGAGAGCAGTTTTAGAAATATAATTCAATCTACCCGTTTGTGCATGCAACAGGAATAATATTATAAATTACTATTTTTAAAATGTTTGCTTTCACTTGTTTAATTATTCCATACAAGACAAAGAAGAAGAAATTAACGGATGAGAAAGAAATGAATGTAATTTCCACAGATTTATGAAATCGTCCAAACGATTTTCAATTGTTTGGAATAAAGTAAATAGCTTTAGTAATTAGTGTTAAAGAAATTTAATATGTAATCAATCGTTAATTTATCAGATTTTTTATTCAAGACATTTCTTACAATAAAACATTGTATAATAAATAATATATAACTCGGAGGAGGGCGATGAATTTTTTCGGGCGTAAAAATCCTTAGCATGGCTTCCTTCGGAAGGGAAGTAAAGCCGGTGGTTCCGTGTTGTAGATTTACGGCACGTAAAAGAACCTCAAGCCTCATAGAGAGGCATCTGAGAAAAATTTCCGGCCTTTCACGCTCAATATAGGATGGGACGCTAAGGACCACAGGAGTTAAAGAGCGTCCAAAAATAAAACTCAATTCAATTTTAATTTTAGGAGAACTAAGAACCACCAGGACAACGAGAATTGGGGACCACCCGAGATCCACAACTCATCCACTACATGCACCACTATGATAAAGTGAAGTTTATCAACCTTCGATGTAACTGCAGCTCTCAAATCATAGTCATTGGTACTACAGGTTCAGTGTAAGGGTCCAAGGTTCGAAAGGCAATGTGTGACGGTTGATCTGACTTTAAGAATTTAAGTTTCTTCACCCTCTCAGCATCGGAAAGCCGAAATAAGGCATCCTGCATTCGATCCGAAATAGTTAAATAATAGCTGGCTCTTTGACCATTATGGATGCGCATAGTTGAAGAAATGCCAGGATTTCTGATTCTGTGTACAGTAATTCCATTGCATTGTAGGTGAGCTTTGCAGATGTAGTATCTCCGTTTAGCTTAGTAAGAGATTCTTATATGTAAAGATAGCTCCTGCTGGGTACCGTGTTGTACAAATCCTCTGCTTGGCACGACATTTTAAATTTTCACATCTAGAAGCGACTTTTTGTAAGGTAGAAAGATTTGCCCTTTCCCTTTACTAATTTTATCATCAAACGTTGTAACGCCGGTTACATCTAAAATATCCGTTATAGAACTCTGAAGCCTAAGCTCTCGAGGAACTTCTGATTAGACGACTTTCGCACCTTGCGTGTCGAAAACTGGTTCTCTCTTAATCTAGAGAGAAGCGAAAGATTATAGGAGCATCTTTTATATGTATTCCTGTTCAATCTGACGTGAGTATTAGAGTTATGACTTCGTTTCCAAAATTGAGAGTTTTTCCTTTCTATTCTGCCATCGTCTGGTGAAATTATCTATGAAATGTGGTCAACTATGGGTAGATATATAGGGTTCGAAGGCTCATAATAGATAATATAACCAGGGGGAACTGACGGGAAAAGCTCGCACAGAAAATGACCACTTTTACCATTGATAAAGAATCCTGTAGCAATGCTGCTTTCGATGGATATAATGCTTGCTTTAAGTGTATTTACCAGCTCGCCAGACTCAGTTAGCACATCAGCATACACCTTTCATTTCTCAGTGATCCCTAGAAAGAATAGATTGACCTCTCTCTAGAAAAACAACGCTATAGCGGCACAGTATATCGACCGTTCATGGTATTATTATTAGGTCGAATAAAGGAATCATCGCCTGCATCAAGCTTATCCATTAGAAAAACCTTATTCCCTCTATCTCGTACGTGCCAAAGGATCACTACGTCTCAAATCTTCCATCTCCAATCAAATGGAAGAAGTTGTTCCTATCGATCTTTGGTGTCGAGTAAAAAGTCTCGAAATTCAAAAGTGGAGCCTCGTAAACCCTTTGGGGTCCAAATGATGTGGAAAATTCACGTAGGTGGAAATGCTTGATTCAGATCCAACTCAGTGATAGTATAACTCATCTTGAACATCCAACTGTTTCATTGTTATGGATTTTTAACAGAAATTTCAGGCACAATTGACCGCAAAAGAAAGAAATATATATATATATATATATATATATATATATATAACATGTGTCTGTTATACATGATCTTAACACCATCAAGATAATATTGCATCTCTTTTGCCGAAACAGTCAAAATATAATTATGAATTAACACCTTTACGTGTAACAACCAAATGCGTTCCTGGATTGTGTGAAGTATCCAAGTTATCTCTAACTATCTCTCTAATTCTAAGCTTTAGAGGTAGATTGTCGACCATAATATATAGCCTCTAAAACGAGGAACGCGTATACGTCTAGCATCAATCTTAATCTCAGCGGGGTTTAAGGAATTTTCTGAGATATGTCCAAGGCTCCTCCCAAGTTTTTTTAATGTAGCCACATCCATGTCTTCTTCCTGAGACGTTCACCTATGACCAACGCTTGCATAGGCTAATTATGTCCATTAGCTCATTTCGTTGCTTTTAAGCAGTACGTTTCTTATTTACCGAGCTGGAAATCTGAGGGCACCTCCAGTGAGACCTAGAGCAGCATAAAGTCGCTAAAATCGGTACCAAACGCAGCAATCCTTCTCTAGCAGGTTTCGAATGAGCAGTTCGCATCGCTCTGCCTCTAGGAGGCAATATTTTCCTCCTTTTTCACTTATTATTCAGTCCAGAACCCAGGAAAGTCTCTCCTTCACGATCTGTTAACAAGCCTGGCATCAATCTTTCCATCTTACGCAGCGTCAGGAGCCAGAAGTCGATTCCAAGTCTTGGCAGCCAACTGTCTCGAACGTGTGCCCTTATGCTGGGTGTAAGTGACGTCATGACCCTCACACGGCTAGTCCAATGGATTTATTCCTGGCTCCCAACTCTGTAAGCTTTTGTGTAATTCAGTTATAGGACCGCAGAGTTTGTTTCCAGACTAATGAGCCTCAAGAAATTTAAAAAAATTATGGAGCTCTTAAACTGCTATGGCTCTAAGCATAGCTTTTCACGCTCATTCTATATTGAGCGTGAAAAGCCAGAAAGTTTGCTCAGATGCCTCTTTATCAGGCTTGAGGTTCTTTTACGTGTCGTAAGTCTATGACACGGGAGCATCGGCTTTACTTCCCTTCCAAAGGAAGCCATGCTAAGGATTTTACGCCCGCAAAATTTCATTACCCTCCCCCTGCTTTGAACCCGTGACCTCGGGAACTAGAGGCTAGCATGGTACCCCTAGACCACGGAGGACAAAACTGTACACTGTATAATCGAGTGCAAAAAAAGCTGGCTGTGCTTTTGGATACTTTTAGTGTTTTCCGTTCTTGAATGTTGGCAGAATCTCCTCATCATTTGTGTTCCGCGCCTGCCGTAAGTGAGCCATACGTAATTGGTTTTAGCTGAAGTCCGATACGCTACTATTGCCCTATGAAGAAAGGCTAGGCCTAGCTGGGCGATGAAAGGTTGGGGAATCGTTGTATGTCACCTGAATGGTTTAAACAGTATGCCTCCCAAGGACTGCTCATACTAGCCTCTGAATGAGTCCGGCTCATATTGGTTCGGCATTCAAGCATTAACCTCTGTAACCGAATGAGGGATGGTAGGCGCGGCAGAGGCGTGTTAATTATTGATTGCCAACTTAAACCGTGGTTCCCCATATGAACACTTTTTTTTTTTGCACCCGACTGTGCACGACGAAGTACGAAACACGAACTTGAGAGAGGCAGACACGATTGGTTTGAGAAGTGCATGAGATGAGCTGATAAGAGAAGAAACGTCATTACCAGATGGGATGGATATAGAAATGGCTATACAAAAATAAGAAACAATAAAGCCCCTGACATAGACGATATGTCAGCAGAACTATTCAATGTGGAAAATTTACTTGATAATCAATTTATACAATATGATTGCTAATGCATGGAAAGCTTAATTAATGCCTAAAGACTGGAAATTTAGTAATTATTGCCACACATGCAAAGACACAAAGTAGATAAATTATGTTGTCAAAACTGCAGAGGAATCTCGCTTCTATGCACAAGCTATAAAATAATCACAATTCTGCTTAAAAATAAAATAGAACCACACATGGAAAATATCATTGGTAAATACCAAACTGGATTCCAAAAAGTAAAATCTACAGTTGATCAAATGTTTATGCTACATTCATACTAGAGAAGTTTTGGGAATTCAAAATCGACATACATAAACTATTTATACATTTTAAATAGGCGTATAATAATGTTATCAGAATAAAACTATGTGAAATTATGATAGAATTAGCAAAACTAATAACAATAACAAACGTAATTGTGGAGGATCCTACTGTTCAAATTAGAATGAATGCCGGAATTACACAATCTATCTCGATCAACAATGGTTGAAACAAGGAGATTGTCTGGCCCCACTCCTGTTTAATAGATCACTAGAATTGTATTCAGGAAATTTAATTAGACACTAGAGGAACATTGCAATTTAAATCAATACAAATAATAGATTATGCTGATGATATTAGCATCATGGCAAGATCTCATCAACAGCCAGTTAACTTACTAGAGCAAACAGCAAGAGAAGTAGGATTATAGATAAATGAAAATTAAATTTAGTTTTATTTATGGACGCTCTTTAACTGCTATGGTCCTTAGCGTCCCATTCTATATTGGGCGTGAAATATCGGTAATTTTGCTCAGAGGCCTCTTTATCAGGCTTGAGGTTCTTTACATGCCGTAAATCTACGACACCGGAGCACCAGCTTTACTTCCCTTCCGAAAAAAGTGATGCTAAGGATTTTTACGCCCTAAAGAAATCCATCACTCTCCGCCGGTTTGAACCCGCGACCTCGGGAACTAGAGACTAGCATAGTAACCACTACACCATGGAGGGCGACTGAATATAGATAAATGACTCCAAAACAAAACTGATAACGCAATCACGGACACATTCCAATACACAATAACCGTTGTTAACGGATACAAATGCATTTTAAACAGTAGAGAATTTCTCATATTTAGGCACAATCATTATCATAATAATGATGAAGCAGAAGAAATCCGGAAGAGAATATACAAAGCAAATAGAGCATATTATAGCTTCTTACCAATTTCTAATATCAAATAAATATACAGATCTATACACAGGAAAACTAAAATACTATTATGTAAAACCTTTTATAAATCCTATAGTTGTTTATGAATGTGAAGTCTGGACTTTAACGAGTAAATCTGAATATTTAAGCAACACATTTGAAAGAAAGATTCTAAGAAGAATAAATTGGTCCTATTAATGAGAATGGGATATGGAGAATGACACATAAAGAAGTATATGACCTGTTTAAGGAACCTGAATTATCAATTGTTGTCAAATTTAAGAGACGCTTGGAGGTCTCAGATCAAGGGGGACTGGATCTGCTTTAGGCTGTAGCGTCATTGGAAGAAGAATAAGAAGATGAAAAAATTAACCTTTTTGGTTTCTACACTTCCATACGTCGATCAGCTAGACGAGAAATAAAATTAGATTACTAACTCCTCACCTTTAGTTATGCTCAGAATAACAGGGTTCGGAACAATACAGTCATGACGCCATGCTAAATTCGAATTCGATCCCTCAATCAGTTTAAGTTTATCATTATGACCGCATTGTGTGTCTTTGTTCATCTCTACAGTGTGAACATAGTGCCTATAGCTTCCAAATGCAATTTGTTTGGAGAATTGAATTTCGTTCATGTCATGATGATGTATGAGGTAATCATCAAAAGTTTAGAACACATTGGAATCTTTTTTATGCATTTTTTCTTCTTCATTACTTGACTAGCACAACGAAAGTCCTACAATTTTTAATGTAAACCTGAATATTCAGCCATCATTCTACCTGAGAGTTCGTGTTTGAATAAGCCAATAGATTTCTTGTTAGTCTTAAGTATTCCATAGACGTTATCCGACAGTAATTAGAAGTATCAAATTAGCAAATATGAGTTCCGATAAATGTTGGTGCTAGTTTCGAACAGAAATGCCTCTGTATCGGTGTAATTCAAATCTGGATCCTTCAAGTGTCTTTTCAGTATTTTATAATGAAAGTCATACGCTATGCTTAGAGATGTCGAATACTGCCTGTCCTACATAAATAGGTTTACATATGCGAACTTTCTTCCTCCCTCGATAATTCAATACCGACAGGAGTTTAGTCAAATATTACATACCTGACAAAGTTTTGATGTGACATTAATTCTCGAGTTTTTCCCAAGTTGTAACGAGATGAAAATTCTTATACCTGCTCACATTTCCAATGAATTTTCCATAAACACAATTGTTTATCTTTTCCCATAGATTCTGATCAATCTTGGAAGTCTACGTTGTAAGCTTTTTGGCATTGATATCTATGTATGTCTGAAGCCAAGCTGACTGTTTGTAAGCAACCTTTCTACGTATGTGTTTCAATGTCATACCCAAGTAGATACATTGCTACATTATTGATAATATACTACAAATTTACGTTTATCTGAAAGTGTTGCCCAAAGTTGTATGTGTTTACCATTAGGGGATACCTCATTCTAAGCACATAACGGTAAATCATTATGAGAATCGGGAATACTATAAGTGAATGCTGTTAGCAAACTGAGATCGACTTCCCGTACATAGCTCATTTCAGAGTCCGCAGGGATAGCTAAGAAATATATTGATTCCATCTGTTCTCTGCTTAACCATCTTAGTTCACCGTAAGGCATAAAACGGTCTATAGAATATATATATATATATATTTAAATTTAAGTAAGCCAAGTATTTATCAGGTAGAAATACATTGTAATATTTCACGTATTTATTGTTTGCTTTTGAGTAACATTTGGACACGGTTAAAAATTCCATACTCCAAAAGTTATCAACAAAATTTTGATTTTTATGGTCTTAATCATTTCATCAATTGCTGAATCCGGAATTGTATAGTGACATCAAGAATCTACGCCTTACATATCCAAAGATAAATTACAAAATAAATAAATAAATGTAGGCCAATAGCAAAGTGTAATTTTTACGATATAGGTCGTTTTATTTGCTTTAGTTACTGATATTAAAGTTTCCATACAGTTGAGTATGCAAATACTCATCTTGCGTTGTCGTCAAAGTGCGTAATGACTGGCATTGCAGTCTTTTCTAGTTTTTCCATACTGTCTAAGCATATATCTGTAATCTTAAAATCACCATGGGCTAGCATATTGGTTAAATTGATAAGTTCGGTAACTTATCATATAGGAATCGGTAACTGACAAACATTTGAAGTATACCCTTTGTTTTATACTAACTTTTACTGAATTATAGGTAGTTCTCTGAGGTTTGTGAAATACACGATATAGATTCATTATCGTAGGCGAGATGCCTCATAAGGAAATGCGAAAACACAACTTAACAAAACAACGGAACGGCATTTGAATGTAGTTAGGTATTTTCCGGTTTAGATAGCACGAATTATGGCCAAGAGCCAAGAAACGACCTAATATATGAAAGTCTTCTCTAACCTTGGTTTCATCACAGTCAAATTTACGTTTATGTATGGGACAGTGGTAAACTTTCAAATTACTTTCACCTTCAGCAGCTGTATTGAGAACTCGAATCGAGTAAATATGAACTGCATCATCTGCAAGTGTGTTTTAATTCTGTGAAAACTATAAACGTGTTCAATGGTATTAGGTCCTCTATAGATTTTGAATTGCGACAGAAACTCATCTAATCTGCATCCGAGTTTCGAAACTATCGATGCAGGCCTCATATCGCTGTGTTGATCAGCTCAAGGCGTACTCAGCAGATGGAAGATATGAGGCACTTTTGTTAGTGACGATTCAATCTATACATATGTGAGCAATGAAACAGGAGAGAACAAGAATTGAATTTGAAAGCATCATTAATACCTAATTCAGGCATACTGACAACTTGAAATTTCATGCATTTTAATTTATGTCTAGTTAAACCCACGTCACTTGAAAAACGTTTCATTCACGCTTCACATATCAGAAACATGCTTTCATTTATTTATCTGACTTGACTTGTTAAAAGCCTCGACTGATCATTTATTAGGCAATAGTGTGATTTGTCATTTTTGCATATTCTTAGAAGTTTACCTGACTTTTTTTCGATTGGTTGTTTGATATAAAGACGTAATCTAGCGATCATCCATGCTATATATTGTAATTGATATATACCCACAATTTGCTTCTGTAACTTTGGGATTTGATCGAAAGACATTAAAAAGATTAGACCGCTAAAACTCGTCAAAAATATTAAAGCCTACGTAAAAACTCGGCCTGTCGTTGTGATACTTTATAGGGTATTTAGAGCAATTAGACAGTAGTCAAAATATTTGTTATCTTTATTGCGTATATTAGTAACCACTTTTCTATGGTTTATGAAACTTGGCGATTCCTTCGTTTTTCAGGGTTTGAATTACGTAAACACACAACTTAATGTAACTTAATATCCGATTTGTATTAAGATAACTTGAGCCGAATCTCGTTAGTACCAGGGTCTTATGTGCTTCTAGAAAAAAGTGTTACTATTTTCAAACAGGTTTCAATCTGACTTGTGCAAATTAGATTTTTAAAAGCCAATTCTATCATAAGTCATGTGGAGTTCTGTATAAGTTTGACTAACCGTTTGCGGTTTAGCTTTCTTTGTAGGAGACTCGTCGAGTAAAGCAAGTAAGTGCATTCTTTTCAGAGCATGTGTTTTTGTCCTCTTGATGTCATCGTTCAAGCATTGCACGAATATCGTTTACTAAGCAGTAACGGCAATGTTTTAATTGCATGGCATATTTGTTTAGAAAACTTAGTTTAACTGTATAGTAATTATTGCTCAAAACGAGTATTTTCATGATGACAATTCATATTAACCAATGTACATACAGTTAATCTTTTAAAGTTCAAAAAATATGATTTTGAAACTATAGTTATTCCCTCTCACACATTAACTAACTGCAAAAAGATAATTTCTTTATGGTTCAACTTTGGCTCTGTACCTATAATTATTCACTCTAGAAAAGAATATATAACTGCTCAAAATAAGTTATTGCTATATTATCCAAAGTAAACAATCTGTTGTGTTGCATTTACATGACCTTTTCTAAAGACCATTATTAAAATTCTTATTATTTTGTCTAGTTCTTGTTAATTGTGATAAACTTCATTAAACATTTACGCATTTCGTTGTAGGCATAAGAAGTGTACAGTAGGCTAAAGCGTTAGTCAGAATTTAAAAAGCGGGTCGCCATGTGCTACTATTAAATTCTATGCTCTTTGCATAACCACCAGAAAATACGAATAGGGACTTCTCACTAGAAAACAAATCTGATGTGTTACACTCACATGGCTTTCTCTACTCTTGTACAAACTATTTTTACAAATGCTTATTCTCCATATTCTTCATGTTAATCGAGATATCGAGATGTTAATCTTATTGCTAATTTTCTTGTAGATGCACGGGGAATTGATAGGCTTTAAGAGATAGTCAAATATTTTAAGAGGTGGTTGCTATGTAGAGTATTCCATTCTCTTTGCATTACCAGGAACAAAAAAAATGAATAACGAATTTGAGAAAAAGTATAAGTATTGGAAAATTTAAGGGAATAACAAGCAATATCTCAAAAATGGTTCACCCAATAAAAAAATGTATATGACATAAACTGTGTATTTTAACGCGATCTACATTTGTTACCTAGTAAAATTTTGTCTATCTCTTATGGTTTACCAGTTATGCAAAAGTCGTCCACAATGAAGAATACTTTTGGAGACATTCCCAGGAAATTCGAGATATACATTTTATTTCTCATGAAAATATCTTAAACATATGATATTTTAATCAAAATCGTTAGAGCCATTTTTGAGAAAATTAAAATTTTTGAAAAAATGTTCCATGTAAAAGGTAATCTGGGGGGGGATTTTTTGAAAACCTTAGTGTCGCATCTCTGGAAGATACTGAACCTAAATACCAAGTTTGGTGTTTATCCGACTGTTTGTTTCTGAGTTATGCTGTTCACAGACACACAGACACACACAGACAGACAGACAGACACACACGGACATGTTTACAAAAATGCTTTTTTTTTGTATTCAGGGGGTCTCAAAACATGTGTTTCCGGTGAAATCCCGGTATCGAATTTTTGGGTGGAATACAATACTTCCCCTACTTACTATACGTAGTAGGTAATGTAAAAAGGGCTGATGTTAACATTCACATAATCTTCGCCATTCACTTTTCTCCAGATATTCTTACAAAAGCTTGCTTTTCTATCTAAGAGGCATATTCCAAACTAAGGTCCGTTTTGTCATAATAACATCACTCATGAGAAAAACTTTTTTATTTACAGTAGTATGGGCCTACATATATACTTTATACTACATATATACTTTACTTTTACACATAATCGCCGTTCACATCTATACATTGCTGTAACGCTGCACCAGCTTCTTTAGCCCTTCGGTATAGAAGTCTGCCGCCTGGGACTTGAACCAGTTGGTAACGCTCGTCTTGAGTTCATCGTCGGTTTGAAATCGTTGCCCACACAGCCACCGTTTCAAATGCAAGAAGAGGAAATAGTCGCTTGGTGCCAGGTCGGGACTGTACGGAGGGTGGTCAAAGAGTTCCGAACGAAACTCTTAAATATTTTCTTTGGCTTTGACAGCGGTGTACGTTGCCGAGCAGGAGGATGATGCCAGACGACAGTTTCCCGCGGCGTCGATTTTGGATCGCACGTCCCAGTTTTGTAAGCGTTGTACGGTACACGTCAGCTGTAATTGTTGACCCACGGTCCATGAAATCAATCAAAAAGACGCTCTTTTCGTCCCAAAATACGGTAGGCATCATTGTGTGATTCATGAGCGCGATTGCTTACACCTTTTTGGTTTGGGTGAACCGGAAGGCACCACTGCATTGACTGTTGTGTTTGATTCTGCGTTGGTGTACGCTATCCATGTCTCAGCACCCTTATGGGGGCGCCCTTTGTGGGAAAACAAATCACCTCCATCTTGTCTATAGCGCTCCAAAAACTGTCGTGCATTACGCATTCGTTGCTCTTTGTGCTGACCGGTGAGCAGTTTTGGCACCCACCTTGCCCAAAGTTTCCGATATCCAAGCTGTTCAATGACAATCCTGTAAAGCGAGATTCGAGCAACATTTGGGAATTCATCAGCCAGACCACTAATCGTCAAACGCCGATCGCTTCGATGTGTTTGGTTCACTTGCTCAACGATGTCATCGGCCTGAATATTGGGCACACCACTCCGCTTTTCATCGTGCACATTTGTGCGGCCATTTCGAAATTTTCGACACCAATGTCGAAAATCTGTTTGGCACTCATTATACTGGTCCATACACGAGGCATCACTCACGATGGATGTTCGCAGCTGACGATTCTTTTGCCAGCAAAAATCTAATCACACCGCGCACTTCACAACTGGCTGGATCTACGATTGTCGCGGCCATTGCGATCTTCTCTCATCGACTGGCAAACGCCTATTGCTTCACACCAATACTGCGGTAGATTTCCCAGGAGTAGGTAGACAGCGCTGCAGGCGTGAGACGTCATTCAGGTCCCCACCCGTTAAACATTGTTCACCGGACATTAGTTTTGGAATACGCCTCGTATTTCCTATTAATCAGATAAACTTTCAATTCACATTTTCACATTTCGTTGTGACATACAATGGGTGTAGCAATAGTGATATTTTAAAAGAGCGTGTTGCTATGTGATGGTTTTGAAATTCCATACTCTTTGCATGACCGAAAGAAAGAAAGAAGCAAGAAAGAAAGAAAGAAAAAAATAAATAAATAAAAAGGATTAGCGAATTCCCAGTTGAGGAAAGTATAAGTATTTGAAAACTCAAATCCTATAACGAGGAATATCTTGAAAATAGTTAGCTCCATAAAACAGTTTTATTTGGCACATATTATATGGTTTAACGAGATCTTCATTTGTTTCGTAGCAAGACTTTGTCTATCTCTTACGGTTTACCAATTAACAAAAGTCTTTGAAAATGAAGATAACTTCAGATGGTGGACTTCGTGGTCTGGTGGTTAGCGCGCTAGCCTCCACATCCAGGCGTCCGAAAGATTGAATTTGTGTGTGTGTGTATGTGAATTTACATACAACCCAAAGATTAACACCAATAGTAAACGAATGAACACCATTGCCATGAGCATTGTTTCAAAGGCAAAGCAGCAAGTATGACCTAGACGTTGAAGGCGGCATATAAATGAAAAAAGGTCCTTCGGGTGCTATTTCCTGAAGATTGAAGACATACATTTCATTTGGCTTGAAATTATCTTGAGGGTATGGTATTTTAATCAAAATTGTTAGAGCCCTTTCTGATAAAATAAAAAAATAACGAAAAATGTTCCATGTTAAGGATAGTTTAAAGTGGGGGAATTTCTTGAAATTATCTTAAACACATGGTATTTAATAACAATTTTAGAGCCCTTTCTGAGAAAATAAAAAATGACGAGAAATGTTTCATGTTAAGGATAAATTAAGGTGGGGGCACTTCTTGAAATTATCTTAAACGCGCGGTATTTTAATCGAACTTGTTAGAGCCCTTTCTGGGAGAATAAAAAATAACGAAAATTTTCCATGTTTTGGATAGTTTAAGAGGAGGAATTTATTCAAATTATCTTAAACGCATGGTATTTAATAAAAATGTTAGTGCTCTTTCTGAGAAAATAAAAAATAGCAAAAAATATTCCACGTTAAGGATAGTTTAAGGTGGAGGATTTTGTTGAAAATTTCTGTGTCGCATTCCTTGGAAGATGTTCAATTTAAATATCAAATTTTATATTTAACAGGCTTTGCCTTTTTGAGTTATGCTATTCATAGGTGCGCGCATGCGGTCGAAACTTTCTCCATTTATATGACTTTCTCTACTCACTCTTCTACAAGCTATTATTACAAACACTCATTACTCTAGCTAACTCTTGTTAATCCAGATAAACTTTCAATTCACATTTACATATTCCGTTGTACGATGCAGTATGTAAAGCGATAGTTAGAGTTTTAAAGAACGTGATCCCATGTGATGGCTTAGAAATGCGATGCTCCTTGCATGACTACGAAATAAAAACAAATGCCAACCTCCCTTTCGGAAGTATTTGAAAATTGAAAGAAATATATTGGCGGTTAGCACCACAAACAAATATGTTGGGCATAAATTGTGTGCTCTAACGGGATCTACAATTTTCTGTAAAAATATTTTATCTATATCTTACGGTTTACCAATTACACAAAAGTCATTTTGAATAATGAGGTTTTCAAAACTTCAGAAAAGACCAGAAATGTATTTCATTTGTCATGTAAATATGTTATGAATACATTATTTGAATCAAAACCGTTAGAGCCATTTTTGGAAAATAAAAAATAACTAAACACTTTCTATGTAAAGAGTAGTTTGGAGTGAGAGAATTTTCTTGAAACTCTTCGCGCCGCATACTTGGAAGATGCTGAATGTAAATACCAACTTTATGTTTAACTCACTTTTCCTTTTTGAATTGTGCTGTTAACGCCTTTTTATAAAAATGCTTCTTTCCCTTTCATGAGGTTTCAAAACCTGTATTTCAGGTGAAATGTCGATATCAAATTTTAGGTGGAACGTAGCTAAGCAGAGAGAAAGTAAAAAACCTTTCTTTGGGTTTGGGGAGTTTCAAACCTGTATTTCCAATGAAATGTCGGTCGGTATGGAGTACACTACTTACTTTAGTTATTGCAACTAGCAAAAAATGAATAAATGAAGTAAAAAATAAATAAATAAAAAGTAAATAAAAGCTGTTTTAAATAAAATATTTATGGTATTATTTTCTAATAATAATCAGTATCGATAATAGTGAATTGCTCTTTTATGCATGGCGTGTGTGGGCTGCTAAGGTTGGTAAGGTAGAATCTGACTGAAAAATTCAATGTCATAGCCGTAAATTGAATCACGGACCTTCGGCTTACAATCTCATAACTACTCTAAGTCTCGAGCATTATATTTAACCACTATTAAGCAAATCAGTGTTAGGCAATTGTTCTTTCAAACGTGTCATGTGTAGGCTAAGGTATTAAAGGTAGAATCAGACTGAAAGATGTAATGTCATAGCCAGGATTGGAACCACGATCTACAGCTTTCCGTACCATTTCTCTACCAATTGAAGTAATAAGGCAGCATGTTAACGCGACATTAAATTTTCGCAATTTGCTCGCATATTATCCAGTAAACCACTAGGCGTTCTCGTATTCATTTTGAGATGACATACCCCAATGTCGACTTAGAATTTTATAAGATCAAAATCGCTTTAGTGATTTCCAATATTACGCTGTACACATATGTACATACAAACATAGGTATAATTACTTTCTCTACTACGTATAGTAAGTAGGGGAAGTATTGCATTCCACCCAAAAATTCGATACCGAGATTTCGCCGGAAATACATGTTTTGAGACCTCCTGAATCCAAAAAAAAAGCATTTTTGGAAACATGTCCGTGTGTGTGTGTGTGTGTGTGTGTGTGTGTGTCTGTGTGTGTGTCTGTGAACAGCATAACTCAAAAACGAACAGTCGGATAAGCACCAAACTTGGTATTTAGGTTCAGTATCTTCTAGAGATGCGACACGAAGGTTTTCAAGAAAATTCCTCCACCCCAGACTACCCTTTACATGGAAGATTTTTCGAAAATTTTAATTTTCTCAAAAATGGCTCTAACGATTTTGATGAAAATATATGTTTAAGATAATGTCATGAGAAATGAAATGTATATCTCGAATTTTCTGGGAATGTCTCCAAAAGTGTTCTTCATTGTGAACGACTTTTGCATAACTGGTAAACCATAAGAGATAGACAAAATTTTACTACACAAAGAATGTAGATCGCGTTAAAATACACAACTTATGTCATATACATTTCTTTTGTAGAGTGAACCGTTTTCGAGATATTGCTTGTTATTTCCTTAAATTTTCCATTACTTATACTTTTTCTCAAATGCGTTATTCATTTTTTTTATGCCCTGGACATGCAAAGAGAATGGAATGCGGCACATAGCAACCAGCGTTAAAATATTTGACTATCGCTTAAAAGCTACCATATTTCCCTTGCATCTACAAGAAAATTACCAATAAGATTGACATCTCGATATCTCGATAACATGAAGCATATGGAGAATAAGCGTTTGTAAAATTAGATTGTACAAGAGTAGAGAAAGTCATGTGAGTGTAACACATCAGATTTTTTTTATTTCTTTATAATATTAGCAAACAGGAAATGTAGTTTAGGCAACAGTTTTGAATTTGACGAAAACAATTTACTAAAGCTTTTAACCTATTTTTTTCAAAATAGTTTTTGAACCGTGTACTGGAGGTAATGTAAGCGGTTCGGAATAATGTGGTTATAAGACTAGACTAGTCTTGGAAATGACTGGCAGTCAAACGAAAATCGGGTTAGGCAGCAAGAAGTGTAACTGAACATTTGTGGAACATACAATACATAGATTATTCGACTTAATGATAATGCCTTGTGGGAAGATAGCGACACAAGCGCAGCTGATTCTCATAACAAAGGAAACATAATGATAAACTATCAGACAAATTCTCAAGCTGAGTCAGAACTCTATCTTCTCTTGGCTTAGCATTTCTTCAAGGCTTAGCTGTTATATCGTGGTCATCTATGTAATTGCTTGGGATAAATTATACTCGACAGTTGATACTTCACACGCTATCTCTGTGGAGTAACGATAACTTGAAAAGTGAAAGCCAAGCTGGTCATTTGTTTCCTGTTATGACACCAAAATGTACATATTCTAGTATATAGCATTGTAAGTATTCTTTACTTCTCTACTACTTACCTATAGTAAGAAGAGGAAGTATTATACCCCACTCAAGAATTCCGTATAGAAATTTCACTAGAAACATACGTTTTGAGGAGCTTGAATAATATGTTTAGTTAAAGGTTCGTGTGTATGCATGGTCAACATAACTCAGAAACGAAATATAGGATAAATGCCAACCTTGGTATTTAAGTTCAGCATACCGAAGGAGATGACTCTGCTGTAGCGTGTGAGACTCACATTAATAAGGTCTCGGGTTTGATCCCCTTCGGGCTGACCAGGTTTGTTTTGTAGTCTGCCGGATTGGTAGGCGAATGCTGGGGTGGTTCCTCTTCCGCTACAAACTTCCTGCCCCCACATTTCCTTTCTGCTTTCACGTTTCAGGTGGGCTTCGAGGCTGTGCAGTGTCAGTCGGTGTCGGACACATGGCGCGATGCTTTCTCATTGGAAGGTTTTTCTCGGCCTTGCGAAGTGGAAGCTTTCTTTGAACCGCCTAAGGTGGGTCGACTTCTCCCCGATTCCCCAGAGGAAGCCTCCTCTGAGCAGTACGATGTTGTGATCATGTCTTTAAACTTGGATTCTTTAGGGATCTTTGCGCGTATCTGTGACCTGTCTGCCTGCGTCCTATAACCTTCTACGGTTCCTTTACTTCATCTGTTTCTCCTGGAAGGTGTTAGCCACAAAAAATCTCCTTGATGAGCGAGTGTCCCTCTCCGCTAGCTTCTCAGAGTCATATAAATTCAGCATCTTACAATGATGTTAAAATCCCCCACCTCACCTATACTGCCTTTTACATGGTAAGTATTTCTTATTTTTGATGTTCTCAAAAATGTTCTAACTGTTTCGATTGAAGTAGCTAATGTTCAGGATATTCGCATGAAAAATAAAATGTTCCCCTCTTTCTGTGAAAATTCTAGTTCAACTTTGCATAATTTTGGATCACTGGTAACCAGTAAGAGATAGATAAAAACTTACTACACAAAAAATTCAGATTTTTTTAAAGCATACAATTCATGTGAAATAATTTTTGTGGCATTAAACATTTCCGAAGTATTCTTTACTGTTAGTTTGCATTTTCAAATACTTTATAGTTATTTCAAGTGCTAAGCCAATATTCATGCTTGGTTTGCGTTTTTATTTGTTACTTTCTTTAATATTTGCCTATGTAAGTAGAGCAAGTATGTTTTCAACTAAAAATTGATATCGAGATTTCACCAGAAATGTTTTGAGGTCCCTGAATCCGAAAGAAGACTTTTTAGAAAAAAGTTCGTATGTATGTATGTGTGTGTCTGTCTGTCTGTCTGTCTGTCTGTCTGTCTGTCTGTCTGTCTGTGAACAGCATAATTCCAAAACCAAAAGTCAGATAAATACCAAACCTGCATTTAAGATCAGTACCTTCCTAGGATCGACACGAACATTTTCATGAAAATCCCTACTTCAAACTATGCTTTATATGGATAATTTTCCAAATTTTTTATTTCTTTAAAATAGCTTTAATGATTTTGATTAAAATTATACGTTTGAAGTTTTGGAATGAATAATAAAATGTACAATAATGAAATTAAAAATGAATAATAAAATAATAAAATTATGGATGGACGGACGGGTGGACGGTTAGATGGCTGGAAAGGATAGTGAAAACTATGTACTTTTAAACTTTGTTTCCCCTCTTTACTTTCTCCACTGCATACCTAGAGTAAGTAGAGGAAGTATTACATTCCACTTAAACATTTCATACTGAGATTTCGCCGAAAACACAGCTTTTGCGACTCTCTTAATCCAAAAGAAGTATTTTTACTTTTTATTCTACTTACCTATAGCACCAAGCGAGTTGGTTACGCGGAGATGTGTGAAGCTTGCATTCGAGGTCCGGAATTCGATTGCCGCTGGGCAAACTTTGTGTCAACCCTTTAGTGCAACTGTTTCCAGAGATAATCAAGTTTTAAAAATTAAGACTCGAACCCAGGACTTTAGGCATTCAACTCTATATTCAATACAATCTACGTAAATGTATACATTTATTAAAATTTATATCCACGTGTATATGTAAATTGGTTTAGGTGCTATTTGAAAACAAAGCTGTAACTGCAACTAGGAATCTTCTGCCACCTTGGAACAAAATGTCCATATGCAGAAAATGACCTCAAACATCCTATAATCACTTTAAAATACATGAAAAACTAAAAACGAGGAAAATGGCCGTAAAACTAAACGAATGGTCATGGAAACACCACGAACTACTATAAAACAAGAGAGATATAAAACAAAACATTACAAATGGCCATGAAAGCATCAACTACTATAAAAGGATGTAAATTATTGTAAAAACACAGAGAAGTGCTTACAAATGTTAAAATTACAGTAAAAGTACACAAAACTACCGTAAACATACGCCAGTTACCTTCAAATTGCCCAAAACGCCTGTACCAATGCCCAAACATGCTGTTAAACTACTCCCAAAGTATCCGTAAAAGTGCCCAAAATGCCTGCAAATTGCCCAAAGTAACTCTATAAGAGCACTGAAATTGTTGTAAAATTGCCCAAAGGTACTGTAAAGCGCCTATAAATCACTGTAAAAAATCCGATGTGTTACGCTCACATGACTTCCTCTACTCTTGTACAAACTATTTTTACAAACGCTTATTCTCCATATGCTTCATGTTAATCGAGATATCCAGATGTTAATCTTATTGCTAATTTTCCTGTAGATGCAAGGGGAATTGGTAGGCTTTAAGCTATAGTCAAATATTTTAAGAGCAGCTGGTTGCCATGTGGAGTATTCCATTTTCTTTGCATTACCAGGACAAAAAAATTCTGATGTGCTACACTCATATGCCTTTCTCTACTCTTGTACAAACTATTTTTACAAACGCTTATTCTCCATATGCTTCATATTAATCGAGATATCGAGATGTCAATCTTATTGCTAATTTTCTTGTAGATGCAAGGGAAATATGGTAGGTTTTAAGCTCTGGGTGCTATGTGGCGCATTCCATTCTCCTTGCATGTCCAGGGCATAAAAAATGAATAACGAATTTGAGAAAAAGTATAAGTATTGGAAAATTTAAGGAAATAACAAGCAATATCTCGAAAATGGTTCACTCAACAACAAACATCTATATGACATAAATTGTGTATTTTAACGCGATCTACATCTTTTGTGTAGTCCAATTTTGTCTATCTCTTGATGGTTTACCAGTTATGCAAAAGTCGTTCACAATGAATAATACTTTTGGAGACATTCCCAGAAAATTCGAGATATACATTTCATTTGTCATGAAAACATCTTAAACATATGGTATTTTAATCAAAATCGTTAGAGCCACTTTTGAGAAAATTAAAATTTTCGAAAAATGTTCCATGTAAAGGGTACTCTGGGGTGGGGGGATTTTCTTGAAAACCTTCGTGTCGCATCCCTGGAAGATACTGAACCTAAATAACAAGTTTGGTGTTTATCCGACTGTTCGCTTCTGAGTTATGCTGTTCACAGACAGACACACACACAGACAGACAGAAACACAGACACACACACGGACATGTTTCCAAAAATGCTTTTTTTACTTTCTCTACTACGTATAGTAAGTAGGGGAAGTACTGCATTCCACCCAAAAATTCGATACCGAGATTTCACCGGAAATACATGTTTTGAGACCTCCTGAATCCAAAAAAAGCATTTTTGGAAACATGTCCGTGTGTGTGTGTGTCTGTGTGTGTGTGTGTCTGCGTGTGTGTCTGTGTGTGTGTGTGTCTGTGAACAGCATAACTCAAAAACGAACAGTCGGATAAACACCAAACTTGGTATTTAGGTTCAGTATCTTCCAGAGATGCGACACGAAGGTTTTCAAGAAAATCCCCCCACCCCAGACTACCCTTTACATGGAACATTTTTCGATAATTTTAATTTTCTCAAAAATGGCTCTAACGATTTTGATGAAAATATCATATATTTAAGATAATGTCATGAGAAATGAAATGTATATCTCGAATTTTCTGGGAATGTCTCCAAAAGTAATCTTCATTATGAACGACTTTTGCATAACTGGTAAACCATAAGAGATAGCCAAAATTTTACTACACAAGAAATGTAGATCGCGTTAAAATACACAACTTAAGTCATATACATTTCTTTTGTTGAGTGAACCGTTTTCGAGATATTGCTTGTTATTTCCTTAAATTTTCCAATACTTATACTTTTTCTCAAATTCGTTATTCATTTTTTTTTTGTTCTGGACATGCAAAGAGAATGGAATGCGCCACATAGCAACCAGCGTTAAAATATTTGACTATCGCTCAAAGCCTACCATATTTCCCTTGCATCTACAAGAAAATTACCAATAAGATTGACATCTCGATATCTCGATTAACATGCAGCATATGGAGAATAAGCGTTTGTAAAAATAGTTTGTACAAGAGTAGAGAAAGTCATGTGAGTGTAACACATCAGATTGTTTTATTTAGGGTGTCTCAAAACATGTATTTCCGGTGAAATCTCGGTATCGAATTTTTGGTTGGAATACAATACTTCCCCTACTTACTGTACGTAATAGAGAAAGTAAAAATCTGATGTGTTACACTCACATGACTTTCTCTACTCTTGTACAAACTATTTTTACAAACGCTTATTCTCCATCTATTTCATATTAATCGAGATAAACATTAGCAGAAACGATCTTTTGACATGCAAAGAGAATTACATTTTACACATAGCGACCAGTTCTAAAAATATTTGACTATCGCTTAAGGCGCACTATGTTCCCCTTGTTTTGTATTTGTAAGGGCAATATAGAAATACAGTAGCCTTTAAGAATATACATATCTCTTAATAGCTGGTTGCTAGGTGCAGCACCATTCTCTTTGCCACAGATTAATACTCTTTGCATATCCAAGACATAAAAATAAATAACGAATTCCCATTTGAGAAAATAGTATTGAAAATTTTAAGGGAATAACAAGCAATATCTCGAAAATGGTTCACTCAACAACAAAAATGTATATGACATAAATTGTGTATTTTAATGCGATCTACATTTTTTGTGTAGTACAATTTTCTGTCTCTTATGGTTTACCAGCTATGCAAAAGTCGTGAACAATGAAGAATACTTTTGGAGACATTCCCAGAAAATTCAAGATATACATTTTATTTGTCATGAAAATATCTTAAACATAAATATTTTAATCAAAATCATTTTTGTTCCATGTAAAGGGTGATCTGGGGTGGGGGGATTTCCTTCGTGTCGCAACTTTGGAAGATACTGAACCTAAATACCAATTTTGGTGTTTATCCGATTGTTCGTTTCTGAGTTATGCTGTTCACAGACACACACACACACACACAGACAGACACACACACGGACATGTTTCCAAAAATGCATTTTTTGAATTCATGGGGTCTCAAAACATATATTTCCGGTGAAATCTCGGTATCGAATTGTTGGGTGGAATACAATACTTCCCCTACTTACTATATGTAGTAAGGAAAGTAAAAATCTGATGTGTTACACTCACATGACTTTCTCTACTCTTGTACAAACTATTTTTACAAACGCTTATTCCCCATATGCTTCATGTTAATCGAGATATCGAGATGTTAATCTTATTGCTAATTTTCTTGTAGGTGCAAGGGGAATTGGTAGGGTTTAAGCGATAGTTAAATATTTTAAGAGCTGGTTGCTATGTGGAGTATTCCATTTTCTTTGCATTACCAGGACAAAAAAAAATCTGATATGTTAACTCACATGACTTTCGCTACTCCTGTACAAACTATTTTTACAAACGCTTATTCTCCATCTACTTCATGTTAATCGAGATGTTAATCTTATTGCTAATTTTCTTGTATGTGCAAGGGGAATATGGTAGACTAAGCGACAGTCAAATCTTTTAAGAGCTGGTTGCTATGTGGCGCATTCCATTCTCTTTGCATGTCCAGTACGTAACGAAAATGTATAACGAATTCCCATTTGAGAAAAAGTATTGGAAAATTTAAGGGAATAACAAGCAATATCTCGAAAATGGTTCACTCAACAAAAAATGTATATGACATGAATTGTGTATTTTAACGCCATCTACATTTTTGAGCAGTAACATTTTGTCTATCTCTTATGGTTTACCAGCTATGCAAAAGTCGTTCACAATGAAGAATACTTTTGGAGACATTCCCAGAAAATTCGAGGTATACATTTCATTTGTCATGAAAATATCTTAAACACATGATATTTTAATCAAAATCGTTATAGCCATTTTTGAGAAAATTAAAGTTTTCGAAAAATGTTCCGTATAAAGGGTTATCTGGGGTGGGGGGATTTTCTTGAAAACCTTCGTGTCGCATCTCTGGAAGATACTAAACCTAAATAACAAGTTTGGGATTTATCTGACTGAGTTTCTGAGTATGCTGTTCACAGACACACACCAGACATATACACGGACATGTTTCTAAAAATGCTTTTTTTTGGATTCAGGGGGTCCCCAAACATATCTTTCCAGTGAAATCTCGGTATCGATTTTTTGGGTGGAATACAATACTTCCCCTACTTACGAGCTATATGTAGTAGAGAAAGTAAAAATGCTTTTCTTTTGGATTCAGGGGGCCTCAAAACATATATTTCCGTTGGAATCTCGGTATCGAATTTGTGGGTGGAATAATATACTTCCCCTACTTACTATACGTAGAGAGAAAGTAAAAAACGAGAGAAATGGCTGTAAATACTAAATGTACACAACATGTTCTAAAGGTTCAAAAGATACCGTAAAACACCAAAATCACAGTAAAAATGCACAAAATATCTGAACTTAGGTCGACAAGGAATGAAATCCACGTTAGGTTAGCCAGTTGAGAGTATTGTCTGGCATGGCTTGGAGTCGGGTTAGGTTTACATGGGCGGTGCCAGGTTAGGGTGGACAATGACATGATAAAATGGTTGATGAGAGGAGTGTCTAGATTAGGGTAACTTAGGTTAACATGGCTGGATTCAGTTTAGGTTAGTTGTGCAGATATGTGGTTTATGAAGTCTAGCTTGTGTTGATGGCAGAACAGCTTAGGTTATTAGGATAGGTTGACATGGGTTGGAGTTGGGCTAGTTTTAGGGATGACATAATGAAGTAATAGGTTAGCTGGGTAGAGGACAGTTTTTACTAGCTTAAGTGAAGTCTAGGTTATGTTGAGGGTGATGACAGGACAGGTTAATTTATTAGGTTAGGTGATGGCAGGATAGGATATACAATTAGATGATGGTCTAGCTTAGGTTAGGTTAACAAGGGCAAAGTCTAGGTTATGTTGGGTCATGGCAGGCCAGGTTAGCTTATTATAATAGGTTGGGCATGTCTTGGAGTAAGAATAGTTACGATGACAAGATATAATATATAATAAGAAGATAGTCTGTTTTAGGTTAGTATAGTTGGCATGTAGTGGTTACCATGAGGTCGCGAGTTCAAAACCGGTGGACGGCGATGGATTTTTTTCGGGCGTAAAAATCCTTAGCATGGCTTCCTTCCGAAGGGAAGTAAAGCCGGTGGTCCCGTTTCGTAGACTTACGGCATGAAAAAGAACCTCAAGCCTGATAAAGAGGCCTCTGAGTAAAGTTACCGGTCTTTCACGCCGAATATAGAACGGGACGCTAAGGAGCACAGCAGTTAAAGAGCGTCCACAAATAAACTCAATTTAATTTTTTTCAGGTTAGTTTAGGCGATGACAGGATAGAATAGATGATGAGAGGATGGTCTAGTTTAGGTTAGACAATGAATGATAGAATGATGATGAGAAGCTTTGTCTGGTTGTGTTGTTAGCTGAATAATAGTGGTGATGTTAATTTTAGTGATGGTCATGGCTTTACTTTGGATTGAAATGTTCATAACACGTGACAAAATTACAGTGAAGCATAGCAAATCCGTAAAGATGCAGGAAATAACCTCCAAACTCCACAAAATCACATTGTAACAATTGAAAAATTGTAAAAACGAGATAAATGACTGTAAAACACAATACATGGCCATAAAAATACTATAAAATACTACTGTAAAATGAGAGAAATGTCAAAATAATATGACAAATGGCCATAGAAACATCCCCAACTACTATAAAACGATACACCACAAGTGCCCATAAGTGTTAAAATAACAGTAAAATACACAGAAATGCTGTAGAAATACGCCAAATACCTTCAAAGTGCCTAAAATACCAGTACCAATGCCCGAAAGCATTGTTAAAATACCCCCAAAGCATCCATAAAGTATTCCTAATTGTTTAAGTGCCTAAAATACCGTAATGCACCGCCAAGTTGGCCGTAATAGTGTCTAAAGGCACTGTAAAACACCTACAAATAACTGTTAAAACGTGATAAATAGCTTTAAAACATAGCTAAATGACAGTAAATGTACACAAAGTTTTTAAAACATCACAAATTAAAAAATGTCCGTAAAACAGCTAACTGCAGTAACAATACACATTTCCGAGCTTTCAGATTCAGATTTATTTATTAAAGAAATGTGGCCTGGTGCCGGTACAAGGGACCCGGCTTACAGGCAAAAATTTACATTGATTTACATTTTTCCGAGCTTGGGTCGACAGGGGATGAAGTCCATGAGAGTATAGGCTGGCATCACTTGGAGTCGGGTTAGATTACATGGATGGTGCCGCGGAAGTGACAGCAGGTTGCATGTCTTATTTTCTGTGAAAGGAGCTTCACTTATCGTTTATGCCACGAGCCGTCACTGATCTTGAATTGACCGGAAAATTGCGCTTTTCGGTCCCCTGACCTCCCATCTAAAGCTAGCATTTTTAGAAAAAGGTCCGCGAGTGTGTGTGTGTGTGTGTGTGTGTCTACTGGGTGTGTGTTTGTTTTTGCCTGGATACTGCATAACTGAAATAGACAATTCTATTAAATACCTACTAAATTTGGTATTTAAGTTCAGCATCGTCCAAGGATGCGACACGAAGATTTTCCACCCATACCTTTACATGAAATATTTTTCTTTATTTTTTATTGTTATCAAAAAGGTTCTAAGGATTTTGATTAAAATATCATTTGTTCAAAATATTTGAATTTTCTGTGAATTTGTATAACTTTGTGTAACTGCTAAACTGTAAGAGATAGACAAAAAACTTACTACACTAAAAATGTATAGCTGACTCATTAAAGAACACAATTTATAACAAATACATTTTTTTGGCATAACCATTGTTTGTTATTGGTTTGAATTTACAAATACTTAAATTGTTTAGAAAGTGCTAAGTTGCTCTTTGTATTTTTCTCGCGGTCATGTAAAGAATGGAATTTCAAAGCCATCACATAGCCATCCGCTTTTTAAATATTTGACTATCCTTTCAGCTTACTGTAGCCCTCCTATACCTATAACGATATATCCTTTCAGCTTACTGTAGCCCTCCTATACCTATAACGATATATGTAATGAAACTATTTCTACAAACGTGTATCTAAGTAGATACAAGAATGCACTTTTGTAAGAGTAGTTTTTAGAAGAGTTGGTAGAGAAAGTCATGTAACAGTAACAAATTATATTTTTACATACTTTCCTGTGAAGTAACAATGACTATTTTCTATTCCATGCCATTGTCAGTGAAAAGTCAAAGCCACTACACAAATATGTTCTTTTATGACTCTAAGATGTTTGTATTGTAGTATCCAGTTGTAAATCCCACCTAATATTTTAGTCAGGAGTTGAAATTAGAAGTTACCTTATAGCCTATGTCCGTTGGGAATAACAGTGGTTTTCAGTGTTAAAAATTGTCAAAATCTGTTGAAAGGTTTCCGAGATTACTACTCTATAAACAGGCACACACACACTACTTAAATTTTCTCTGTTTATAATATTAGTATAGACTTTTTCAATAATGATTAAGATTCCGCATCCTACCAAATTTTAAAATCCGAACTTTTGGATGTCCTGACTTGTTATGTAATTCATGCCCAGCTAATGTGAACTAAATGTGAGTCACATAACACCATGACATTGTTACACCCGATAATTTGGGGGCGAGGTCTTTTTAACATTCCACTACCAACATAAACCACTGTTGATTGTATAGTCAAGTTTACGTGCAGCAAAGTGTACTACAAAGCTATCCATTGCCTAGTCTTTTGCTTATGAAAACGTACAAAATCTGGGCAGATTGACTGATTAAAGGAAATTCATATATGCGTCCTTCACTACATGTAAATTGGCATCTCATGCGTACCATGTACATTTCTTTCCTCATGCAGCAACTGAATTGCTTTAATCACAAGTGAACGGTTCCATTTTCCTCATCAAATTCACAAGCCATAACAGGAGTAAATCTAACAAATCTAATTATAAGCTGCGGAAGAGCTCTGCAAGCTGATATGGTAACAAAGGAACAAAGACAGACACTCCGTATTATTATGCTGCATGGGAGCGTCAAAAAATGGATATTAGTTTGGAGGGAATACTAAAATAGAAGACGAAGGACAAAAGAATATCCTTGAGTAATTGGTTTCGTGCGCTTGTATGTGCATGACCTCATCTGATTTGTTTACTATGTACCTAATGCTGATGGCCAAGCCATCTACAGGTCGAACAATCTTTTTTGTTTGTATTCTAGTGAGGTGCAAACAATGGGGGCGAATGTTGATTAAGCAGCGATTCTTTATTTTGCACATTAAATACAAGTTCACTTGAAAACCGACCCCACTTTCTCCATCTGCTCATGAGCGTGGGAGTAGCATGTCTGTCCCACATTTAAGAGGTTTATAGTTCGAATCTCAGTTAGAGTGAGTTATGCAGATAAGGTTTTTTTTCCGAGTTTTCCCGTAACCTGAAAACGTGTCAAGTAACTTTAAACTCTATGGATCCCGGGCTCATCTGAACATCATTTCACCCATTCCATTCATTCATCGTCCAATATTACCTAACCGGTTAAAGGACGCTAAAATAAATAAAAATAAAGAACACCTTAATTTGAATATGTTTCTTATCTTTTATTTTCCCCAAAAATGGCCCTAATGATTTTGATTAGAATATCATATTTTTAATATATGTGCAGGACTAATAAAATACATATCTGAAATTAATTTTGTACAATTTTGTGTAACTGATAAACTATAAGAGATATGAAAATAATTATGTAGATCTCTTTAAAACGTATAATTTGTTTCAAGGGAAAAAAATATGACACTAACCATTTCTGGAATTGTTATTGCTTTTCTTTGAATTTTCCTATATGTTATAATTTTTGACCTGAAAATTCGTCATTCTTTTGTTTATTGCAATGTCATGCAAAGAGGACGGAATTATTTCAAAGCCAACATATAGCGACTCGCTTTTTTAGGATAGACAGTCGCTTCATCTTTCTGTAAAACCCTTATGCTTACAACGAAATGCCTAATGAAATCATTTTTGCTTACCTGATTAACATAAATAAGATAAAACATAAGATTTTATACGAAAATTTTGCAGGAGGAATATAAAAATAAACGACAGTGTTTAGAAATAGCCATGTGAATCTAAAACATAAGATTTGTATAATATCAACGGGAGCGGTTATTGCTATATATTCTCTGGCAGCCATAAATGGAAATTATTGAAAACCTACATATTTTAGAATTAGATTATGAATTCAGAGCCATAACTAGTACTGAAATTTATTTGAATTTATTGAAGAAAACTATGAACGTCCTAATGCATTGTTGTTGCATTAATTTATAAATTCGGCAATGCTCCTATATGCGTTATAGTTGATTTAGAAAGTACTTCAGATCCAGTAGTGTAATCAGTTATATGTAGTTCTTATAATACAGAATGTGACATTTTAATACACTTCTGTTATTAACATTTATATTTGTAGGTATAATGTAACAAAAGGAAGTTAGTTTTCTCAGCAGCAAACAGCATAAGAAAGATAGTAACATTAAAAGAAAGAAATAATCCCAGGAGTTGAGGTTCTACGTAAAACGACATTGAGGCAACATTTCACGATTTTTTCTTCTAATTCTAGTTTTTATTATGCCAGTTCGTATTTCATCGCTATTAATTTACCCGCATATTGCTTATTTGAGCTATTAATATGTGAACATTTTCGAAAACCAGTTTGTCCCTAACAAATCGTGATTACGCGCTCTCCATTTATCCACCTTTGGCTATTGGCTAAATGCTGTGTTACTCAAAGGTTTTTGCTCGTCATGTACATCGATCTTGTTCGTTGATAGTCCAAAGACCAAATACACCTAAATGAACCTACATAAATCTTTTTAGCGTTTATTTGCTGAATATAAAACAACATTTACTAAAAACGGTCCTTAGATGCTTACAACAGAAATATTTAAAAGTGTTAAGAATCATATTCTGCTCCAAATTCCATTGGTTTCCCTCCATCAGAGAATGTGACAAAATACAGAAAACGTTGTTATAGTACTTGAACTTTTCTTGGCAGCTGTGTGAATATTTCTATAACCTATGTAATTGTTTAAATTTTATTAAAAAAATTGCCATTTTTTTACTATTTTTCCAATCAGATATCTGTATAGCAGGCATTTAAGATACACCGGTGTTAATAGCTGCTAGCCCGAAATAATTGTACAAAAAGCAATCCTCATTTAATATATACAGGGTATGCATACTTTGGGGGCGAGGTTCCTTCCCAAAAAGACAAGAAACAAATCCTTATAAACATCTGTCCGAAAATCCTTCGTTTTTTGAGTTATTAATGAAAGTGATACCTCAGCTCAGAAACTCATACAAAAAGTGTTGCCCACTTCCGTGGTGTGGGGGAAGATCCCGGGATCGAATCTCAGTTAGGGTGACCTTATCTAGATAAGGTATTTTCCGAGTTTTCTCTTTACCCTAAGGGGAAGAATGTCGGATAACTCTCAGCTCTAGGGACCCCAGACCCACTTGAGCATGATCTCAACCATTTTGTACATTCACCGTCTGATATGACCCACCCGGGTTAAGGACGTAAAACATAATAATAATAATAATAATAATAATAATAATAATAATAATAATAATAATAATAATAATAATAATAATAATAATAATAATAATAATAATAATAATAATAATAATAATAATACAAAAACTGAACTTTGTAACCAAGAGAGGGCGATGTGGTGATCTAGAGGCTTTTACATTTTGCCATTTGTGCACATATGCGGTTAATCTGTCTTCAAGCTTCACTTGTGTAGCAGCGAGTTAACTGAAAAGTGTAATAATAGTACAAAAACTAATTTTGTAAGCAAGCAGATAGCGATGTTTTTTCTAGAGACCTGTTTACATTTGTCATTTGTGCACATATGTGGTTCTCTGTTGTCAACGATTCACTTTTGTAGCAGTGAGTTAACTGAAAAGTGATCCGTTTAATTGTAGGCAGGCAGATATTTACACGCTAGAAAAAAATAAGCCTAAATTGAAAGTAAATAACCCTCTCGTATAAGGTATGAATATTGAGAAAATTAAGGATAAAATAAATAAAATACAGAGCATACACAATATAATAAATAATCTGAAACCAAACGATTTATATGCACCTTACAGAATTATTTAATAGAATCACTTTTATTTACATACATTGCAATGGAGAAGAGGCTGCACGGCAGTATCAGATGACGTTTCTAGAGCGAAGGCAACCGAGTCATCCAACCTTTTCTACTATTTATGATCGCATTGCTGAGATAGGATACGTAGCGCCACAAATAGATCGAGAAAACAGAACATTGTACAAAAAGCAATCCTTATTTAATATATACAGGGTATGCATACTTTGGGGGCGAGGTTCCTTCCCAAAAAGACAAGAAACAAATCCTTATAAACATCTGTCCGAAAATCCTTCGTTTTTTGAGTTATTAATGATCCAGTATCAACACACAAGTGATCCTAGCAGGTAGAACATCGAATGTAAAGTACTTCATGAGCAGCTTATTAGTCCATATAATTTATTTATTTATCACCTACCACGGGAGAGCTTCTGCCGATGATTTCTTGTACAAAATAACAATCCGTTGTATTTCTCTTCAGTTTATTTACAGAGGGACAATATTTAGAAGAGGTGAAATAACACGTTTTCACAACCACCATAGGGTGAAAATTCTCATGGTGCAATTTAGGTTAGACAACAGCATCAGCTAGGAATTGGTGTATGTGTTGGAACTGCAATTGACTGTGATGTTCAAGTGTTCTCTCAGCAACTCTTACAGGCCGTTTATAGCAACTTTAGGGAGAACACTCTTCCAAATTTGCTATAGAACATGCCTCTGCAAATAAGGAGCACGCGAGTAGTAAGAAAACGTCGTGTTAAACTCACTTTATCAAATCCTCAATTAGTCTCTGAATAATGGTCATAGTCCATGATTTTAATCCGTTCCTAATCCCTTGGCATGTGGCAAATGAAAGAGTGTTGCAATTTTTATAGGATTACGAATATGATGCACTGCGCGCTTCCGGATGCTATATGATATGTAGTTACGTCATGCGCAAAACTAGGCAACATCTGAATCATTTGCTTATAAAGATGAAATCAATTTTGAAAACAAATTGTAATTATTCTACAGAGATGTATTACCCCTCTGGAAGCTCTGTGGCACTTAGTTCGACTTCTGTTATGTATATAGCTTTTCAAATCCGAAATAAAATCTTGAATATGTCTAACGTATACATATTTATTAGTTAGAATTATGAAATACATTTAGAAAAACTGCACACCTGCGTTCGTTCATACTTTATTTAACTCACATCTATGGAGGGAGAAGTCTTACGTGGAAAGGTACGGATCGTGAAATGAGGTAACCCACGACAAGGTAGGAGAGTGCTCCCGACAAACACGCAAGGCCCTTTAATAACAAAGTATATACCCTCTGGGTCTCGTATCGCAACCGTTTTAGTTTAGCAAACTGGTAAATCCTAAGTGAAAAGTATTTAAGTATTGTAACATATTTTAACAAGTGTCATTATCTAAATGTGTTATATTTTCACTTTATAAACACATGGCGTTATAATCCTTCTAAAACAAGAAGAAAGGTTGGAAAAGGAACAGCAGTACACAAATTTGGCGTGACCTTTCTTATCGGCAAGAACAGCTCATCCTACCTCACATGACAATCCGGCATTACATAAGTCCTTCAGTTTTGAAATGGCCGATCTAAGCTGAACATAAAGTTACCATAATAATGTAACACTTTAATAAACTCTGAAAAACTTAACGAATAAAGACCTGGCATTAAATTACAATAAAAGCATAACTTACCAAACTACGAAATGATAAGATTTAAATAACCCTGAATATTAACAAATTAAATAGACTCGAATATAAATAACAAACGTATAATTTGCAACGAATTAAATAGACTCTGAGTATATTCTAAATATTAAACCACAAGAAGTTAACAATTTTGATAAGCTCTGAACATTAACAACGCATACAAAAGACAAATAGCACAATAGTGCAATTTAGAAGCTGACCCAATATATCACCGTCTGTGGCTTCGAGTATCCATTCAATACTCTAATGTTTGCCATATTCCAAATCGTAGCACAAATTTGCAACTAGTAAAAGCCAAGTTCAATGTGACAGTCAGCAAAGCCCTGAAAAGAAAAAAAGTCAATTAGCAATTACATCAGAGGACATACCCCGAGATCGGCACACCATCGCAGAAGAGTCAAAAGTCCACTCCACTTTGCGACGTCAGCCCAACTTGCCTAAACCTAAAGACGCGATCGTGGCGCGGCAAACGGCGAAGAAAAGAACACATACAAGGGTGGATTGATAAGTCAGTGACCTTTTAAAGAAAGTAACAATTTTTTCCAGAAAATCAATTTTATTTCTCAGCATATAAAATCAACACGCGTTGTCCAACGTTTCTCCAATTGTTTAACCCTGCCAAAAAATGTTATTTTTCGAAGTCTGCAAATATGAGGTGGTTTCTACCATGATGTGTTCACTGGACGTGAATTTCTTCCCAGCGAGCCAATTTTTCAGCTTTGCAAAGAGGAAGAAGCCGCTTGGAGCCAAATCTGGAGAACATGGTGGGTGAGGTAGCAGTTCGTAGCCCAATTCCACAAATTTTGCGATGGCAATTGCTGACCTATGTACGGGTGCATTATCCTAGTGAAACAGAATCTTCTTCTTTATCAAATGGAGTTAATTCTTTAACATTTCCTTGTGAAACTGATCCAAAAGGCGAAGACAAGCACCCAACCGCATAGCCAGTAAAGGTGGAACAATGCGAATTTCTTGAAGATGTCACCCCAAGACTAGCTATATGCATCCAACAGCAGGGCTGCAGTGGCAGAAGCGCTGGAACAGTGATAAACCGGACCAAAAAACAAAAACAACAGGACCCAGCATCCAGTTGAATCTGATGACAGTGAGCAAGCAGCAAGTGAAAAGTCGGGAAAAGCAGGAGAGGCGCTACAAAATAAAACAAAACGCAACAGAAAGCAGAGTCAAAAGAGCAGTATATAGAAAAATATGTCATGAAAAGTGTCAAGTAATTATTGAATAAATACTGGTAAATGACATATTACAAGCAAAACACAAGCATCAAGCATTTGATACGAATCCAAGCAGTCGCAAGTGGTATATATTATGACGTAATTCAACCATAATAAATGGTTGAGCAATGCATTGAATTTGAATACATAATGATGCTCTCATATTCGAGACTGAATACTGAAATACAATCCGTCTTCAATACACTGCGCGTTATTCTTTATAAATGCATATGCATTTAGTTTTCAACCATAAATAGATTGGTAAGTATAAATACGACTTACACCTCATGGGCCATAGAATTAAAGAAGAAATAACAAACAACAACAGTACCCACAACACTGATCAGTGACATAAACCAACAATAACATACACACAAACAATGCGTAATAAATGCGCAAACAATACAGAATTTACACATGCACAATACAGAATATACACACTCGAGTGCAACACAAACAAGAGCGACAAAGCATAAAAACGACTAGAAAGAACAGAAACAGTCGAAACACAAGCGACTGCTAAAGAAAAGTTGGCAACACTATAACAAATAGGCCACACGGGCAACACAAGCCAACCAAGAGAAATATCCACACCATAATGTAAAAAAAACACAAGCAACCAAAACAAACAAGGGAAAAAACACCAAAAATCATCTCAACATGGTAACCCATAACAAAGAAAGAAGCAAATTAAAACAAAGGTTTAAGCTGACTAGTGTGAGCTTTGCTCACGACCGGTGGAAGATCTCGGAGTCGAACAGTTTTATTTTTATAAACCTTTACTGTTTCATAAAGACCCACAAATCTGGAAGCTAAATTTTTCAGCATAGACGTTCTGCTTTGAAGTGAGAGCTTGAAATTTATACACAACTATGGTGTACGGAGAAGGCCTTTTATCCTCATTATGCCGTGCCTTAACAAGAGCATGAGCCTGTTGCAAATTGCGAAATGTCTGCTGCCAATTTTTATGAGTAACATTTGCCGAAAATACCTGCGGCAGCAGATTGACTAAAGGCCACAGATTTGACAACTTGGAACATGGCCAATATGAGTTGGAATGCTGGTGTTGACCGCATTCAATGCGATTCATGACGAGCAGAATCAAAAGCCATTTGCAAGGAGGCACATTCGAATCCCATTTGGTACGATCATCATAGTAGATCTGAATTAAAGCGGGTGTTAATTCTTATTAAGTCTCTCCGCATGGGACGGGTAAGGATAATAGTAGTATTATAAGCTTTAATGCCCCAACTAAAGGAAAACCATATAAAAGTCGCCGGTATAAACTGAATGTCATTATCACTGACCACTAAGGGAGGAGTACCAAGCTATCTCGCTGGTAACCTGGTATTTAAGTTCAGTATTTTCAAAGGATATAACACATAGATTTTCAAGAACGTTCTTCAACCCAAACCGGTCTTTACATGGACAACTGTTCACTGCTTTTTATTTTTCCAATAATGACTTTAAGTATTTTTATTAAATACCATACATTTAAGATATTCATATTACTCATAAAATGTATATCTTGAATTTTCTGCGAATAGCCTGTGAAGTACTCGTTATTCGAAGGAATTTTGTATAACTGGCAAATCAAGGATACAAATTTACTACACCAAAACAGATTATTTATTTCAAATAATTGTTTTGTACCATTAGCTACTTCCAAGATATTACTGGTTTGAATTTCCAATCCTTTTTCTTTTTAAGTGCTGTCGATATTCAGTCATTTCTCATGATGTCATAAACCAGTATGGAGCAATGCAATCCGCTTTTTAAAGATTTAACTATCGTTTCCACCTCCTGTATTCCCCTTATATCTGCAACGAAACGTGTACTGAAGCCATTTCTGCAGTGACACAATTAACTAGACGTTTAACTAGATTAACAGTAAGTATGTAGGATAATAAGCGTTTGCAAGAAGAGTTTGTGTAAGCTATATAAAACTAAACGACAGTGGCTGGAGAAACTCACCCGAATGTAGCGTACCATATTTATAGAGTTTTTTTCAAATAATTAACGTGTTGAATTACCTTTCTGGCCATATTTCAGCATCGTGGCTCGTTACATGTTAACGGCTTAAGAAGATCGGTCGGCGAATTCTAAAATATCTGATGTTAGATTCGCATGGCTTTTTCCACCCACTATAATTTATTTTGATATAGCTCCTACAGATTGTTCCTACAAAAGCTTATTCTTCTACCTGATTTACGTTAAGCGTGTTAACCTTTGGGAGCCGAGCAGGATGGCTCAGGCAGTAACGTCTGTGGCCCGCATTCGGGAGGTCTCATTTCGATTCCCGTCAACCGCCCACTCTGGCCCATGGAGTGTTTGGGGGTTTTCCCGGGTCATCAGGTGAATGCTGCAGTGGTTTCTTTCATCCCCCGAATTTACTGTCCCTCCATTTCATTCTATTGATCATTTCATTTATCCTTCACCCCCTTTTCAGGGTTGAAGGTGTCAGCGATGGTGCTTCGGTGAAGCCTGGCAGGGAAAAAGGACGCTGTCTGTGAACTTTCTCGGTCCCTCGGTCTTCATCTGGTTGCCGGGGTATAAGGACCGCCGCTTAGGAGACGCTGGACAGTGTTGAATGCGATTCATGGCGAGCATAATTAAAAACTACTTGCAACCAAGATAGATTCGAATCCAGTCTGCTAAGATTGTCATGGTGGAATGCGTTTAAAGCGGATTTTAATTCTTATTAAATCTCTCCGCATGGACGGATACGGATAATAAGGAGTAGTGGTAAAAAGCTTTAATGCCCCAACTATAGCAAAGGCGTCTAGAAGCACCCAACGTAAACTAATTGTCATACGAAATATGATGCATCTTTGCCAGCCTCAAGCTGGTTTATAATCTCGGTTAGCCTAGGGTCCGACATTGATGTTCAATATGCTGTTAAAGAACTGTGTAAAAGAAGTACAAAAATTTGCGTCTAAAGCCTGATGAGCCGCCGGAGAAGACAAAACATGCTCGGTAAAAGCCCTACTTATTACTTCGGCTACAAAGTTGTCCATGCCTCTTATACGCACGGGGGTTAACTTGATTGCAAAAAAGCACGCGTCCTAGGGTATAAAGATACCCAGGCGCTCCAAGGGGCCATGCAAGTGCCTAGTTATCGTACTTTAAGGTACAATCCACGTGCTCTAGGTGCTGACGATATTTCTCCAAGCTAAAAGTTACGGCCAAAGCTTCTAATTCCTACATCGAATATTTCCACTCAGCCTCATTCAATGTGCCTGAGCTATAATATATCACATACTGACCTTCATGGAAAACCTGTAACAGAAAATCCGCTGAGGTCCTTTTGCTGGCGTCTATTTGGAGAACCAGGTGCAAATTGAAATCCAGAAAGGTTGACACAAGCGCATTTGTGAATTGCAATTTGAGGTCTTCGAAGGCTCACTGCTACTCTTCCGCCCACACGAACGGAACACCTTTGCGTCGGAGGCGAATAGTTGGCTCCGCCCGAGCAGCAAAGTCAGAAATAAACTTACTGAAAATATTTGCAATACGCAAGAACCGCGCTAACACCCGTGAATTGGGGGAAAATCCCTAATTGTTTTAGTTCCATCCAGATCAATTATACTATCAGCCGGAGAAACTATATGTCAAAGGAAGGGTATTTACGGAGTAGTAAAAGTACATTTAGCTCTTTTAAGAGTAAGACAAACACATTTCAAGCGTAAACATACCTCCCTGGGATGGTCATAATATGCATTAAATTCACATCATCCAAATATTGATAGAAATGATTAAATTTATTATCCAAAAACAAATTAATCAGTAGAAGGGACAAACCTTGTGCACCCATTGCTATACCGAAAGGTACTTGATGAAACTCATATAACCACCAGAGAGTCGCGAACGCGGTAATGTTCTTGCATGATTTAGCTAGTGGAACTTGGAAATAAGCATTATTGAGATCTAGGGTGGTATGCATGAACACTTGTGACATGACTCTACTTTTGGTGAAAATCTACAGAGTACTACACGAAAAGCTGGTCGTGAACCAAAGAACAGGAACAAAGTCGAATAATGCAAAAACTGTTCCCACTACAAGGCGGGATGGCGCAACGCAGCGTGAACGGTAAGTAAGTTCTGGCGTTAGATTGGATGTGTTTAGGAACCTCGGATAGTGTTATTAAACTTAGAACTAGATCCATGCGGCACAACACATTAGCTCATACGATGGTCAAAAGCATCACAACGAAACACGTCCCTGAACGAGGAAAATATATTTTACTTAACTATCCTGCAACACTCAAGGAGACGGTAGTGAAACATCAACATCCCTAGTATCTTCCGCCACACCCTGTTTTGCCAAAAGAAGCGAGAACAATTATTCTAATTCAGTAAAACTCGTAATCCTGGGTATAAAAATCAAGGTTGAGTGCAAATCAGATCTCAGTCCAGATAAAACTACATTACATTTTTATCTCTACATATCAGTAGGTACATAATACTTATTGAACTAATCAAAAACAAAGTAATTATAACCAGTACTGCTGCAAATTCTGATTTAATTTCAATTTCTAATACAGGGCATCGGCCCGGAACTAACAGTTCGACACCGCTCTGATTTTTAATAATTAACACAGATAATGCATGACACATCCCGTCCCAACATCACCTTTAATTTCACTATTTGTCAAAATTCTGATACGGCTCGCGGATTCCAGTGTGAATGTTTGTTAACACTTAACGCAACTACCTTTTTAACAATGCATCTTTTCATTTGTATGCGTTAACCCCTGGGGAGTCACTCAGGTCGTGTCATGAGTATCATCTAGGTTATCAGGGTGATTCGCTCGCATGCACTGCATACCAACATGTAATCAACCTACTAATCGGGGTGCTCAAGGGGAACCCGACCCATCCTTTGCATGAATACTTACTAACAAGCACTCCATTTGCCATTGCACTAACAACATGTGGGGAGACAACATGAGCTCTGAGGATGGTCGACTTCAGTGGTGATGGGTGTGGCTCCCCCCGCAAAAGAAGATCCTCTCTTAGTTAATCAGATAATGTTTCATAGTTGGGTTAAAAGCAAGATATGCAAATATATTTTAGTTGTTTATATCACAAGCCCATTTTTACTTTCTATACTACGCATTTACAGTAACTAGAGGAAGTACTGTATTGCAACTAAAAATTCAATGTCGAGAGTTTACCGGAAACACATTTCTGAGGAACCCTGAACCCATAAAAAGCATTTTTAGAAGAATGTCTGTGTGTGCCGGGTGTATGTATGTCTGTATCTGTGTTTTTGAGCTGTCTATAGCTCAAAAACGAAAAATTGGTGAAATACGAAACCTGATAAGTATAGGACCTTCCAGGTTCGACACGAAGATTTTCAATAAAATCCCCCATCCCCAAACTACCCTTTAATTGCAAAAGTTTTTGTTACTGTTTATTTTCCCAAAATTGCTCTTATGGTTTTAATTAGAACACCACATTTGTAAGCAATTTTCATGAAAAATAAAATGTGTATCTTGAATCTTCTGGAAATAGCCCAAGTTCTCGTTATTTTGAACCATTTTTACTTTCCGTATTACTATAGTAAGCAGGGGAAGTATTGCATTCCACCCAAAAATTCTATATCGTGATTTGAACAGAAATACATATTTTGAGGGCCCTTGAATTCAAAAAAGATTTTTTTACTTTCTCTACTACGTATAGCAAGTAGGGGAAGTACTGCATTCCGCCCAAAAATTCGATACCGAGATTCGCCGGAAATGAGGCTCCCTGAATAAAAAAGAATCATTTTTAGAAAAAGGTCCGTGTGTGTGTTTGTTTCTCTCTCTCTCTCTCCCTCTCTCTCTCTCTCTATCTGCCTTCGTTTTTTCCTGGACATGCAAAGAGAATGGAATGTCTCACATAGCAACCAGCTCTTAAAAGATTTAACTAACGCTTAAAGCCTGCCATGTTCTCCTTACACCTAGAAGTAAATTAGCACTAAGATAGTTTCTGCAAATGATTATCTTCACTTCCTTCCAAAGGAAGCCACCCTAAGGATTTTTACGGCCCAAAGGATCCATCGCCCTCCTCGGATTTGAACCCGCGACCTCGGGAACTAGAGGTTAACATGGTACCCCTACACCACGGAAATTAAACTGGGTTTTATTTATGGACGCTCTTTAACTTCTCTGGTCCTTAGCGTCCCATTCTATATTGAGCGTGAAAGACCGGTAATTTTGCTCAGATCCTCTTTATCAGGCTTGAGGTTCTTTTAAGTGCCGTAAATCTACGACACAAGGCCACGGGTTTTACTTCCTTTCCGAAGGAAGTCATGCTAAGGAATTTTACGCCCGAAAAATATCCATCGTCCTCCGCCGGGTTTAAACCCGCGACCTCGGGAACTAGAGGCTAACATGGTACCCCTACACCACGGAGGACGACTAAGTACATGGTGAACAAGCGTTTGTAAAATAGTTTGCGCGAGAGTAGAGAAACTCATGTGAGTGTAACACATGAGATTTTTAGAAAAAGGTCCGTGCGTGTTTCTGTGAACAGCATAACTCAAAAGTCAAAAGTCGGGTAAATACCAAACTTGGTATTTAGGTTTAGTAGCTTTCAAAGATGCGACACAAAGATTTCCAAAAAAGTCCTTTCTCCTCAGACTACCCTTTACATGGAACATTTTTCGAAAAGTTTGATTTTCTCAAAAATGGCTCTAACGATTTTGATTAAATATCATATATTTACGATATTTTCATGGCAAATGAAATGAATATCTTGAATTTTCTAGGAATATCCACAAAAGTCATCTTATTCTGAATGACTTTTGCATAACTGGTAAACCATAAGAGATAGACAAAATCTTAATAAAAATATTTATCTGGTTAACACACACGATTTATGTCATACACATCTTTTTTGTCGAGTGAACCATTTCCAAGATATTCCTTGTTATCTGTTTGAAATTTCCAGTACTTATATTTTTTCTCAAATGGGAATTCGTCATTCCTCTTTTTTTAAATGTTCTGGACATGCAAAGAGAATGGAATGCCCCACATAGCAACCAGCCCTTAAAAGATTTGTCTATTGCTGAAAGCCTACTGTATTTCCATATTTCCCTTACACCTAGAAGAAAATTAGCAATAAGATAGATTAACAATAAGTTTCTGCAACCGCTTATCTCCATTAACATGAAGTAGATGAAGAATAAGCGTTTGTAAAAAATATTTTGTACAAGCGTAGAGAAAGTCATGTAAGTGTAACACATCACATTCTTATATAAGTGGTAAACCTTAAGAGATAGACAAAATCTGACTATACAAAAAAGTATAGACCTCGTCGAAGCACACAATAACTTTTTTATGCTTTAACCATTTTCGAGATACTCTTTGCTATTGGTTTGAATTTTCAGATAGATACTTTAAAACTGTTCTCAACTGTAATTCGCTATTCTGTCTTGTTTTTATTGTTCCATTCATACCCCGTCTTTAAATTGCAACGGTCATATTAGCGGCCTATTACATTTGGAACATATTGTCATAATGGTGTTCACTCGTATATAGCTGCCATTGGATTTCTGGCTTTTCTTTGGGTTTTGTACATTAGATCACACACACACACACACACACACATATTATCACTCTCATTCATACTTCCAGACTCTGGGAAGGATAGAGAATAATCTTGGCTAGAAAAACAACCCCACCGGGAATTGAACCCGGGACCCCTCGCAAGCCTGCAGGTTCTCTACCGACTGACTACGGGACCAGTTCATTCTTTTTCTTGTTCATGCAAAGAGAGGAGAATTTCAAAGCCATCATATAGCGACCGGCTTTGAAAATATTCAACTAGATCTTAACATATTATTCTACAACGAAATTAGTAAAGGGTAGTGAAGTTTTATCTGTATTCACAAGAATTGGATCGAAGAATAAGTTTGTAAGAACAATTTGTACAAGAATGAGTAGAGAAAGTCAAGTAAATGCAACACATCAGATTTTTATTAGTAATAAGCTTGCACGTTAAAAACAAACACCAAAGAAACTTCAACTTGAAAAAAGGTTTATAACATACACAACAGATATTTCGGAAACGGTTGTACTGCGTTTTAATGAGCACTATATCTTTTCCTTGAGTAATGTTTTTCCATTCCGCATGTTTTCTAAAACAGAAAATTCAATGTGAGTGAGCAGTATTACACTGGTTACTTACAGAAAATTCAGGGTACAATTTTTTTTCATGACTATTTACTTCATGGGCCATTCAATACTGACCAATCCAATTCACAGCCCGTGTCAGTTTCAACCATTCACGGTAGATTATAAGGAATTCTGGTTGAAATGATATTGTCGAAATGATTTGCAATTGTTCCTGTTTTTTAAGCTAATGAATCGTGTAAAACTTAACTAATGAGCACAGAAACCCGCGCTAGCGCTGATATTGGTATACAATTAATGCACTTCAGTAATATATAAAATACCTATGTTGTTTTAATTTTATTACTAGTATTTATTGAACGTTTCATTCAGTAAACAGCCTTAGCAAATTGCACTCGTGACTTTGATATTAATCAGATAATTACAGGCGAGCGACTTTCTGCCAATTTACGATCTCATTGATGCCTTATTCACCAATCAGAATCGAATTTAACATGATACCCAACAAGTAATAACGATGGATAGTTTTTTCTCCTAAGTTTAGTTCTTATTCCTACAATCTCTGCTTCGATTGGACTAGGAATCTAGGAAGCCAATTCTCATGCATTTTGCTGTTCACTATTGGTGTTTGGTACAAACCTAAAACGGCAAAAAAAAAATTAATATGTGTTTTATTTATGGAGTTCTTTAGCTGCTATGGTCCTTAACGTCTCCATTCTATATTGGGCGTGAAAGACCGAAAATTTTGCTCAGAGACCTCTTTATCAGGCTTGAGGCTGTTTTACGTGCCGTAAATCTAGGACACGGGACCACCGGTTTACTTCTCTTCCGGAGGAAGCCATGCTAAGGGTTTTTACAACCGAAAAAATCCATCGCCCTCCGCCAGGTTATAAAACTAAAAGCTTACGGTCTTCTTCTCCTTCAACACGATTTAGACTGCCTGCCCGTTCCGAATCCAAATTCTTGTTCTGTCCAAGCCTTTCTCGGTCTTCCTAGTTTTCATTCTCCTTGAGGTCTGTACTGTAAACTTGTTTTGGTATTCTGTTATTAGTGATTCTATCTACGTGTTGTTTTCAATGTGTTCTATATTTTATTATCGTCCTGTTTAGTTAATTGAGTTGTCTTAATTTGACTATTTTATTTTCTGTCACATGTGGTGTATCCGGCTAATTATCTAAGAAACTCATTTCTGCTGATCGTATTTTATTTTTATAATAAGTGGTTCTCCTAGTTTTTGTGCCGTAGATAATACGTATGGAATAGAAATAGTAGGAATAGCCGTTTCTTCATCCACTGCTATGTCGCATCTTAGGAAGTTATATTTTGATACTTGTTTAGGTCAAACTGTGTATGGGCTTTTGAAAGCCATTACTTTCGTTTTCTCCATAGAGACTTGCATACTGTATAGCTTCACTAGTATATTTAATCTGTGTACCACCTTTGGTAATTTGCTGATCTGCGAATTCAAAACATAAAAGAAACGGTACAAGATCGAAAGCCGCATTACACAAAAAGAAACAAAATGTTGGTTTGGAATCTACTTTCCGAGGTTTGTGCCGAATGCGTTCTGTCATCTGTGTTTCTATTTGATTATATCACTAATTGTTACAACATGTATTGTTGAGGCTGCATGTTATTTAATTCAGATCTGGGGTTCTGCTTCGAATAAAAGAAATTAGTGTATATTCTCAGTATAATGAAACAGTAAGCCACTTCAGTGATTATACTAAAAGTGCAAACAATGGCATATTATCTTACGGAATCCTTCTCTTGCTTATAGGCTTTCTTAGATAACTTAATTGAGCTTTCAAACTCATGCCCGTTGTCATTATATCACTATTTCTTGACCTTCCGTCTCCAAATAAATTATCACAACAACAAACATTACCTTAACCTCAATTAAGTTACGGAAAAACTGTCAGCACTCGTGATATTACTGAAGATAATAGCAACTCTCGATCATATAGGCCTCACTCGTGGTATTTCTTATCATACCAATCTATCAAATGCCGGGGGTACCTAAACTTAAGCTGGAACGTTTCCTTCCCAATTATCATTTCTTTTCATGTATCATCAGTGCGCACCGCCTGTGGTGCCGCATGCAGTAAGAACACCACTAAAAAGATATTAACAATATGCAAAATATATGATTAATTTATTCAGCGCGTTAGAACCATTTTTGAGAAAATTATAAAACAAAGAAGAATTCCTCCTAAAGAATTATATGGGCAGGGAAATAAACGTCGTCTGTAGAAGAGGTCCCTGACTTAAGTATGAAATTTAGTACTTTTATGATTTTCGTTTCTCAATCATCTGTTCTCTCCTATGCATAACAGATACGCACGCGAGTCTTTATCTTAAAATTATTTTTCATATCAGAAGACGCACGCACGTAAAAAATAAAATTCAAAAGGATAAACTCCATGCCCAGCCTTCAAAGATGCATGGTGAAGACATTTCAGAAAATCTTCCCATCCCAAGCAATCTTTTGCATGATCTTTTTCTTTTCCAAAAATAGCTCTAAGGATTTTATTTAAGCTCTTTGAATACAGGAGTGATTTATATCTTCAATTTCTTATAGACAGCCTATGAAGTTATCTTTATTATAACTAAAATTTTCTATAGCTGTGCAACCATTAGAGGCAGACAAAAAGTTCCGTATAATGTTGAGCTCATTAAAATATTCAGTTGGTGTCGAATATTTTGAGATTCCTAAATCCAAAAGTAGCATTTTTAGAAAAACTTCCTTCTGTGTGTGTGTGTGTGTGTGTGTGTGTGTGTGTGTGTGTGTGTGTCTGGGTCTGTCTGTGAACAGCATAACTCAAAGACGAAATAAATTTAAATACTAAACTTAATGTTTAAGTTCAGCGTCTTCCAAGGATGCGACACGAAGGTTTTCAACAAAATTCCGCGGTCCGAAACGACGCTTTACATCAAGGGTGGCGCAAACGACTTCCTTTCGCGAGTTACCAAATATGCAACACGCACTGCATCACTCAGCAGCATGTGAAAAACAAAGGGACGGTTGTAGAGAGGGAACGGCGCCTACGAGTCAAAATGACTCGCGAGACACGTTTTGATTACTTTTTATTTTCGCAAAAACGGCTTTAAAGAGTGTAAAGTACCTTGTGTTTAAGACCTTCAAATGACGAATGGAATGTATACCTTAAATTTATGGAAATAGCCTGTGAAGGCCTCTTCATCCTGAATGAATTTATATAACTGGTAAACCGTAAGACAGACAAAATCTTATTGTTAAAAAAATCTCATTAAGGCGCACAATTTATGTTAAATGAAAATTTTTGTAGCGTTAAGCATTTCCAAGATATTCTTTGTTATTGGTATAAATTTTCAAATAGTTGTAGTTTTCTCAAGTGGCAATTCCCTATTCGTTTTCTACCGTTTTATTTATGGACGCTCTTTAACTGCTGTGGTTCTTAGCGTCTCATTTTCTATTGGGCGTGAAATACCGAAAATTGTGCTCAGAGGCCCCTTCATCAGGCTTGAGGTTCTTTTACGTGCCGTAAATCTACGACACGGGACCACCAGCTTTATTTCCAAAGGAAGCCATGCTAAGGATTTTTACGCCCGAAACAATCCATCGCCCTCCGCCGGGCTTGAACCCGCGACCTCGGGAACTGGAGGTTAACATGGTAACCACTAGACCACGGAGCGCGAAAACATTCTTTTTATACCTACAGTGAAATGTGTAAAGGAAAGTTTATCTCTATTAACAAGAAGTAGACAGTAAAATAAGCATTTTAAAAATAGTTTGTAGAAGAGGGAGCAGCGAAAGTCGTATGATTGCAATGCTTGAGACTTTTTTAAAGTGCTGAGTCGGTGTTCTTTTTTATCCCGGGAAGAGAACTGAAATACAAAACCATCACATAGCGATAGATCTGACTATCGTTTAAGGCTACTATATTCCATTGTATTTGCAACGAAATGTGTAATACAACCACTTCTGAAAATGCTTATCTCGATTAATATGAAGCAGAAAGGAAAATATGCCTTTGTAAGAATAGTTTGTAGTAGAGTGGGTAGAGAAAGTTATGTGAATGTAACAAATGTGATTGCTTTATTTTTTCCTTCGCTTGAATTCATGACAAACAAGAATCTACCTCTGATAGATGAGTATTGTTTCCGTATCTTGTATGTAACCAAGTCCGTATTGCATAATTCGAAATTATTTTTACAGATTTATTGTGATTAATACAGTCGATATAGGATCAATTTCTTCTTTGGCAGTATAATATATAAGGGATAGTTCTGGATGGAAGTATTTAACAAAAAAGTGAGATTCAGTTTCTTCTGTAGTCTTTTGGAGTCTCCAAAAGTCAAAAGAATGTCGAACTTCTATTGTATAATGTGCTGGCGACTTTCCTATCTGAACATTGAAATTAATATTTTGAACTATACACTGACATTGCCACGTGATATAGTGATATTGTTAAGCAATCTAAATATTGTCAAACTTGCTATCATGGCTCGCTAAAATATAAAATAATAAACTATAACAATTAAATCCTATTCTTCAGTAATAAATTATGTTTGGCATAACTTTTCGTTCAACAGGTATTCATGCTTTATTTCCCATGATATTTTATTACATCCTCTAGCACCTAGATTCACATACTCATATAATAGTAGGTAGAGGAAGTATAGCATTCCAGCCAAAAATTCGAAATCGAGATTTCATTCGGAAATATATGTTTACTCTGAATAAGGAAAAAGCAAATTTAGAAAAATATTACCGAGCGCGCATTGTCTCTCTCTCTCTCTCTCTCTCTCTCTATCTGCGAACATTCATTCATTATCTGTTTACCCTCATCTTAAGTAGGACTTACATCCCCCAGGACTTACAGGCGGGTGCCTGGGGTCAGAGGCCCATCGAGGAGCAGACACTCATGGATCAGACAGAGCATGCAGGATGGGTGAGCAGCCCGATGCCTGGTATGGGATGAAGGAAGTAGATGAAACGAAATGTTGGTGAAATGGATGAAAGGAAAGGTGATGATGGAGCAGTTGGTGGAATGAATGGCGGGGGAAACCGGAGAACCCGGAGAAAACCCGCCCAGACGCCGCTTCGTCCACCACAAATCCCACATGCAGGCCGCCTCGGTGGGAGGCGAGCGGTCTAACCACTCGGCCATATCTGCGAACAGCGTTACTAAATCACGAAACGTCGCATGAATACCAATCTTTGTATTTATAGGTATAGGTATGCGTTATACAACGGAGGGGGAGGACCCTCGCGCACTGCGACCTCCATACAGCTATTGTGCCTATCACCCCCAGGAGGAAGGGATGAAGTGATTGAACCACGGAAGACTACAGGCTGCAGACAGACAGGCCATCGAGACGAGCGGAAGTACTTAACAGTTCCAGGCCCGAAGACCGTCCCACTGCTGGAGCTGCATAGAGATGACCCAGCAGCCCTCTAGTATATGGGGAGTACTCTTTCCTTTGTGCAAGCAACCGCGCCCTATGTCCGGCACCGCCATATGCCACGAAACCTAGAAGCACATTCGAAACATGAGAAGGAAACGGAATGAAAGGGAAATGATGGCGGATGAGAAACCACCCCAGAATTCACCTATCAACCAGGAAAAACCAGAAAAACGCAAGTTCTGTGTGGGTGCTCGACGGAAATCGAACCCAGAACCTTCCAAATGCGAGCCTCACGCGTTACCACGGAGCTATCTCGCTCGTAACTTCGTATTTATGTTCAGTATCTTCAAAGGATGCAACACATAGATTTTCAAGTACTTTCTCCACCCCAAAACTACCCTTTATAAGGACCACTGTTCGTTACTTATTATTATCCTAATAATAGCTTTAAGTACTTTTATTAAATACTATACATTTAAGATATAGGTAATAAAATTTATATTTTGAATTCTCTGCGAATAGCCTCTTAAGTACTCTTTATTCAGAAGGAATTTTGTATAACTGATAAATTATAGAGATGCAAGTGGGGAGAGAATAAGAGATTTGGATTCATTAGCACATTAAAGGAGCCGCCTAATTAGTCTAATTGGGTGATTAATTGATTACATATGTAGTGACATGTGTCGGTAAGTTGCCGCCAATACAGTCAGCTTTCTAAGTGCTTCTCGCCTGTCAAACCTGATTGGCTAGTGTTGACAAAGGTTTGATAAGGGTTGACAATTATGTATGACATGTCAATTAATTAGATAAAATTTTGACACGTGTATAATTATCGCGCATTATTGACTTCAAAGGTTCAAGTCGCCACTTAAAACTATAGCGGCCCTAACGGTTTGGATTTCCAGTACCCATGTCCTAAATCGTTGGTCATTGTCATTGATCGATTAATATAATTAAGTGTACCAGTACATTAATTGGATTCCGCACCTTCAAAGGGGTGTTACCGTGTATAATTATCGCACATCATAGCCTTCAAAGGGCTTAAACCGGGTTGCCCCAAAGGGGTGTTACCGTAGGTGGAGAGATAAGTTTCTTGAAGATGAAACAAGTCACAAGACTTATGCCGAGATGATTATGTACATGGGGGACCGTTAGCGTGTATATTTAAGAATGCCAACCGTCTGATTGATTCATATAATTAAGTGTATATTAATTGACTCCCGCACATTCAAAGGGATATTAGCGTATATTCTGTTATATATTAAAGAATGCCGACAGTTTGACAAGAACCATGCATATGTATAATTATCACACCATTGACTTTAAGGAGGTGAGTACCCCCCGTACTCCAGTCTCATACATAGCCCTGTATAAATAACGTATTGTGTACACATCAGCCTACCAGCATTGATCATGCACTTGGGCAGATCAAGAGAGTGTTCTTGGACGTTAACTTCACTGACCTTTTTGGCTTGTCGAGAAACTGCGATGTAGGTACTTAAATAATAATAATAATAATAATAATAATAATAATAATAATAATAATAATAATAATAATAATAAACCTGATCACTCCATCGAAGAAGGAAATAATACTTAGAAAAAATTGCGAAAGATAATTTCTTATAAACCATTACTTTAAAAAAGCCTTACATACCAGGGTCATTTCAAAATTTCTGCACACTGTAAGATATAAGCATAGTAAATAATTTATTTTACAAAATACCTTTACATGCCTTCAATATAATATTCATGCTTTCTTACGGCAGCTTCCCAACGTTTTGGAAAATTCTGTATTCCAGATAGGACACCTTCATTGCTGAGCTGTCTGATTACTCGGGCCACCTCACTGGAAGCTTCATCACTTGTATCAAAACGTTTTCCACGGAGTAGTTCCTTCAATTTCGGAAACAAATCAAAGTCTGATGGACTCATATCAGGACAGTATGATGGGTGGGGATGTATTTCCCATCCATATTTGTCGAGCGTTTCTCTCACTGTTAGGGCAATATGCGGTCTTTCATTATCGTGAAAAATGAGGACGGCAGCTGCAAGCATGTCAGGCCTTCTTTGACGAATTTTAGGGCGCAAAACATTTTGAAGAAACAGCTTGTAGTACGCGCCTGTTACAGGCATCCCCTGGGGCACTGTATTTGTAGTATAACTCCATTCATGTCATATGCAAAGATCTGGCCGCGGATTTTTTTTCGGGCGTGGAGAGTGGGAACGTTTCCATTGTGACGACTGATACTTCAGTTTTGGCTCAAAATTTCGTATCCAGACTTCATCAAGTGCAACAAGCCTTTTCAGAAACTGTTCTCTTTCTGTTCGATAACGTTGAAGCGATTCTTCTGCGATTCTTTTGCGACCTGCTTTCTGCTCTTCACTCAGATCATGCGGAAGCCATCTGACAGCAAGTTTTCTCATCTTTAACTTTTCAGTAGTGATTCTGTAAACTGAAATAAATGGCCACATATGCAATTAGGTCACATGTTTTTCGTCGATATTCTCTCAAAATGTCATTAACAATAATCTGAGGGGTGTAGTCTGTTGCAGTTGATGGCCTTCCATTGCTTCTTATCCGATCTTCAGAAAACGAGCAGACAACCGTGATACTGTGCTAAGATCCACTGCACTATTCCCACGCATCTCTCTCAAAGTGTTGTAAATTTCATTTGCGTTTTTCCATGTAGGGCTTCGATTTTGATGTAGGAACGATGGTCACTATGTGTAATCCGACCTGACTCGGTTTCAGCTTCCATTTTAAAACTGAATTACTCACGACACAGCCACACGTACCAGCAAACACATACACAACCGTCAAGCCTAAAGTCTGACTCACAACTGACATAAATTTCAACTTGATCACGCCACTGTAACTCGCGCATGTGGCGTGTGCAGGACTTTTGAAAGCACCCTCGTTATATTCAGAACATACAATTCTATAACATATCTGAAATGATACGTATACATGGCTTTCTCTGCCTTCTATGTTTATTAGTGGGTACAGAAATTATTCTTACTCAAGCGTATTTCTCTATGTACTACATTTTAATCCAAATAAACCTTTTTTTCCGAAATAGCTACATTACACATTTCGCTATAAATACAAAAATAACAGCGGCGGTCTTTTTAATGTAGTCATCACAAAAGAAAAAATTTATCTGCTTAATATAAAATGACATAATGTATATTCCTAGAAATGGATTACTGTTCAACAACAAATATATTAATGTAAGAGTCGCGAAAAGACCTCTGTAAGTTAAAGCGACTTAAAATAAATACATTAAAAAGATAGCGATAGTGAAATTTTTGGGAACAGGACGCAATGTGCTGTTCTTAAAATTCTGTATTTCACTTAATGAAAGGTATCTGATGTGATACATTCACATGACTTTCTCTACTCTCTATTGTTTTATTAGTGGATGCACAAACTATTCTTACTCAAGCTTATTTCTCTATCTACTATATTTTAATACATATAAACTCTTTTTTCAAATAGCTGCATTACACATGTCGCTATTAATACAAAGAGAACAGGACAGGCTTAAGAACACGACTCTATGTGCTGGCTTAAAGTTCGATACTGTTTCCATGCAATTGCGAGAAACAACTGAATGTTGAAAGGGCTTTATGATAATGAACAATAAATGAACAATTCCAAGCTTTAATAATATAATAATAATGATAATGATAATAAACCTGATAATTGCATTCAAGAACAAAATAATAATTAGAAAAAACAGCAATAGTTAATTTTTATAAAAGCATTACTTTTAAAAATCCTACATATATTCAGAACATAACAGGTTCTATTCTGTCGCACACTTAATAGAAAATCTTATGTGATACAAATTATTGTTGTTCAAGCTTATTTCTATATCTACTACATTTTAATCAAATAAAACCTTTTGCCGAAATAGCTACATTACACATTTCGCTATAAATACAAAGACAACAGTGACAGTCAAATGTTAACAGGGCTCTATGTGTGGGCCGTAAAGTTCCACACTCCTTCCAAGCAATCGCGAAAAACAACTGAATATTAAAAGGGCATTAAGAGAATTACCAGGAAATAAACAATTCGAAGCTTTAATAACGGAATAATAAACCTGATCACTGAAGAAGGAAATAACACAAAACATTGCGATAGTTAATTTCTTATAAAGGAATTACTTTAAAGAATTCCTTACATATTATATTCAGAACATAGAAATTTCTATTCCTCGCACACTTAATAAAAATATCTGATGTAATACTTTCAGATGACTCTCTCTACCCTCCATGGTTTATAAGTGGGTATATAAAATTTCTTTAGCTACAGCATTTTAATCCAAAGATAGCAGCGACAGTCAATTATGAAAGCTCTTCTAAGAATTATGTAGCCGTGTGGGGTATGTTTCTCACATTCAGCCAAGTTTAAAGAATGCGTTACATTATTTTGAAAGTCTCACACGCATTTGATATAAGGCGAAATGGAGTGAAGGAAAGAGGGGGAGGTAGATAAAATAGCTTTATTTTCAGCTAATATTCATTACAATGTAAAATACACGAATTTTCCATCTATTAAATTACTTTTCTTAAATATGGTTTATTGTCAACAATATTTTTCTAAGAATTTCGGAGTCGCGTAAGGTGTCTAGTGCATATTTTCAAAGAATTGCCCTGTCATGTTTATAGAAGGTTTTATTATCACTTTTAGAAAGTGAGACATTGTTTTCATTTTAATAGAACGCTATCCTATTTTTAAGAAACTATTTCTATGAATTGTGGAGCCGATTACGGTGTTTTTTAAAAATTATTCAATCAATGTAAAAAACGCTTTATCTCATTTTTAGAGGGAGAAACATGGTTTTCATTTTAATGTTTTCCGAGTGTCAAAAACAATTTTGTAACGCAAGGAGATCTTTGTGTTGTGAAAGTTTTTCTGCGAAATATCTTGTCAGTTCGGAAAGGGAATGGATTCCCTTAGCTTTTGATCGGGGAACGAGTTTGGACATACAAAGCAGTTTTTCAATATATACTGCATTTAACAGATCTTAAAAAGAATTATTCGATCGTATATGACTGTATATTGTGATTACAGAGGGGATAAACAAGTAAACTCCTTTTTCAATTTTTAACAGAGTATAGCTTTAATGTCACTACTTTTCAGGACTTGTTTTTGAAGAGTTTAAGTCCAGGTAGGATCAGTTATGTGAAATGCTAACTTGTTTACTGAAAGAGACACCCCCTCGTAAATGTGAAACTAGGTCTAAATTAAATTAATTTAAATTGAGTTTTATTATAGTTCTAGCGTCCCATTCTATACTGGGCGTGAAAGACCGGAAATTTTGTTCAGACGCCTCTTTATCAAGATTGAGGTTCTTTTAGGTGCCGTAAATCTACGACATGGGACCACCTACTTCCCTTCGGAAGGATTTTTACTCCCAAAAAATCCACCACTCTCTGCTGGGTTTTACCCCGCGATCCCGGGAACCAGAGGCTAGCCTGGTACCCCTAGACCACGGAGGACGACAGAATCAGCTCTGTTGTTTTTTTCGGTTCGAATACATTTTTTCGCGCTTCAGATTTTTTCTTAAGATTTCATCTAAAGGAAGAGTTTTCTCTACCATATATTCGCGTGAGCTTATAGTACTATCGGATTAAATACACTCGCAGCATCTAATATAATTGTATACTATTAATTTATTTTAGAATGACAGAGATTTTTTTCAATATCGGGTTATTAATTCCTTTTTTTAAATACTTTCGACTCTAGTAATATAGAAAGATGTTTAAAGGGTGGAATTATTTAATTAATTAATACGTTTTTGAAAGTCGTACCAGTGTGGAATTTTAAGGTAAAACGTCATTAAGGGAGAGATAGAGAGAGATGGAGATGCATTAGAAAAAAGACATTCGCGAATGTATTTATGTGTGTGTGAACAGCGTAACTAAAAATTGTCGTTTTACAACCCCTTGAAGTACTTTAATAAATACTTAATTTGGAATAATTATAAACCTCTTCTGCACGCAAATAGAACTGAAATTTTGCGTTTGGTTACCACAAGAGGGAGGGTTGTCAGATATGATCTAACATATCTGACAACTGAATGAAAATAGTAGATTATTAATCATTTAATTGTGTTAATCAATCAAATACACGCGACGGGGGTACATTTCTGCTTTCTAGCGGTTTTAGTCCTTTAAAGTCAATGGTGTGTGATAAAATTATACATGCGTAAGATCCGTAGCATACTGTCGGCATTCCTTAATATACATGATAACGCATATACGGTATCACCCCTTTGAATGTGCGGGAGTCAATTAATATACACATAATTATATTAATCAATCATACTATCGGCATTCTTTAATATACGCGGTAACGGTTCATGTACATAACATGATCACGGCATAAGCCTTGTGACTTGTTCCATCTTAGAAAACGTATCTCTCCACCTCCGGTAACAACCCTTTGAAGGCTCTAGAGTCAATTATACACTATATTATATTATACCTGTTGGCATTCTTTAATACGGGTGGTAACATGCATATATGGTAGCACTCCTTTGAAGGTGCGGGAGTTAATTAATATACACTTAATTATATTAATGAATGACACGCAACCAGTGATTTAGGAGAGATTATTGGAAATACAACCCGCTCTAGGGCGGTATAGACTTTGCTAGCGCTTTATGTCCATTGAAGTCAATGAGGTGAGATAATTATACACATGTCAAATTGTGATCTAATTGATTGACATGTCACACAGCACCTGGAAACCCTTATAAAATCCTTATCAATTAAGATTAGTAGGAAACAAGCACTTAGAAACGCCAGCTTCTTTGGCGGCAAGTATCCTCAAATGGGGCGGTGTGTCAAAAAGCTTGCAATGAGTTAATCGCTCAATTAAACTAATTAGGCGGCTCCTTTAAAATGCAAATGAATGCAAATCTCTTATTTCTCCCTACTGATAGACAAACATTGCTACACCATAACCTTGATCTCTTTAAGACAGATTACTTATTCCAAATAGTTTTTTTGTGGCATAAGTTACTTCCAAGATATTATTGGTATAAATTTTCCAATACTTTGTAATTTTTAGTACTGTGATCATTCAGTCCTTTCTCACGATGTCAAAAAACCAGTGTGGAATATTACAATCCGCTTTTTAAACATTTGAATACCACTTCAACCTCCTGCATCATCCTTGTAACTGCAACGAAATATGCGCTGAAGCCATTTCTGTAGACGTTTATCTCGATTAACATTAAGTAGATACGATAATAAGATTTTGCAAGAAGAGTTTGTAGAAACTATATAAAACTAAACGATAGTGATTGGACAAAATCATCTGAATGTGGCGTACAATATTTTTAAAGTTCGTTTTCCAAAATAATTAACGTATTTAATTAGCTTTGTGGTCCTATTTTAGCATCCTGGCTAGTTATATATTAGGGCTTAAGGTGATCGGTCGGTGAATTCCAAAAAGTTCTGATGTTACATTCGTATGACCTTCTCTATGCACTGTCGTTTATTTTTATGTAGCTTCTACAAATTGTTCTTACGAAAGCTTATTTTTCTATCTGCTTCGTGTTAATCAGTTTACGTTTCGCAAAACCGAACGGGATGACTCAGGCCGTAACGCCTGTGGCCCGCATTCGGGACGTCTCGGTTTCGATTCCCGGCGACCGCCCACTCAGATCCACAGGTTCTTTCGGGGTGTTCCCGGGTCGTCAGGCGAAAGCTGGAGTGGTTTTTTTTCTTTAAAAACATACATCACAATAAGAAATACTTCTATTTTATTATAAAACTGGAGTGGTTTATTTCATCCCCCCAAATTTCCTGTCCCTCCATTTCTTTCCAGTAATCATTGCATTCATCCTTCAACCCTTTCAGGGTTGGAAGTGTCGCGAGGGTGTTTCGGTGCAGCGTGGCAGGGTAACGGGATGCTCTTTGTGAAATTTTTCGATCACTCGGCCTTTGCCTGGTTGCTGGAGTATAAGGACGCCCCCTAGAGCGGCGTTGGGCTCTGTGTAGGGCGGGGTTCCCGATCTGCGTGTGCGACTACCGGCATGTTTCTGTCGGGAAACTACAGGGACACTGTTATTCCTGTGCCGTCACTCCTTGTTCCGGCCGCCCGGTGTCTCTCTTCACCTCATGCCTCTCTCATTTCCGGCGGCAGGTACAATATCCTCATTCCTAGATTGGTGCCGAATCCCCTTCGCTTCACAATCCAATCCAAGTTTTGCAGAAATGTTTCATTGCACATTTCGTTTCAGGTACAAGAGGGATAGAGAAAATCGAATTCATAGTCAAATGTTTAAACGTGTTTTGCATTATGCTAGTCTTGGAATCCCATACTCCTTCCATGACATCGCGAGAAACAAAGCTACAGCACTTTTAAGAATTATAAAGTATTGAAAAAGTCAAAACAAGATTAACGGTATTTCGGAAATGACTGATGCATTAAAGGAAGGTTATTCCAGATATACTAGAGATGCAAATCATTAGTGAAGCAAGATTTCATGTATCTGTTATAGTTTACTCGTAATACATTATACGCACAAAATTTCTTCCGACTGAAATGGACTTCACAGTTATTTCCATAAAATTTTATTTGTCATGGAAATATTTTAAATATGTATGTAGTATGTTAATGCAAATCGTTAGGGCCATTTTTGAGAAAGTAAAAAATATTCAAAATATTTTCATGTAAGGGATATTTTGGGGTGGGGTGCTTTCTTGAGAATCTTCGTGTCTCGCATCTTTGGAAGATGCTGTAAAGGTACGTATCACGGCGGGTCCCCCGGAACCGGGGCAGAGCACCGCACGCCGGCCAGTCGGTCCATCTGACTTCCAACGTGACCCCTGGGAGGGAAGGTTGAGGGGAGAGACCCGAAGGGTGATCAGATTTGGATGCCGATGGGCGCAAGTATGGACTGGGTCCCTAACGTATCCAGATAGAACGCATCCGCCGCCGCATGGTACCTGCTCACAAGTCTCCAACCTCAGGGTCTCCCGGAGCGGAGCCCCACGCTGAGGAGAGACCTAACTGAGCGGTACTGCAGCGACGCCAGGGAAGAAACCTTTACAGAGCGCAAGCCATCAATCAGCCACAATCCGCCGAACACCGTCGCCTGGTCCTACAACTACGGAACAGATGACAAGGAAGATGATGGGTACAGGAGATGAGAGGAAGGAGAGTCGTGGTAGAAGATGAACCACCCTAGCATTCGCCTGGCGACCCGGAGAAACCACGTAAAAGCCATGGGCCAGAGTGGGCGTTCGCCGGGGATCGATCCCTAGACTTCCCGAATGCGAACCACATACTTAACTGTCTGAATCATCCCGCTCGGTTGGTAGGTCTATACTGAACTACCAAGTTTGGAGTTATTTGACCTTTTGAGTTAATGCTGTTCAAGACATACACAAAGACCTTCTTCTAATAATGCTTATTTTAATATAGGTGCCTCAAAACATGAATTTTCGCTAATGTTTGGCTGAAGTGCAATACTTCCTATACCTAGTAGGTACGTGGTAGAGAATGTAAAACGTACAGTTTGTAACATATATACTTGATATGCTTAGCTTAAATTAAATATGTTCATATGGGTGTTGGTGTAAAGTTTGGTGTTTGTAAGAGAAGCGCTCACCAAGTTATGGTTTTTTAAAACAAAACTTAAAGGGTTTCCGAAAGACAATCCTTAGATGCAATTTTTAATTTTTTTCTTATTTAGAAAAATAAAGTTAATAAAAAAATGCACTACAGAAAAAATGTCACTCATGAAACACATTGTTTTATGTTTTGGTTTTTTTACTTTCTCTACTACGTATAATATGTAAGGGAAGTATTGCATTCCACCCAAAAATTCGATGCCGAGATTTCAAAATAAATGTTTTGAGGGCCTCTGAATCCCCCCTCAAAACGAAACATTTTTAGAAAAAGGTCCGTGTGTGTGTCTGTGAACAGCATAACTCAAAAGCGAAAAATCGATAAATACCAAACTCGGTATTTAGGTACCTTTCAAAGACGCGACACCAAGATTTTCAAGCAAATCCCGCACCCCATACTATCCTTTAAATGGAACATTTTTCGAAAATTTTTATTTTCTCAACAATGGCTCTGACGATTTTTATTAAAATATCGTATGTTTAAGAGATTTTTATGGTAAACAAAATGTATATCTTGAATTCTCTGGGAATGTCCCCAAAAAGTCTCTTCATTCTGAATGGTTTTTGCATAACTGGTAAACCGTAAGAAATAGACAAAGTTTTACTACACAAAAAATGTAGATGTTAAAACACACAATTTATGCCATATACATATTTTTTGTTGAATGAACCATTTACAACATATTGCTTGTTATTTGTTTGATTTTCCAATACCTTATGTCTTCTCAAATGGGAATTCGTTATTCGTTTTTACTTTCTCTACTACGTATAGTAAGTAGGGGAAGTATTGCATTCCACCCAAAAATTCGATACCGAGATTTCACCGGAAATATATGTTTTGAGATCTCCTGAATCCAAAAAAAGCATTTTTGGAAACATGTCCGTGTGCTTGTCTGTGTGTTGTGTGTGTCTGTGTGTGTGTCTGTGAACAGCATAACTCAAAAACGAACAGTCGGATAAACACCAAACTTGGTATTTAGGTTCAGTATCTTCCAGAGATGCGACACGAAGGTTTTCAAGAAAATCCCCCCACTCCAGACTACCCTTTACATGGAAAATTTTTCGAAAATTTTAATTTTCTCAAAAATGGCTCCAACGATTTTGATGAAAATATCATATGTTTAAGATAATGTCATGAGAAATGAAATGTATATCTCGAATTTTCTGGGAATTTCTCCAAAAGTATTCTTCATTGTGAACGCCTTTTGCATAACTGGTAAACCATAAGAGATAGACAAAATTTTACTACACAAAAAATGTAGATCGCGTTAAAATACACAACTTATTACATATACATTTCTTTTGTTGAGTGAACCGTTTTCGAGATATTGCTTGTTATTTCCTTAAATTTTCCAATACTTATACTTTTTCTCAAATACGTTATTCATTTTTTTGTCCTGACATGCAAAGAGAATGGAATGCGCCACATAGCAACCAGCGTTAAAATATTTGACTATCGTTTAAAAGCTACCATATTCCCCTTGCATCTACAATAAAATTACCAATGAGATTGACATCTCGATATCTCGATTAACATGAAGCATATGGAGAATAGGCGTTTGTAAAATTAGATTGTACAAGAGTAGAGAATGTCATGTGAGTGTAACACACTCACATGACAGATTTTTTTTTATTATTATAGTCCTGGACATACAAAGAGAATGGAAGCTCTTAAAAGATTTGGCTATCGCTTAAACCCTACCATATATCACTTGCACCTACAAGAAAATTAGCAATAAGATCGTTTCGTTCTCGATTAACATAAAGTAGATGGAGAATAAGCGTTTGTAGCAGTGTATAGAAAGTCATGCGAGTGCAACGCATCAGATTTGTTTTCAGATATTTAATTTTTTAATAATCGCGTGCACATATTTGAATTTACAGCTCAGTGAATGATGGTACATACATTAGAACAAATAATGTTTGGTGCATTTCGGTCGGTATATTATATTGGGGAGGCTGCCTGCAAGTTTTATCTTTTAAAAATTTCACCGTAAGGAGGTTTTTAAGCGCTGAAGTTTAAAATTGAGAAAAAGCAGATTAAAATTGGAATATATTTCCGAACCATGTCATGAGGTATCTAAATTGTCATGCGAGGTGAAATTTCACACATTTGATACAAAGTTTCGAAATGTTCTCAAGGATTTATAAATACATAATAACCAGAGAAGTCAGAAATTGATTTTTTGACCTTTACTGTCATTTTGTACGATTGGTTTCCTTGAATTGACGTTTATATTCCATAAAGTTTGTGACCAATATTTTTCAACAAAAGATAGCCTTAGCATAAGCTTAACAGAAGCATTTCCAAAATGTTCTAGATAAGTAGAGGTTATAATTTAATGCTGAAAAAAAGACAAAGTTATAATGGTACTTATGAACATTAACGTTATCTATTTTATAGAAATTGTGACGGCTCGAAGTCGTGTATATTAAAGATTAGAGACATTCATTATTTTAGAGATGCACATTTGACCGAAGCTACTGTTGAAGGCAATCAGCTGACTGTCGCCGTCGCCCCCGCTGGGCGTGTCATGACGTCACTCCTCACTGTGATAAACTCTTGAACGCTACTGCAGGTGGGAGGGAGGGGAGGTGAGGACGAATTGATCGCTCGCGCGGTAAGCAGCAAGCACTGTGCCGCTCAGTCGCAAGCGAGGCAAGACCCCAAGTAGGTCTAAAGCAGTCGGAGCGACTGTGTGTGAGATAGAACTGCGCGGGCGCCGCCGCTCGGCTTGTAAACGACACTTGAAAGTCTTCCCTGACGTCGTCATCTTCTTCCCCTTGCCGGGGGGAACTTTTTTTATAAATACCACTGCCTACAAGCAGAAGTTGCGCATCCTGACCGGAACGGGCGCCGAAGCGGCACTGTGACCAGTAAACCTTTTTTCCCCATAGGAAATGATAGGTATAGGGGACGGTCCGCGTGTGTGTATAGTGAGGGTGTCTGTATCATAGCAATCATTAATATGCCATGCTGACTTTCCGAAAACCCTACAAGAAGAAGAAACACAGCCAAGTCTTATGACGAAAACTTATTGCTTCGAATGGAAGTAGTAATAACATAGCCAGAGCCGCTCCAGCTCTTCGGCCAAGTGAACGGTGAAGAGGGGAATTACCTAGTGACTATTACTTACATTCGACGCCTCATTCCTCTCAACACGCCATGCCCAAAGTGCTGATGGTATTCGGGTTCGTGCTGGCACTAGGTGCAGCAATGTCACCCCCTGCAGACTTTCTAGGAGACCGCTCGAGGTTCGATGAACACGCCTGGGAGCAACCGGCATGCACTACAGCGTATATCAACACGACCTACTGGGATGCAACGGGTCGCTGGCACTCGGACAATACGGAGACGGGCAAGTTCGGTGAGGGCCGCGTGGGTCCCGCATACGGAGTGCTCGTCCATGTTCGATCCTACAACGGGGACGATCCCACGGCCTGCACCTGGCCTCTTACATCCAGGATGGGCGAGCTGCCGCCTTCGGAACCCTGGATCGCCCTCATCAAGCGCGGCCAGTGCGACTTCGCCGTCAAGGTTCTGCATGCCATCAAGGCAAACGCCTCCGCTGTGCTCATCTACAACGATCGCAAATCGGAGAGCCTCGACAAAATGAGCATTCCTCCCGATAGAAGTGAGTACCAACTTGTAATACTCGTAGCTCTTCGACAAGGATGGCTAAAGAGGTGTTCTTCACTTTAGTGATCCATGCAGTAAGAGCGAACGGTTGCACAATGTCAAGGACGTATCTAATGTTCTTTAAGGAAATGTAGCTTCGCGCTTCAAAACCTTAGACACTACAGTTTTAATCAGGGTAACACATTTATGGTATAAACTTTACGCATACTTCAGGGATTGTAAATGGAAATTCAGTCCACGCCCCTCTGTTGCTTCAAGGTTACGACATGCATAGTGTGTAAACAAACGCGGATTAGTGGACTAGCGATTATCCTGGCGGTGCATTCTATTGAATGACATCACCGTATTTGTTTCCGTTGAATACTGAACGTACTATTTGTTGAAATAAACGTGAATTTGTGAAAAAAACAACAGCAAATAATAATAATAATAATAACAACAATGGCATAATTGGCATATTAACTGAAGTAACAATATTAGTATCTTGCTAAACATATAAAAAAGGGGAGTGAAAGATATAAAAAAATCTGATGTGTTCCACACACATGACTTTCTCTACTCTTGTACAAACTATTTATACAAACGCTTATTCTCCATCTACTTCATGTTAATCGAGATAAACATTTGCAGAGTCTATCTTATTGCTAATTTTCTTGTAGATGTAAGGGGAATATATATTTACAAGGGCAATTTGGAAATACAGTAGCCTTTAAGCACATACATATCTCTTAATAGCTGGTTGCTAGGTGCAGCACCATTGCCTTTCCCACAGATTAATACTCTTTGCATATCCAAGACAAAAAAAAAAATCTGATGTGTTACACTCACATGACTTTCTCTACTCTTGTACACACTATTTTTACAAACGCCTATTCTCCATATGCTTCATGTTAATCGAGATATCGAGATGTCAATCTTATTGGTAATTTTCTTGTAGATGCAAGGGAAATATGGTAGCTTTTAAGCGATAGTCAAATATTTTAACGCTGGTTGCTATGTGGCGCATTCCATTCTCTTTGCATGTCCAGGACATAAAAAAATGAATAACGAATTTGAGAAAAAGTATAAGTATTGGAAAGTTTAAGGAAATAACAAGCAATATCTCGAAAACGGTTCACTCAACAAAAGAAATGTATATGAAATAAGTTGTGTATTTTAACGCGATCTACATTTTTTGTGTAGTAAAATTTTGTCTATCTCTTATGGTTTACCAGTTATGCAAAAGTCGTTCACAATGAAGAATACGTTTGGAGACATTCCCAGAAAATTCGAGATATACATTTCATTTCTCATGACATTATCTTAAACATATGATATTTTCATCAAAATCGTTGGAGCCATTTTTGAGAAAATTAAAATTTTCGAAAAATCTTCCATGTAAAGGGTAGTCTGGAGTGGGGGGATTTTCTTGTAAACCTTCGTGTCGCATCTCTGAAAGATACTGAACCTAAATACCAAGTTTGGTGCTTATTCGACTGTTCGTTTTTGAGTTATGCTGTTCACAGACACACAGACAGACAGACAGACAGACAGACACACAGACAGACACACACACGGACATGTTTCCAAAAATGCTTTTTTTGGATTCAGGAGGTCTCAAAACATGTATTTCCGGTGAAATCTCGGTATCGAATTTTTGGGTGGAATGCAATACTTCCCCTACTTACTATACGTAGTAGAGAAAGTAATAAATAACGAATTCCCATTTGAGAAAATAAGTATTGAAAAATTTAAGGGAATAACAAGCAATATCTCGAAAATGGTTCACTCAACAAAAAGAATGTATATGACATAAATTGTGTATTTTAACGCAATCTACATTTTTTGTGTAGTAAACTTTTGTCTCTCTCTTATGGTTTACCAGTTATGCAAAAGTCGTTCACAATGAAGAATACTTTTGGAGACATTCCCAGGAAATTCAAGATATACATTTTATTTGTCATAAGAATATCTTAAACATATGATATTTTAATCAAAATCGTTAGAGCCATTTTTGAGAAAATTAAGATTTTCGAAAAATCTTCCGTGTAAAGGGTAATCTGGGGTGGGGGATTTTCTTGAAAACCTTCGTGTCGCATCCTTGGAAGATACTGAACCTAAATACCAAGTTTGGTGTTTATCCGACTGTTTGTTTCTGAGTTATGCTGTTCACACACACACACACACACACACACACACACACACACACACACACACACAACATACACGGACATGTTTCCAAAAATGCTTTTTTAGGATTCAGGGGGTCTCAAAACATGTATTTCCGGTGAAATCTCGGTATGGAATTTTTGGGTGGAATACAATACTTCCCCTACTTACTATACGTAGTAGAGAAAGTAATAACAATGCTTCTTTAAATTCGCTCCTTTATGTCGCCTTTTAACGCCCAAATGTAATTTCGATGGTTGTGACTTAGCAGCCATTACGCTTCAATTTTTACACGTGGTTCTAAAGTTTTGATTTTATTAATTTTGTGTTTTAAGCAATTTAATCTCTCTCACTTTCTTACACACAAAATGCACACGTGTGGCGTTCATGCTCTGATTCAATCTTCCAGACTCAAGGAAGGAGAGGAAATAATTCTAATTAAGCAAAGCCTATGCTTCCAGCCGGGAATCGAACATGGAACCTCTGAATTAAAGCTATGACGCTAACTTCATGACTGCAGAGGCATTCAATAGGTTTTACTTTCTCTGACACTTACGTGTGGTGCGCAAGAGGAAGTGTATTCCATGTCGAAATGCACGTTTAGAGATACTTGAACCGTATAAAGCATTTTCGGGAGATCCAAGTGTATGTGAACCGCATAATTCTAAATGGAATGTCGGATAAAAACAAAGTTGGCATTTATTTAAGTTCAATGCATTCAAAATATGTCCCTCGACGAATTTCAAGAAAATTCTCCCACCCTAATAACTACCCTTCACATGGAAAATTTTTCATTATTTTTTTTTTATTTTTTTATTTTTTTCAAAATTGCAATTGTTTAAGATAACTGCGTGTCAAATAAAATGCATACATATATTACATTTTCTGCGAATAGCCTGTAAAGAACTCTTCATCCGGAATGTATTCTGTATAAGGTTGTATGGCTTGTAAACAAGAGTTATATTATAACTTACTATAAAAACTGCAGACCTCGTTAAAACACGCAACCTGTTTTAATTTAACTTTTTGTGGCATTAACTATTTCTGAAGTATTCTTTGTGATTCGTTTGAATGTTTAAATGCTTTATACCGTATTGCCTTTATATCTATAAAGAAATGTGTAATAAAAGTTTTTTCTGTAAACGTTTATTTGGTTTAACAAGAAGTAGGTAGGATAATAGCCTTTTGTAAGGATAGTTTGTCGAAGAGTGGGTAGGAAAAGTTCTGAGGATGTAACACATGGTTTGTTTTTGTTTTGGTTTTTGTTTAATACTTTCTCTAGCGCCTACTTATAGTTGGTGGGATTCATTGCATTAAACCTACAAATTGTTAATATATGTTTTGAGGTCCCCTGAATAAAACAGAAAAAGAAGCCATGCGTATTTAGAAAAAGGTCCATGTGTATGCGTCTATCTGCCCACCTGTCTCTCTGGGAACAGCGTAGCTTAAAAACGAAAAGTCAATACATGCCAAACTTGGTATTTAAATTCAGGATTTTCCTAGGATGCGACACGAAGATTTACAATAAAAGTACTGTTTACATGGAAACATTTCCGTTATTTTTTATTATCTCAAAAATAACTTGACGATTTTGATTTAACATACTATGTTTTAGATATGCATGACTAATCAAATGCGTATCTTGAATTTTCTGCGACTAGCTTGTGAAATCCTTTTCATCCAGAATGAATCTTTGTTGAAGTTTGCGTAACAGTTGAACCACAAGAGATAGACAAAAACTTGTTACAACAAACATAGATCTCTTTAAAACACACGGTTTATTTATTTATTTTTATTATTTTTTGTGAAATCAGCCATTTACGAGGTATTTATTGTTGTTGGTTTGAATTTTGCATTACCTCTGTGATTTCTTGAAGTGATGTCTCCATTAGTTCTTTCTGGCGATGTCATATACAGACTATGGAATTTCAAACCAGATGTAGTGCTTGCAAGCGCTTTAAAGTTTTGACTATCGCCCCAGTATTCTGTATATGTTTTATACATATACAACGGAATATGTAATTTTTGCAAACGTTTATCTCGATTAACACGAAGAAAATAGAGAAATAAGCTTTGCAACAAACGTTTGTACAAACTACATAAAAATAGATATTAGCGGTTAGAGAGTCATGTGAATATAACACATATTTTTTTCCTTTCTGTCTTTTTAAGCCTACTTCTACCACTTGTTTAAGCCGATGTAATTGGCATCACTTATTTTGCTATGACTATTGAACCCGTGTTATTTTGTTGCAAGAGTTATATACATCGTCATAGACCACATGCATGTTGTACAAAATCCTCCATATTAATCCTTCGGGAATCGTTTAGTCTTCTTGAACTTTACCATGCACCCATGATTGATAACCGATATGAGTGGAGTTACCGCGTTTTGAGAATGCTGACGCCGGACAGTACTAGATGAGGGAATGTTCGTATATGGACATCATTTGTCTCATTTTCTTTAGCTAACATAGGTTGTCTGTCAACGCAGAGCGGAGAAGGCAGATCATGAATCAAAGAGCTACTAGTGACCTTTTCACCTTTAACTGGTGAAACCATACTGAAGGTGTTTCGTTAACCGTTCGTTAATCCAAGGTATTCAGGTTGAATACTATGGCGGTACCAATCGCCCCTCAGTCACCTTGGCTTAGCTTTGCTTTTAGCCCCTCCCATACACGAGTACACGCTTATAATGACGAGTGGGTACTCTTTGCAAATGAATCATCAGTACACCGCTATAGAACGTCCATAAACATAGAAGAGATATGTATGTTCATGTCTTTTAAAGCCACTGAGAATAAAAGGAAATGTTACTAAGACTATTACACCTTTAACACGTCGCATATTTTAGAATAGTAAAATGGAAGAAATTAAAATACACATATTTACTAACCATGGCTGTCGATGACTACCATTAATTATAACCACCACTTCCCTAGCTTTAACTGCACAGTGTTTATATGCAACGAGAAGTTGTAGCATCTCTAAGACTTTGGAAGTTTCTGGAAGAAGTGTGAAGATTAAAATCCATCATTATTTATTTATCATACTGGATCAATAAAGCCGGAAGAGCCTTCTCCAAGAGTTTTCCTTGTTTTGTAAGCATTTCCAAAAGTGAAAGCGATATAGTGACTGGCAGTAGCTCTGCTCAGACATTAGATTCCATTTGGTTTTTATAATGTTGGTCTAATGTATTTAACTAATCTTTTCATACTATGTCAGACGTGAAATAGTGCAATTAAATCACACTTGAATTTTCATTTACTGTAGATAAGTTTATACAGAGCTTCCTCATTCAAAATTCCCAGATATGGGCAAACCTTCTGGTTGGATCTCGTACTGCTTATAGTTTGATTTATTTTTCTATCATTGCTGAAAAGGAAGAACGTTGTTTTAATTCCAACTTGCACTAATTGGAGATGCATTGAATTATTTCGTTGGAAAGTTGTATTCCTATTAGTGAGGTATCAAAGTTCTTACACGTAATGCGATGTGTTTTGTTACTCACCGTTGTATCAGTAAAAGCAGTTTTAGTCTGAATAATTAATTCAAATTGCTATTTTGATCGGATTTAGATTGGCTCTGACATATCTTGTAAAGAGAACAACGCTCAAGGCTATTTTCTTCAAGATCGTTGCTATTTTATTTTCGCTACGGAATGATGCAGTAAGTAAAAAAACCATGCCAAGGATAAAGACGAATGCAGTCTTGCTGTAAGAACATAAACTGGAGTGAACCAGTGTTGCTCTCAAACTACTAGAATAACATG